>LT669794.1:49927813-50220072 GCA_900128785.1 Arabis alpina
GATGAAATGTGCTCAAAATAGAAGCTAAACTATTTTGGATATTTGGTATGATAAAAAGGTATCTAATTAAACTAACAAATGCAAATTTCATTTTTTTGGAATATATTTCAAAACTCAAAGGTTATAACCCACAAATTTCAATTAACTAGTATGGTTTGATGTTAATTCAAAAACATGATGAAATGTATTCTAAATAGAAGCTAAACTATTTTGGCTATTTGGTATGGTGAAAGAGTATCTAACTAAACCAATATATACAAATTTAATTTTTTGTGAAAATATTTCAAAACTCAAAGGCTATACCCACAAATTTCAAATAACTAGTACGGTTTGATGTTAATTCAAAAAGATGATGAAATGTTTTCAAAATAGAAGCTAAACTATTTTGGATATTTGGTATGGTGAGAGAGTTTCTAATTAAACCAATAAAAGCAAATTTATTTTTTGGTAAATTATTTTCAAAACTCAAAGGCTATAACCCATAAATTTCAAATAACTAGTACGGTTTGATGTTAGTTCAAAAAGATGATGAAATATGTTCAAAATAGAAGCTAAACTTGGATAGGGTGAAATGGTGAATCTAATTAAACCAACAAATGCAAATTTAGTTTTTTGGAAAATTTTCAAAACTCAAAGGCTATATATCCCACAAATTTCAATTAACTAGTACGGTTTGATGTTAATTCAAAAACATGATGAAATGTATTCTAAATAGAAGCTAAACTATTTTGGCTATTTGGTATGGTTAAATAGTATCTAACTACACCAACATATACAAATTTAATTTTTTGGGAAAATATTTCAAAACTCAAAGGCTATAACCCACAAATTTCAAATAACTAGTACAGTTTGATGTTAATTCAAAAAGATGATGAAATGTTTTCAAAATAGAAACGAAACTATTTTGGCTATTTGGTATGGTGAAAGAGTATCTAATTAAACCAACAAATGCAAATTTATTATTTTGAGAAAATATTTCAAAACTCAGAAGCTATAACCCACAAAAATAATATGATGAAATATATTCAAAATAGAAGCTAAACTATTTTGGATATTTGATATGGTGAAAGAGTATCTAACTAAACCAATATATACAAATTTAAATTTTTGGGAAAATATTTCAAAACTCAAAGGCTATAACCCATAAATTTCAAATAACTAGTACGGTTTGATGTTAATTCAAAAAGATGATGAAATGTGTTCAAAATAGAAGCTAAAATATTTTGGTATTTGGTATGGTGAAAGAGTATCTAATTAAACCAAAAAATGCAAATTTATTTTTTTGGTAAAATCTTTCAAAACTCAAAGGCTATAACCCATAAATTTCAAATAACTAGTACGGTTTGATGTTGTTTAAAATGATGATGAAATGTGTTCAAAATAGAAGCTAAACTATTTCGGCTATTTGGTATGGTGAAGAGTATCCAATTAAACCAACAAATGCAAATTTCATTTTTTTGGAATATATTTCAAAACTCAAAGGTTATAACCCACAAATTTCAATTAACTAGTATGGTTTGATGTTAATTCAAAAACAGGATGAAATGTATTCTTAATAGAAGCTAAACTATTTTGGATATTTGATATGGTGAAAGAGTATCTAACTAAACCAATATATACAAAATTAATTTTTTGTGAAAATATTTCAAAACTCAAAGGCTATAGCCCACAAATTTCAATTAACTAGTACGGTTTGATTTTAATTCAAAAACATGATGAAATATATTCTAAATAGAAGCTAAACTATTTTGGCTATTTAGTATTGTTAAAGAGTATCTAACTTAACCAACATATACAAATTTAATTTTTGGGAAAATATTTCAAAATTTAAAGACTATAACCCAAAAATTTCAAATAACTAGTACGGTTTGATGTAATTTAAAAAGATGATGAAATGTGTTAAAAAAAGAAGCTAAACTATTTTGGCTATTTGGTATGGTGAAAGAGTATCTAATTATACCAACAAATACAAATTTATTATTTTGAGAAAATATTTCAAAACTCAGAGGCTATAACCCACAAAAATATGATGAAATGTGTTCAAATAGAATCTAAACTATTTGGCTATTTTATATGGTGAAAGAGTATCTAATTAAACCAACAAATGCAAATTTCATTTTTTTGTAATATATTTGCAAAACTCAAAGGATATAACTAGGCGTGGGCATCCGGGTACCCAATCGGGTTTCGGGTTGGGTACTTCGGGTATCGGGTTTTCGGATTTTTGAATACAAAACCCATACGGGTTATATAAAAATACGGGTTGGGTACGGGTTGGGTATTTTTGGGTTCGGGCGGGTTTCGGGTTTGTCATCAAAAACCAAAATTAACTCAATCAAACCTGTAAATTCAAAGCAATGTGGCAATTAACTCTAAGTTACAAATTGACAAACAAGATAATGTCTAAAACAACGTTTAAATCAAACCAAGACTTCAAATCTATACATAAACAACCACATAAACAAAAGCAACGTAATGTCTAACACCAAATCAAGACTTCAAATATATAATGAAACTAAAATGCAAACTAGAATTTTAAAAGATAACTTTCTCTTGTGATTCTCCATCCTCCCTTGTCCATTCTTGATTCCTCCTATGATAAGTAAAAATCAAATAACAAATAGAGATTAGATAATGATTATACAAGTTCATGTTTATAAATCCAAAGCATATTAAATGATTGTTGTATTAGCAAGTGGTAATATTAATAATCAATCAATTTGGATAACATGCCTTTTTAAAAAAAGTATTGATCTTTTACTAAAATTACTAAACAAATATATTGGTGAAAAGTTTACGGTTTATCATCACCATCACTATCTTATAGAGGATAAACAAATGATTACTTAAGTAAAACAATTTTGTTCCAAACATCAAACTAGGACCTCTATAATGCTATCCTCTTGTTATAAACAATTCATCAGAATTGGAAAATTTGACCAAATCGATTTATATAGAATCTAGGGTTTATATATGATCAAATCAAAGAAATCAAACAATCACCAAAGACAAATCGATCCTATACAGAAACTACATTTAATCAAAACAACAATGTATCAGTCACATACATTCAAATGGTTTATAGACTCCTCTGATGGAGGAGACGAATTCCTTAGAAGATTTGGATTTTCCATCTTGAAAATCAAAAAGGAATTATGTGGATTTATAGCGTATATCGATAAATGGGGATTACTGGAAACTGAACATGCTAATACCGGTAAGTGTATATTTGTATACATATGTGTTCTTTGGGTAGTTTGGGTAACCGTTTTATTTTCGGGTAACCCTAACCCGAACCCGAACCCGAAATATTAAATTATAAAACCCATTCGGGTTATTAGGACTACCCGTACCCGTTCCAAACCCTGTTTTTCGGGTCGGGTTCGGGTTCGGTTTTCGGGTTCGGGATATATGCCCAGGCCTAGATATAACCCACAAATTTCAATTAACTAGTATGGTTTGATGTTAATTCAAAAACTAGACGAAATGTATTCAAAATAGAAGCTAAACTATTTTGGCTATTTGATATAGCGAAAGAGTATCTAACTAAACCAATACATACAAATTTAAATTTTTGGGAAAATATTTCAAAACTCAAAGGCTATAACCCATAAATTTCAAATAACTAGTACGGTTGATGTTAATTCAAAAAGATGATGAAATGTGTTCAAAATAGAAGCAAAAATATTTTGGCTATTTGGTATGGTGAAAGAGTATCTAATTAAACCAACAAATGCAAATTTATTTTTTTGGTAAAATCTTTCAAACCTCAAAGGCTATAACCTATAAATTTCAAATAACTAGTACGGTTTGATGTTGTTTAAAATGATGATGAAATGTGCTCAAAATAGAAGCTAAACTATTTTGGATATTTGGTATGATAAAAAGGTATCTAATTAAACTAACAAATGCAAATTTCATTTTTTTGGAATATATTTCAAAACTCAAAGGTTATAACCCACAAATTTCAATTAACTAGTATGGTTTGATGTTAATTCAAAAACATGATGAAATGTATTCTAAATAGAAGCTAAACTATTTTGGCTATTTGGTATGGTGAAAGAGTATCTAACTAAACCAATATATACAAATTTAATTTTTTGTGAAAATATTTCAAAACTCAAAGGCTATATAACCCACAAATTTCAAATAACTAGTACGGTTTGATGTTAATTCAAAAAGATGATGAAATGTTTTCAAAATAGAAGCTAAACTATTTTGGATATTTGGTATGGTGAGAGAGTTTCTAATTAAACCAATAAAAGCAAATTTATTTTTTCGGTAAAATCTTTCAAACCTCAAAGGCTATAACCTATAAATTTCAAATAACTAGTACGGTTTGATGTTAGTTCAAAAAGATGATGAAATATGTTCAAAATAGAAGCTAAACTTTTTTGGATATTTGGTATGGTGAAATGGTATCTAATTAAACCAACAAATGCAAATTTAGTTTTTTTGGAAAATATTTCAAAACTCAAAGGCTATATATCCCACAAATTTCAATTAACTAGTACGGTTTGATGTTAATTCAAAAACATGATGAAATGTATTCTAAATAGAAGCTAAACGATTTTGGCTATTTGGTATGGTTAAATAGTATCTAACTACACCAACATATACAAATTTAATTTTTTGGGAAAATATTTCAAAACTCAAAGGCTATAACCCACAAATTTCAAATAACTAGTACAGTTTGATGTTAATTCAAAAAGATGATGAAATGTTTTCAAAATAGAAACGAAACTATTTTGGCTATTTGGTATGGTGAAAGAGTATCTAATTAAACCAACAAATGCAAATTTATTATTTTGAGAAAATATTTCAAAACTCAGAAGCTATAACCCACAAAATAATATGATGAAATATATTCAAAATAGAAGCTAAACTATTTTGGATATTTGATATGGTGAAAGAGTATCTAACTAAACCAATATATACAAATTTAAATTTTTGGGAAAATATTTCAAAACTCAAAGGCTATAACCCATAAATTTCAAATAACTAGTACGGTTTGATGTTAATTCAAAAAGATGATGAAATGTGTTCAAAATAGAAGCTAAAATATTTTGGTATTTGGTATGGTGAAAGAGTATCTAATTAAACCAAAAAATGCAAATTTAGTTTTTTTGGAAAATATTTCAAAACTCAAAGGCTATATATCCCACAAATTTCAATTAACTAGTACGGTTTGATGTTAATTCAAAAACATGATGAAATGTATTCTAAATAGAAGCTAAACTATTTTGGCTATTTGGTATGGTTAAATAGTATCTAACTACACCAACATATACAAATTTAATTTTTTGGGAAAATATTTCAAAACTCAAAGGCTATAACCCACAAATTTCAAATAACTAGTACAGTTTGATGTTAATTCAAAAAGATGATGAAATGTTTTCAAAATAGAAACGAAACTATTTTGGCTATTTGGTATGGTGAAAGAGTATCTAATTAAACCAACAAATGCAAATTTATTATTTTGAGAAAATATTTCAAAACTCAGAAGCTATAACCCACAAAAATAATATGATGAAATATATTCAAAATAGAAGCTAAACTATTTTGGATATTTGATATGGTGAAAGAGTATCTAACTAAACCAATATATACAAATTTAAATTTTTGGGAAAATATTTCAAAACTCAAAGGCTATAACCCATAAATTTCAAATAACTAGTACGGTTTGATGTTAATTCAAAAAGATGATGAAATGTGTTCAAAATAGAAGCTAAAATATTTTGGTATTTGGTATGGTGAAAGAGTATCTAATTAAACCAAAAAATGCAAATTTATTTTTTTGGTAAAATCTTTCAAAACTCAAAGGCTATAACCCATAAATTTCAAATAACTAGTACGGTTTGATGTTGTTTAAAATGATGATGAAATGTGTTCAAAATAGAAGCTAAACTATTTCGGCTATTTGGTATGGTGAAGAGTATCCAATTAAACCAACAAATGCAAATTTCATTTTTTTGGAATATATTTCAAAACTCAAAGGTTATAACCCACAAATTTCAATTAACTAGTATGGTTTGATGTTAATTCAAAAACAGGATGAAATGTATTCTTAATAGAAGCTAAACTATTTTGGATATTTGATATGGTGAAAGAGTATCTAACTAAACCAATATATACAAAATTAATTTTTTGTGAAAATATTTCAAAACTCAAAGGCTATAGCCCACAAATTTCAATTAACTAGTACGGTTTGATTTTAATTCAAAAACATGATGAAATATATTCTAAATAGAAGCTAAACTATTTTGGCTATTTAGTATTGTTAAAGAGTATCTAACTTAACCAACATATACAAATTTAATTTTTTGGGAAAATATTTCAAAATTTAAAGACTATAACCCAAAAATTTCAAATAACTAGTACGGTTTGATGTAATTTAAAAAGATGATGAAATGTGTTAAAAAAAGAAGCTAAACTATTTTGGCTATTTGGTATGGTGAAAGAGTATCTAATTATACCAACA
The DNA here is from genome assembly GCA_900128785.1 of Arabis alpina. NCBI lineage: Eukaryota > Viridiplantae > Streptophyta > Magnoliopsida > Brassicales > Brassicaceae > Arabis > Arabis alpina. The sequence continues at coordinate 49,934,295 of LT669794.1, forward strand.
AATACAAATTTATTATTTTGAGAAAATATTTCAAAACTCAGAGGCTATAACCCACAAAAATATGATGAAATGTGTTCAAAATAGAATCTAAACTATTTTGGCTATTTTATATGGTGAAAGAGTATCTAATTAAACCAACAAATGCAAATTTCATTTTTTTGTAATATATTGCAAAACTCAAAGGATATAACTAGGCGTGGGCATTCGGGTACCCAATCGGGTTTCGGGTTGGGTACTTCGGGTATCGGGTTTTCGGATTTTTGAATACAAAACCCATACGGGTTATATAAAAATACGGGTTGGGTACGGGTTGGGTATTTTTGGGTTCGGGCGGGTTTCGGGTTTGTCATCAAAAACCAAAATTAACTCAATCAAACCTGTAAATTCAAAAGCAATGTGGCAATTAACTCTAAGTTACAAATTGACAAACAAGATAATGTCTAAAACAACGTTTAAATCAAACCAAGACTTCAAATCTATACATAAACAACCACATAAACAAAAGCAACGTAATGTCTAACACCAAATCAAGACTTCAAATATATAATGAAACTAAAATGCAAACTGGAATTTTAAAAGATAACTTTCTCTTGTGATTCTCCATCCTCCCTTGTCCATTCTTGATTCCTCCTATGATAAGTAAAAATCAAATAACAAATAGAGATTAGATAATGATTATACAAGTTCATGTTTATAAATCCAAAGCATATTAAATGATTGTTGTATTAGCAAGTGGTAATATTAATAATCAATCAATTTGGATAACATGCCTTTTTTTTAAAAGTATTGATCTTTTTACTAAAATTACTAAACAAATATATTGTGAAAAGTTTACGGTTTATCATCACCATCACTATCTTATAGAGGATAAACAAATGATTACTTAAGTAAAACAATTTTTGTTCCAAACATCAAACTAGGACCTCTATAATGCTATCCTCTTGTTATAAAACAATTCATCAGAATTGGAAAATTTGACCAAATCGATTTATATAGAATCTAGGGTTTATATATGATCAAATCAAAGAAATCAAACAATCACCAAAGACAAATCGATCCTATACAGAAACTACATTGAATCAAAAACAACAATGTATTAGTCACATATATTCAAATGGTTTATAGACTCCTCTGATGGAGGAGACGAATTCCTTAGAAGATTTGGATTTTCCATCTTGAAAATCAAAAAAGAATTATGTGGATTTATAGCGTATATCGATAAATGGGGATTACTGGAAACTGAACATGCTAATACCGGTAAGTGTATATTTGTATACATATGTGTTCTTTGGGTAGTTTGGGTAACCGTTTTATTTTCGGGTAACCCTAACCCGAACCCGAAATATTAAATTATAAAACCCATTCGGGTTATTAGGACTACCCGTACCCGTTCCAAACCCTGTTTTTCGGGTCGGGTTCGGGTTCGGTTTTCGGGTTCGGGATATATGCCCACTCAAAGGCTATAACCCACAAATTTCAATTAACTAGTATGGTTTGATGTTAATTCAAAAACTAGACGAAATGTATTCAAAATAGAAGCTAAACTATTTTGGCTATTTGATATAGCGAAAGAGTATCTAACTAAACCAATATATACAAATTTAAATTTTTGGGAAAATATTTCAAAACTCAAAGGCTATAACCCATAAATTTCAAATAACTAGTACGGTTTGATGTTAATTCAAAAAGATGATGAAATGTGTTCAAAATAGAAGCAAAAATATTTTGGCTATTTGGTATGGTGAAAGAGTATCTAATTAAACCAACAAATGCAAATTTATTTTTTTGGTAAAATCTTTCAAACCTCAAAGGCTATAACCTATAAATTTCAAATAACTAGTACGGTTTGATGTTGTTTAAAATGATGATGAAATGTGCTCAAAATAGAAGCTAAACTATTTTGGATATTTGGTATGATAAAAAGGTATCTAATTAAACTAACAAATGCAAATTTCATTTTTTTGGAATATATTTCAAAACTCAAAGGTTATAACCCACAAATTTCAATTAACTAGTATGGTTTGATGTTAATTCAAAAACATGATGAAATGTATTCTAAATAGAAGCTAAACTATTTTGGCTATTTGGTATGGTGAAAGAGTATCTAACTAAACCAATATATACAAATTTAATTTTTTGTGAAAATATTTCAAAACTCAAAGGCTATATAACCCACAAATTTCAAATAACTAGTACGGTTTGATGTTAATTCAAAAAGATGATGAAATGTTTTCAAAATAGAAGCTAAACTATTTTGGATATTTGGTATGGTGAGAGAGTTTCTAATTAAACCAATAAAAGCAAATTTATTTTTTCGGTAAATTATTTCAAAACTCAAAGGCTATAACCCATAAATTTCAAATAACTAGTACGGTTTGATGTTAGTTCAAAAAGATGATGAAATATGTTCAAAATAGAAGCTAAACTTTTTTGGATATTTGGTATGGTGAAATGGTATCTAATTAAACCAACAAATGCAAATTTAGTTTTTTTGGAAAATATTTCAAAACTCAAAGGCTATATATCCCACAAATTTCAATTAACTAGTACGGTTTGATGTTAATTCAAAAACATGATGAAATGTATTCTAAATAGAAGCTAAACTATTTTGGCTATTTGGTATGGTTAAATAGTATCTAACTACACCAACATATACAAATTTAATTTTTTGGGAAAATATTTCAAAACTCAAAGGCTATAACCCACAAATTTCAAATAACTAGTACAGTTTGATGTTAATTCAAAAAGATGATGAAATGTTTTCAAAATAGAAACGAAACTATTTTGGCTATTTGGTATGGTGAAAGAGTATCTAATTAAACCAACAAATGCAAATTTATTATTTTGAGAAAATATTTCAAAACTCAGAAGCTATAACCCACAAAAATAATATGATGAAATATATTCAAAATAGAAGCTAAACTATTTTGGATATTTGATATGGTGAAAGAGTATCTAACTAAACCAATATATACAAATTTAAATTTTTGGGAAAATATTTCAAAACTCAAAGGCTATAACCCATAAATTTCAAATAACTAGTACGGTTTGATGTTAATTCAAAAAGATGATGAAATGTGTTCAAAATAGAAGCTAAAATATTTTGGTATTTGGTATGGTGAAAGAGTATCTAATTAAACCAAAAAATGCAAATTTATTTTTTTGGTAAAATCTTTCAAAACTCAAAGGCTATAACCCATAAATTTCAAATAACTAGTACGGTTTGATGTTGTTTAAAATGATGATGAAATGTGTTCAAAATAGAAGCTAAACTATTTCGGCTATTTGGTATGGTGAAGAGTATCCAATTAAACCAACAAATGCAAATTTCATTTTTTTGGAATATATTTCAAAACTCAAAGGTTATAACCCACAAATTTCAATTAACTAGTATGGTTTGATGTTAATTCAAAAACAGGATGAAATGTATTCTTAATAGAAGCTAAACTATTTTGGATATTTGATATGGTGAAAGAGTATCTAACTAAACCAATATATACAAAATTAATTTTTTGTGAAAATATTTCAAAACTCAAAGGCTATAGCCCACAAATTTCAATTAACTAGTACGGTTTGATTTTAATTCAAAAACATGATGAAATATATTCTAAATAGAAGCTAAACTATTTTGGCTATTTAGTATTGTTAAAGAGTATCTAACTTAACCAACATATACAAATTTAATTTTTTGGGAAAATATTTCAAAATTTAAAGACTATAACCCAAAAATTTCAAATAACTAGTACGGTTTGATGTAATTTAAAAAGATGATGAAATGTGTTAAAAAAAGAAGCTAAACTATTTTGGCTATTTGGTATGGTGAAAGAGTATCTAATTATACCAACAAATACAAATTTATTATTTTGAGAAAATATTTCAAAACTCAGAGGCTATAACCCACAAAAATATGATGAAATGTGTTCAAAATAGAATCTAAACTATTTTGGCTATTTTATATGGTGAAAGAGTATCTAATTAAACCAACAAATGCAAATTTCATTTTTTTGTAATATATTGCAAAACTCAAAGGATATAACTAGGCGTGGGCATCCGGGTACCCAATCGGGTTTCGGGTTGGGTACTTCGGGTATCGGGTTTTCGGATTTTTGAATACAAAACCCATACGGGTTATATAAAAATACGGGTTGGGTACGGGTTGGGTATTTTTGGGTTCGGGCGGGTTTCGGGTTTGTCATCAAAAACCAAAATTAACTCAATCAAACCTGTAAATTCAAAAGCAATGTGGCAATTAACTCTAAGTTACAAATTGACAAACAAGATAATGTCTAAAACAACGTTTAAATCAAACCAAGACTTCAAATCTATACATAAACAACCACATAAACAAAAGCAACGTAATGTCTAACACCAAATCAAGACTTCAAATATATAATGAAACTAAAATGCAAACTAGAATTTTAAAAGATAACTTTCTCTTGTGATTCTCCATCCTCCCTTGTCCATTCTTGATTCCTCCTATGATAAGTAAAAATCAAATAACAAATAGAGATTAGATAATGATTATACAAGTTCATGTTTATAAATCCAAAGCATATTAAATGATTGTTGTATTAGCAAGTGGTAATATTAATAATCAATCAATTTGGATAACATGCCTTTTTTAAAAAAAGTATTGATCTTTTTACTAAAATTACTAAACAAATATATTGTGAAAAGTTTACGGTTTATCATCACCATCACTATCTTATAGAGGATAAACAAATGATTACTTAAGTAAAACAATTTTTGTTCCAAACATCAAACTAGGACCTCTATAATGCTATCCTCTTGTTATAAAACAATTCATCAGAATTGGAAAATTTGACCAAATCGATTTATATAGAATCTAGGGTTTATATATGATCAAATCAAAGAAATCAAACAATCACCAAAGACAAATCGATCCTATACAGAAACTACATTGAATCAAAAACAACAATGTATCAGTCACATACATTCAAATGGTTTATAGACTCCTCTGATGGAGGAGACGAATTCCTTAGAAGATTTGGATTTTCCATCTTGAAAATCAAAAAGGAATTATGTGGATTTATAGCGTATATCGATAAATGGGGATTACTGGAAACTGAACATGCTAATACCGGTAAGTGTATATTTGTATACATATGTGTTCTTTGGGTAGTTTGGGTAACCGTTTTATTTTCGGGTAACCCTAACCCGAACCCGAACCCGAAATATTAAATTATAAAACCCATTCGGGTTATTAGGACTACCCGTACCCGTTCCAAACCCTGTTTTTCGGGTCGGGTTCGGGTTCGGTTTTCGGGTTCGGGATATATGCCCAGGCCTAGATATAACCCACAAATTTCAATTAACTAGTATGGTTTGATGTTAATTCAAAAACTAGACGAAATGTATTCAAAATAGAAGCTAAACTATTTTGGCTATTTGATATAGCGAAAGAGTATCTAACTAAACCAATACATACAAATTTAAATTTTTGGGAAAATATTTCAAAACTCAAAGGCTATAACCCATAAATTTCAAATAACTAGTACGGTTTGATGTTAATTCAAAAAGATGATGAAATGTGTTCAAAATAGAAGCAAAAATATTTTGGCTATTTGGTATGGTGAAAGAGTATCTAATTAAACCAACAAATGCAAATTTATTTTTTTGGTAAAATCTTTCAAACCTCAAAGGCTATAACCTATAAATTTCAAATAACTAGTACGGTTTGATGTTGTTTAAAATGATGATGAAATGTGCTCAAAATAGAAGCTAAACTATTTTGGATATTTGGTATGATAAAAAGGTATCTAATTAAACTAACAAATGCAAATTTCATTTTTTTGGAATATATTTCAAAACTCAAAGGTTATAACCCACAAATTTCAATTAACTAGTATGGTTTGATGTTAATTCAAAAACATGATGAAATGTATTCTAAATAGAAGCTAAACTATTTTGGCTATTTGGTATGGTGAAAGAGTATCTAACTAAACCAATATATACAAATTTAATTTTTTGTGAAAATATTTCAAAACTCAAAGGCTATATAACCCACAAATTTCAAATAACTAGTACGGTTTGATGTTAATTCAAAAAGATGATGAAATGTTTTCAAAATAGAAGCTAAACTATTTTGGATATTTGGTATGGTGAGAGAGTTTCTAATTAAACCAATAAAAGCAAATTTATTTTTTCGGTAAAATCTTTCAAACCTCAAAGGCTATAACCTATAAATTTCAAATAACTAGTACGGTTTGATGTTAGTTCAAAAAGATGATGAAATATGTTCAAAATAGAAGCTAAACTTTTTTGGATATTTGGTATGGTGAAATGGTATCTAATTAAACCAACAAATGCAAATTTAGTTTTTTTGGAAAATATTTCAAAACTCAAAGGCTATATATCCCACAAATTTCAATTAACTAGTACGGTTTGATGTTAATTCAAAAACATGATGAAATGTATTCTAAATAGAAGCTAAACGATTTTGGCTATTTGGTATGGTTAAATAGTATCTAACTACACCAACATATACAAATTTAATTTTTTGGGAAAATATTTCAAAACTCAAAGGCTATAACCCACAAATTTCAAATAACTAGTACAGTTTGATGTTAATTCAAAAAGATGATGAAATGTTTTCAAAATAGAAACGAAACTATTTTGGCTATTTGGTATGGTGAAAGAGTATCTAATTAAACCAACAAATGCAAATTTATTATTTTGAGAAAATATTTCAAAACTCAGAAGCTATAACCCACAAAAATAATATGATGAAATATATTCAAAATAGAAGCTAAACTATTTTGGATATTTGATATGGTGAAAGAGTATCTAACTAAACCAATATATACAAATTTAAATTTTTGGGAAAATATTTCAAAACTCAAAGGCTATAACCCATAAATTTCAAATAACTAGTACGGTTTGATGTTAATTCAAAAAGATGATGAAATGTGTTCAAAATAGAAGCTAAAATATTTTGGTATTTGGTATGGTGAAAGAGTATCTAATTAAACCAAAAAATGCAAATTTAGTTTTTTTGGAAAATATTTCAAAACTCAAAGGCTATATATCCCACAAATTTCAATTAACTAGTACGGTTTGATGTTAATTCAAAAACATGATGAAATGTATTCTAAATAGAAGCTAAACTATTTTGGCTATTTGGTATGGTTAAATAGTATCTAACTACACCAACATATACAAATTTAATTTTTTGGGAAAATATTTCAAAACTCAAAGGCTATAACCCACAAATTTCAAATAACTAGTACAGTTTGATGTTAATTCAAAAAGATGATGAAATGTTTTCAAAATAGAAACAAAACTATTTTGGCTATTTGGTATGGTGAAAGAGTATCTAATTAAACCAACAAATGCAAATTTATTATTTTGAGAAAATATTTCAAAACTCAGAAGCTATAACCCACAAAAATAATATGATGAAATATATTCAAAATAGAAGCTAAACTATTTTGGATATTTGATATGGTGAAAGAGTATCTAACTAAACCAATATATACAAATTTAAATTTTTGGGAAAATATTTCAAAACTCAAAGGCTATAACCCATAAATTTCAAATAACTAGTACGGTTTGATGTTAATTCAAAAAGATGATGAAATGTGTTCAAAATAGAAGCTAAAATATTTTGGTATTTGGTATGGTGAAAGAGTATCTAATTAAACCAAAAAATGCAAATTTATTTTTTTGGTAAAATCTTTCAAAACTCAAAGGCTATAACCCATAAATTTCAAATAACTAGTACGGTTTGATGTTGTTTAAAATGATGATGAAATGTGTTCAAAATAGAAGCTAAACTATTTCGGCTATTTGGTATGGTGAAGAGTATCCAATTAAACCAACAAATGCAAATTTCATTTTTTTGGAATATATTTCAAAACTCAAAGGTTATAACCCACAAATTTCAATTAACTAGTATGGTTTGATGTTAATTCAAAAACAGGATGAAATGTATTCTTAATAGAAGCTAAAATATTTTGGATATTTGATATGGTGAAAGAGTATCTAACTAAACCAATATATACAAAATTAATTTTTTGTGAAAATATTTCAAAACTCAAAGGCTATAGCCCACAAATTTCAATTAACTAGTACGGTTTGATTTTAATTCAAAAACATGATGAAATATATTCTAAATAGAAGCTAAACTATTTTGGCTATTTAGTATTGTTAAAGAGTATCTAACTTAACCAACATATACAAATTTAATTTTTTGGGAAAATATTTCAAAATTTAAAGACTATAACCCAAAAATTTCAAATAACTAGTACGGTTTGATGTAATTTAAAAAGATGATGAAATGTGTTAAAAAAAGAAGCTAAACTATTTTGGCTATTTGGTATGGTGAAAGAGTATCTAATTATACCAACAAATACAAATTTATTATTTTGAGAAAATATTTCAAAACTCAGAGGCTATAACCCACAAAAATATGATGAAATGTGTTCAAAATAGAATCTAAACTATTTTGGCTATTTTATATGGTGAAAGAGTATCTAATTAAACCAACAAATGCAAATTTCATTTTTTTGTAATATATTGCAAAACTCAAAGGATATAACTAGGCGTGGGCATCCGGGTACCCAATCGGGTTTCGGGTTGGGTACTTCGGGTATCGGGTTTTCGGATTTTTGAATACAAAACCCATACGGGTTATATAAAAATACGGGTTGGGTGCGGGTTGGGTATTTTTGGGTTCGGGCGGGTTTCGGGTTTGTCATCAAAAACCGAAATTAACTCAATCAAACCTGTAAATTCAAAAGCAATGTGGCAATTAACTCTAAGTTACAAATTGACAAACAAGATAATGTCTAAAACAACGTTTAAATCAAACCAAGACTTCAAATCTATACATAAACAACCACATAAACAAAAGCAACGTAATTTCTAACACCAAATCAAGACTTCAAATATATAATGAAACTAAAATGCAAACTGGAATTTTAAAAGATAACTTTCTCTTGTGATTCTCCATCCTCCCTTGTCCATTCTTGATTCCTCCTATGATAAGTAAAAATCAAATAACAAATAGAGATTAGATAATGATTATACAAGTTCATGTTTATAAATCCAAAGCATATTAAATGATTGTTGTATTAGCAAGTGGTAATATTAATAATCAATCAATTTGGATAACATGCCTTTTTTAAAAAAATTATTGATCTTTTTACTAAAATTACTAAACAAATATATTGTGAAAAGTTTACGGTTTATCATCACCATCACTATCTTATAGAGGATAAACAAATGATTACTTAAGTAAAACAATTTTTGTTCCAAACATCAAACTAGGACCTCTATAATGCTATCCTCTTGTTATAAAACAATTCATCAGAATTGGAAAATTTGACCAAATCGATTTATATAGAATCTAGGGTTTATATATGATCAAATCAAAGAAATCAAACAATCACCAAAGACAAATCGATCCTATACAGAAACTACATTGAATCAAAAACAACAATGTATCAGTCACATACATTCAAATGGTTTATAGACTCCTCTGATGGAGGAGACGAATTCCTTAGAAGATTTGGATTTTCCATCTTGAAAATCAAAAAGGAATTATGTGGATTTATAGCGTATATCGATAAATGGGGATTACTGGAAACTGAACATGCTAATACCGGTAAGTGTATATTTGTATACATGTGTTCTTTGGGTAGTTTGGGTAACCGTTTTATTTTCGGGTAACCCTAACCCGAACCCGAACCCGAAATATTAAATTATAAAACCCATTCGGGTTATTAGGACTACCCGTACCCGTTCCAAACCCTGTTTTTCGGGTCGGGTTCGGGTTCGGTTTTCGGGTTCGGGATATATGCCCAGGCCTAGATATAACCCACAAATTTCAATTAACTAGTATGGTTTGATGTTAATTCAAAAACTAGACGAAATGTATTCAAAATAGAAGCTAAACTATTTTGGCTATTTGATATAGCGAAAGAGTATCTAACTAAACCAATACATACAAATTTAAATTTTTGGGAAAATATTTCAAAACTCAAAGGCTATAACCCATAAATTTCAAATAACTAGTACGGTTTGATGTTAATTCAAAAAGATGATGAAATGTGTTCAAAATAGAAGCAAAAATATTTTGGCTATTTGGTATGGTGAAAGAGTATCTAATTAAACCAACAAATGCAAATTTATTTTTTTGGTAAAATCTTTCAAACCTCAAAGGCTATAACCTATAAATTTCAAATAACTAGTACGGTTTGATGTTGTTTAAAATGATGATGAAATGTGCTCAAAATAGAAGCTAAACTATTTTGGATATTTGGTATGATAAAAAGGTATCTAATTAAACTAACAAATGCAAATTTCATTTTTTTGGAATATATTTCAAAACTCAAAGGTTATAACCCACAAATTTCAATTAACTAGTATGGTTTGATGTTAATTCAAAAACATGATGAAATGTATTCTAAATAGAAGCTAAACTATTTTGGCTATTTGGTATGGTGAAAGAGTATCTAACTAAACCAATATATACAAATTTAATTTTTTGTGAAAATATTTCAAAACTCAAAGGCTATATAACCCACAAATTTCAAATAACTAGTACGGTTTGATGTTAATTCAAAAAGATGATGAACTGTTTTCAAAATAGAAGCTAAACTATTTTGGATATTTGGTATGGTGAGAGAGTTTCTAATTAAACCAATAAAAGCAAATTTATTTTTTCGGTAAATTATTTCAAAACTCAAAGGCTATAACCCATAAATTTCAAATAACTAGTACGGTTTGATGTTAGTTCAAAAAGATGATGAAATATGTTCAAAATAGAAGCTAAACTTTTTTGGATATTTGGTATGGTGAAATGGTATCTAATTAAACCAACAAATGCAAATTTAGTTTTTTTGGAAAATATTTCAAAACTCAAAGGCTATATATCCCACAAATTTCAATTAACTAGTACGGTTTGATGTTAATTCAAAAACATGATGAAATGTATTCTAAATAGAAGCTAAACTATTTTGGCTATTTGGTATGGTTAAATAGTATCTAACTACACCAACATATACAAATTTAATTTTTTGGGAAAATATTTCAAAACTCAAATGCTATAACCCACAAATTTCAAATAACTAGTACAGTTTGATGTTAATTCAAAAATATGATGAAATGTTTTCAAAATAGAAACGAAACTATTTTGGCTATTTGGTATGGTGAAAGAGTATCTAATTAAACCAACAAATGCAAATTTATTATTTTGAGAAAATATTTCAAAACTCAGAAGCTATAACCCACAAAAATAATATGATTAAATATATTCAAAATAGAAGCTAAACTATTTTGGATATTTGATATGGTGAAAGAGTATCTAACTAAACCAATATATACAAATTTAAATTTTTGGGAAAATATTTCAAAACTCAAAGGCTAAATGTGTACGGTTTGATGTTAATTCAAAAAGATGATGAAATGTGTTCAAAATAGAAGCTAAAATATTTTGGTATTTGGTATGGTGAAAGAGTATCTAATTAAACCAAAAAATGCAAATTTATTTTTTTGGTAAAATCTTTCAAAACTCAAAGGCTATAACCCATAAATTTCAAATAACTAGTACGGTTTGATGTTGTTTAAAATGATGATGAAATGTGTTCAAAATAGAAGCTAAACTATTTCGGCTATTTGGTATGGTGAAGAGTATCTAATTAAACCAACAAATGCAAATTTCATTTTTTTGGAATATATTTCAAAATTCAAAGGTTATAACCCACAAATTTCATTTTTTGGAATATATTTCAAAACTCAAAGGTTATAACCCACAAATTTCAATTAACTAGTATGGTTTGATGTTAATTCAAAAACAGGATGAAATGTATTCTAAATAGAAGCTAAACTATTTTAGATATTTGATATGGTGAAAGAGTATCTAACTAATCCAATATATACAAAATTAATTTTTTGTGAAAATGTTTCAAAACTCAAAGGCTATAACCCACAAATTTCAATTAACTAGTATGGTTTGATGTTAATTCAAAAACATGATGAAATATATTCTAAATAGAAGCTAAACTATTTTGGCTATTTAGTATTGTTAAAGAGTATCTAACTTAACCAACATATACAAATTTAATTTTTTGGGAAAATATTTCAAAATTTAAAGACTATAACCCAGAAATTTCAAATAACTAGTACAGTTTGATGTAATTTAAAAAGATGATGAAATGTGTTAAAAAAAAAAGCTAAACTATTTTGGCTATTTGGTATGGTGAAAGAGTATCTAATTATACCAACAAATACAAATTTATTATTTTGAGAAAATATTTCAAAACTCAGAGGCTATAACCCACAAAAATATGATGAAATGTGTTCAAAATAGAATCTAAACTATTTTGGCTATTTTATATGGTGAAAGAGTATCTAATTAAACCAACAAATGCAAATTTCATTTTTTTGTAATATATTGCAAAACTCAAAGGATATAACCCACAAATTTTAATTAACTAGTATGGTTTGATGTTAATTCAAAAACTAGACGAAATGTATTCAAAATAGAAGCTAAACTATTTTAGCTATTTGATATAGCGAAAGAGTATCTAACTAAACCAATATATACAAATTTAAATTTTTGGGAAAATATTTCAAAACTCAAAGGCTATAACCCATAAATTTCAAATAACTAGTACGGTTTGATGTTAATTCAAAAAGAAGATGAAATGTGTTCAAAATAGAAGCAAAAATATTTTGGCTATTTGGTATGGTGAAAGAGTATCTAATTAAACCAACAAATGCAAATTTATTTTTTTGGTAAAATCTTTCAAAACTCAAAGGCTATAACCTATAAATTTCAAATAACTAGTACGGTTTGATGTTGTTTAAAATGATGATGAAATGTGCTCAAAATAGAAGCTAAACTATTTTGGATATTTGGTATGATAAAAAGGTATCTAATTAAACTAACAAATGCAAATTTCATTTTTTTGGAATATATTTCAAAACTCAAAGGTTATAACCCACAAATTTCAATTAACTAGTATGGTTTGATGTTAATTCAAAAACATGATGAAATGTATTCTAAATAGAAGCTAAACTATTTTGGCTATTTGGTATGGTGAAAGAGTATCTAACTAAACCAATATATACAAATTTAATTTTTTGTGAAAATATTTCAAAACTCAAAGGCTATAACCCACAAATTTCAAATAACTAGGACGGTTTGATGTTAATTCAAAAAGATGATGAAATGTTTTCAAAATAGAAGCTAAACTATTTTGGATATTTGGTATGGTGAGAGAGTTTCTAATTAAACCAATAAAAGCAAATTTATTTTTTTGGTAAATTATTTCAAAACTCAAAGGCTATAACCCATAAATTTCAAATAACTAGTACGGTTTGATGTTAGTTCAAACAGATGATGAAATATGTTCAAAATAAAGCTAAACTTTTTTGGCTATTTGGTATGGTGAAAAGGTATCTAATTAAACCAACAAATGCAAATTTAGTTTTTTTGGAAAATATTTCAAAACTCAAAGGCTATATATCCCACAAATTTCAATTAACTAGTACGGTTTGATGTTAATTCAAAAACATGATGAAATGTATTCTAAATAGAAGCTAAACTATTTTGGCTATTTGTTATGGTTAAATAGTATCTAACTAAACCAACATATACAAATTTAATTTTTTGGGAAAATATTTCAAAACTCAAAGGCTATAACCCACAAATTTCAAATAACTAGTACAGTTTGATGTTAATTCAAAAAGATGATGAAATGTGTTCAAAATAGAAGCGAAACTATTTTGGCTATTTGGTATGGTGAAAGAGTATCTAATTAAACCAACAAATGCAAATTTATATTTTTGAGAAAATATTTCAAAATTCAGAGGCTATAACCCACAAAAACATTATGAAATGTCTTCAAAATAGAAGCTAAACTATTTTGGCTATTTGGTACGGTGAAAGAGTGTTTAATTAAACCAACAAATGCAAATTTTATTTTTTTGGAATATATTTCAAAACTCAAAGGTTATATAACCCACAAATTTCAATTAACTAGTATAGTTTGATGTTAATTCAAAAACATGATAAAATGTATTCTAAATAGAAGCTAAACTATTTTGGATATTTGATATGGTGAAAGAGTATCTAACTAAACCGAAATATACAAATTTATTTTTTTGTGAAAATATTTCAAAACTCAAAGGCTATAACCCACAAATTTCAAATAACTAGTACGGGTCGATGTTAATTCAAAAAGATGATGAAATGTTTTCAAAATAGAAGCTAAACTATTTTGGCTATTTGGTATGGTGAAAGAGTTTCTAATTAAACCAATAAATGCAAATTTATTTTTTTGGTAAATTATTTCAAAACTCAAAGGCTCTAACCCATAAATTTCAAATAACTAGTACGGTTTGATGTTAATTCAAAAAGATGATGAAATATGTTCAAAATAGAAGCTAAACTATTTTGGCTATTTGGTATGGTGAAAAGGTATCTAATTAAACCAACAAATGCAAATTTAATTTTCTTGGAAAATATTTCAAAACTCAAAGGCTATAACCCATAAATTTCAATTAACTAGTACGGTTTTATGTTAATTCAAAAACATGATGAACTGTATTCTAAATAGAAGCTAAACTATTTTGGCTATGTGGTATGGTCAAAGAGTATCTAACTAAACCAATATATACAAATTTAATTATTTGTGAAAATATTTCAAAACTCAAAGGCTATAATCCACAAATTTCAAATAACTAGTACGGGTTGATGTTAATTCAAAAATATGATGAAATGTGTTCAAAATAGAATCTAAACTATTTTGGCTATTTTATATGGTGAAAGAGTATCTAATTAAACCAACAAATGCAAATTTCATTTTTTTGGAATATATTGCAAAACTCAAAGGATATAACCCACAAATTTCAATTAACTAGTATGGTTTGATGTTAATTCAAAAACTAGACAAAATGTATTCAAAATAGAAGCTAAACTATTTTGGCTATTTGATATGGCAAAAGAGTATTTAACTAAACCAATATATACAAATTTAAATTTTTGGGAAAATATTTCAAAACTCAAAGGCGATAACCTATAAATTTCAAATAACTAGTACGGTTTGATGTTAATTCAAAAAGATGATGAAATGTATTCAAAATAGAAGCAAAAATATTTTGGATATTTGGTATGGTGAAAGAGTATCTAATTAAACCAACAAATGCAAATTTATTTTTTTGGTAAAATCTTTCAAAACTCAAAGGCTATAACCCATAAATTTCAAATAACTAATACGGTTTGATGTTGTTTAAAATGATGATGAAATGTGTTCAAAATAGAAGCTAAACTATTTTGGCAATTTGGTATGGCGAAGAGTATCTAATTAAACCAACAAATGCAAATTTCATTTTTTTGGAATATATTTCAAAACTCAAAGGTTATAACCCACAAATTTCAGTTAACTAGTATGGTTTGATATTAATTCAAAAACAGGATGAAATGTATTCTAAATAGAAGCTAAACTATTTTGGCTATTTGATATGGTGAAAGAGTATCTAACTAAACCAATATATACAAAATTAATTTTTTGTGAAAATATTTCAAAACTTAAAGACTATAACCCATAAATTTCAAATAACTAGTATGTTTTGATGTTAATTCAAAAAGATGATGAAATGTGTTTAAAATATAAGCTAAAGTATTTTGGCTGTTTGGTATGGTGAAAGAGTATCTAATTAAACCAACAAATGCAAATTTATTTTTTTGGTAAAATCTTTCAAAACGCAAAGGCTATAACCCATAAATTTCAAATAACTAGTACGGTTTGATGTTGTTTAAAATGATGATGAAATGTGTTCAAAATAGAAGCTAAACTATTTTGGCTATTTGGTATGGTGAAGAGTATCTAATTAAACCAACAAATGCAAATTTCATTTTTTTTGAATATATTTCAAAATTCAAATGTTATAACCCACAAATTTCAATTAACTAGTATCGTTTCATATTAATTCAAAAACATGATGAAATGTATTCTCAATAGAAGCTAAACTATTTTGGATATTTGATATGGTGAAAGAGTATCTTACTAAACCAATATATACAAAATTAATTTTTTTTGAAAATATTTCAAAACTCAAAGGCTATAACCCACAAATTTCAAATAAATAGTACGGTTTGATGTTAATTTGTTTTCAAAATAGAAGCTAAACTATTTTGGCTATTTGATATGGTGAAAGATTATCTAATTAAACCAACAAATGCAAATTTAATTTTTTGGTAAAATATTTCAAAAGTCAAAGGCTATAACCCACAAATTTCAATTAACTAGTACGGTTAGATGTTAATTCAAAAACACGATGAAATGTATTCTAAATAGAAGGTAAACTATTTTGGCTATTTATTATGGTGAAATAAAATCTAACTAAACCAACAAATGCAAATTTCATTTTTTGGGAAAATATTTCAAAAGTCAAAAGCTATGACCCATAAATTTCAAATAACTAGTACGATTTGATGTTAATTCAAAAAGATGATGAAATGTGTTCAAAATAGAAGCTAAACTATTTTGGCTATTTGGTATGGTGAAAGAGTATCTAATTAAACCAACAAATGCAAATTTCATTTTTTTGGAATATATTTCAAAACTCAAAGGTTATAACCCACAAATTTCAATTAACTAGTATGGTTTGATGTTAATTCAAAAACATGATGAAGTGTATTCTAAATAGAAGCTAAACTATTTTGAATATTTGATATGGTGAAAGAGTATCTAACTAAACCAATATATACAAAATTAATTTTTTGTGAAAATATTTCAAAACTCAAAGGCTATAACCCATAAATTTCAAATAACTAGTACGGTTTGATGTTAATTCAAAATGATGATGAAATGTGTTCAAAATAGAAGCTAAAATATTTTGGCTATTTGGTATGGTGAAAGAGTATATAATTAAACCAACAAATGCAAATTTATTTTTTTGGTAAAATCTTTCAAAACTCAAAGGAACCCCATAAATTTCAAATAACTAGTACGGTTTGATGTTGTTTAAAATGATGATGAAATGTGTTCAAAATAGAAGCTAAACTATTTTGGCTATTTTGTATGGTGAAGAGTACCTAATTAAACCAAAAAATGCAAATTTAATGTTTTGGGAAAATATTTCAAAACTCAAAGGCTATAACCCACAAATTTCAATTAACTAGTATGGTTTGATGTTAATTCAAAAACATGATGAAATGTGTTCAAAATAGAAACTAAACTATTTTGGCTCTTTGATATGGTGAAAGAGTATCTAAGTAAACCAACATATACAAATTTAATTTTTTGGGAAAATATTTCAAAACTCAAAGGTTATAACCTACAAATTTCAAATAATTAGTATGGTTTGATGTTAATTCAAAAAGATGATGAAATGTGTTCAAAATAGAAGCTAAACTATTTTGGCTATTTGGTATGGTGAAAGATTATCTAATTAAACCAACAAATGCAAATTTATTTTTTTGGTAAAATCTTTCAAAACTCAAAGGAACCCCATAAATTTCAAATAACTAGTACGGTTTGATGTTGTTTAAAATGATGATGAAATGTGTTCAAAATAGAAACTAAACTATTTTGGCTCTTTGATATGGTGAAAGAGTATCTAAGTAAACCAACATATACAAATTTAATTTTTTGGGAAAATATTTCAAAACTCAAAGGTTATAACCTACAAATTTCAAATAATTAGTATGGTTTGATGTTAATTCAAAAAGATGATGAAATGTGTTCAAAATAGAAGCTAAAATATTTTGGCTATTTGGTATGGTGAAAGAGTATATAATTAAACCAACAAATGCAAATTTATTTTTTTGGTAAAATCTTTCAAAACTCAAAGGAACCCCATAAATTTCAAATAACTAGTACGGTTTGATGTTGTTTAAAATGATGATGAAATGTGTTCAAAATAGAAGCTAAACTATTTTGGCTATTTTGTATGGTGAAGAGTACCTAATTAAACCAAAAAATGCAAATTTAATGTTTTGGGAAAATATTTCAAAACTCAAAGGCTATAACCCACAAATTTCAATTAACTAGTATGGTTTGATGTTAATTCAAAAACATGATGAAATGTGTTCAAAATAGAAACTAAACTATTTTGGCTCTTTGATATGGTGAAAGAGTATCTAAGTAAACCAACATATACAGATTTAATTTTTTGGGAAAATATTTCAAAACTCAAAGGTTATAACCTACAAATTTCAAATAATTAGTATGGTTTGATGTTAATTCAAAAAGATGATGAAATGTGTTCAAAATAGAAGCTAAACTATTTTGGCTATTTGGTATGGTGAAAGATTATCTAATTAAACCAACAAATGCAAATATATTTTTTTGGTAAAATATTTCAAAACTCAATGGCTATAACCCATAAATTTCAATTAACTAGTACGGTTTGATGTTAGTTCAAAAAGATGATGAAATATGTTCAAAATAGAAGCTAAACTTTTTTGGCTATTTGGTATGGTGAAAAGGTATCTAATGAAAACAACAAATGCAAATTTAGTTTTTTTGGAAAATATTTCAAAACTCAAAGGCTATATAACCCACAAATTTCAATTAACTAGTACGGTTTGATGTTAATTCAAAAACACGATGAAATGTATTCTAAATAGAAGCTAAACTATTTTGGCTATTTATTATGGTGAAAGAGTATCTAACTAAACCAACATATACAAATTTCATTTTTTGGTTTAATATTTCATAACTCAAAGACTATAACCCATAAATTTTAAATAACTAGTACCGCTTGATGTTGTTTAAAATGATGATGAAATGTGTTCAAAATAGAAGCTAAACTATTTTGGCTATTTGGCATGGTTAAGAGTACCTAATTAAACCAAAAAATGCAAATTTAATTTTTTGGGAAAATATTTCAAAACTCAAAGGCTATATAACCCACAAATTTCAATTAACTAGTATGGTTTGATGTTAATTCAAACACATGATGAAATGTGTTCAAAATAGAAACTAAACTATTTTGGCTATTTGATATGGTGAAAGAGTATCTAAGTAAACCAACATATACAAATTTAATTTTTTGGGCGCAGGCTCTCTCGGGTGCGTTAGCTGTTAATGAGAGACTCACCCATCGTCATGTGCAACAGGACCGAAAGTGCGCACGTTGTGGGGATACTGATGAAACAGTTAACCATGTTCTTTTTAAATGCTCCCCCGCTAGGCAATGCTGGGCCCTTTCACAGATCCCCAATATTCAGTCGATTTTCCCGTCTGATAGCTTATGGAGCAATATGGATTATCTCTTTTCTCGTATCCCACAAAGACTGGAATGTGAAGCTTTCGCTCGATGCTTTCCTTGGATCCTTTGGTATCTATGGAAGGCCCGGAATGATAAAGTGTTTACTAATGTGGACCGGTGCCCACAGGCTATTGTGGCAATGGCCCAAAAGGAATCTTCGGAGTGGTTTCTGGCAAATGAAGGGAAAGATGTGGTGTCACGGTGCCCAGTTTCTCTTGAGGAGACCATATCAACAAACTCCGTATTCAGGTGTTTCATTGATGGCTCATGGAAGAGGGGCGATACCACGAGTGGAGTGGGGTGGGTCCTACAATTACATGATGGAACGACAGACTTAATGGGGTTACGGGGAATGCGTCAATTACTGTCGCCGCTACATACCGAGATGCAAGGTCTGCTATGGGCTATGGAGAGTCTACGCAAAAAGCGACGCTTCTGTGCGACATTCCTGACTGATTCCCAAGAACTGGTAAGTATGGTCGAAGACCCGGAGCAGTGGCCTCGTTTCCAAGCCGAACTTGAAGATTTTCAGGAGTTACGTAATTCTTTTCCAGACTTTACACTCACGTACTGCTCTAGGGAAAAGAATAAAAAGGCAGACCTCCTCGCCAGGAATGCCCGTCTCCGCCAAAAAGTTTTCTCTTTTATTAACATTTCTACTCCTGTTTGGTTCACGGATACATGTGTATTCATGTAATCGGACGGAACAAGTGTGTTTGTGACAAAAAAAAAAAAAAAAAAAAAAAATTTTGGGAAAATATTTTTTAATTGAAAGAAAAATATAACTTTAACTTCATTCTAATTGAAAGAAAAAATGTGAATCGTACTCCTAAGCATTAAATATAAACAAATGAACACAATAATCTACCAAACTCACAATCTATATATAAGACTGTTTATTTCATATGATGTTTTCAAATTTAAAAGTACACAGATAATATGTACTATTTATTAATAAAAATGCACCGTATTATTTGTCTCAATTCTGACTCTTCATTTGGTAGGAGTTAACAAAATAATTACATTTTCGTTATAGAAATGAAAAATCTTAGACCAAAACATTGTCAAGACAACAAGAAAATCAATACTTTTAATTCTAATATATCATTAGAAGCTTAAGCAGAAGGAACAATGTAGCTTAACAAAACGGTTGAAGAAAAGGTTATAATTTTTTTTATTTAGTTGGAATAGCATTCGACATGATGATATATATAATATATTTATTGTTTTCTAGATAATCAGTCTTTTGGGCTTTGATCTTTTTATTTTTTTCATCTAAATTTCATTTATAAAATTATAAATTCGTTTTTGATACACCAAAGGCTTAAACAAAGGTAGAGAACAACATGTATAAAGCTTGAAACTATCTTAAAAGCAAAGACCGCAAGAAAAACCACCTTCAAAACCAGACCCAAAATTGATTCATGAGAAGATCCACCCAAATACAATCTGGTGTAAAGCTTGAAAACATCTGATAGGCTCAAATTTACCCTGAGCTACTCTCTCAAATTAAGAGGTCAATTGTAGTAGGGGTCGAATCACTGAGAGTCAAATCAAACGATAGGAATATTGACTTCAAATTCGGCTAATTAGTAAAATAATGTAAAATAAATAACAAAATCAATTGGTAACAGGAAAGATGGTTGATTTAAAATTCAATTAAACAAAAAGCTAGGCTTTTGGGTAATTCTCAGGATGAATCAGAATTGTCGTTCTAACAAAGTCAGGATTTAATTAAGAACCGTTCTAGAACTTGGAACACTAAGATATAATTAACCAACTGTCGTTGCGAAAACTAACTATGCTTAAACCCTAGAAAACCAAATTTCTTTGCGAATTCAATCAATTTAAACAAGCTCTAAATTCAATTCCAATTTGTTCACAAAATCCCTAAACCAAATTTCTTTGCGAATAAGTAATTTTGCTCACCTAAGATCTAGTTCTGGCTAATCAATTACACTTTCGTGTCAATCTATCAACCTAAGATATCCAAATTCAGGGTCGCGAATCCTAAATCAGAGTTCAAGCAATCTAAGTGAAGAACCTAACAAACAATCCTAACATGTGAGTTTACCCTAACAATTCATCATCATTCCATTCGAACCACCCTAAACCTAACAAGCAAACTACTCAGACATGGCAGCAAAGCAAATCATAACTGAATAATAATGCATAAAGAAAGAGTAAAAGAAGAATTACGATAGGGTTCGAAGAATCTCAAAGTAATGAAGTAAACTTGTCTCCCTAAAACCCCTAAAAATCTCTCTCTAAACTTTGTTAAGTAAAATCTCAAGTTATGATCTAAAAACCTAAAATAAACTATTTATAGAGGTAAAATTCGTGGTGGGCTTTTATGACGGTTTATTGGTAACTTCTGGCCCGAAAAGGAACAATTTTCCTTCTTTAAAACGTATTAGGTTGGCTTTAGAAAAGTGCCTGTCGATCGACAGTGGTTGTGTGTGTCGATCGACACGTCAATCTGACGGCAATTGAAAATCCGTTCTAACGACTTCAGCTCCTCTTTCCACAATGTTCCAAAATGCACCATAATTATCAATTACGCTCCACACGTACACTAACTTGCAAAGACTCTAAAATACTCGAAAAGCACCAAAAAGACTCGATAAAACCGGGTTAAACCATGGTCAAAAACGGGTAAAAACCATGATATATCAACATCTTAAAGAAATGCAGCAACTTATAAAAGTTGGGCGAGGTAACACTGCCTCGAAAACTATCTCTTCAGCAACAAACCATTGACCGAATATCAGAACCCTAGAACTAGAACTGAAGATAAATACGCGACCGTAGCGAAAGTAGCTATGCCACACCTTCAAAAGACCCTTAGAGTCCAATGTAATTGGGCGCTACCGATTCCACGAGTTTCAGCTCTCCATTCCCAGAATTTAGATCTCATCAAAACAACACCGGAGTAGGCTCAAAAATATGAGACCATCAACAACGAGGACACCGAACACAATCCAGCCAAGACCACTAAAACTCAACTATCACAAAGGCCAAAGATGAGACCAACTCCTAAGATATCCAAGAAACACACAACCAAAAGCTAACCCCCAAAGAAAACTAACGGATACAACCTACAAGGATAAACGAAAAGAACAAGACAAAATCCGAAAATCAGAACACCATAAGCAACACACGGACCATCCAACACAGATACTAAACGATAGAAACTCAACAACTAGCCCCAAACAGAACTGGACTACTAATCATACTAACTACCGAACTCCAAAGGACACAAAGCAAGAAGGAGAAGAACCAAAACTCACCTCATTAATTCGATGAAATGATCCAAAATCAACCCGCTAAACCCCAACAAAACAAGGAAAACCTAAGAGAAGTCACTAACTAAAACGTACATATGAAGAGTGATGCCCAGTGAGGAGATTACCAACTCAGACGAGCCGCACAAGGCATTGAAGGAATTCGATCTGAATCGAAATCTATTCTTGTGAGATGAAAATCCACGCATCACCGATCTATGCGTACGCCGCAACCTTGACTACGATCCTTCAACACGAACCCAAACCACATCCGACCCACAACCTAAGCCGCAGCCGCCGATCTTAAACCTCAACCCATCGGACCAAAAACCACTCATCGAGCCTGCAAGTACCAAGACATAAAAACCGAAGAAGAAAATCTGATTAAAATGATCACTTTGTTACAATTACAAACGTCTTTATTAATGTACACTAGTGCATTTTCCTGATCTTAATTCTTTTAATAGTCATCTAGTTAAGCTCAACGTTCATTTAAGATTACAAAATCAATATACATTTGAAACAACTTCATTTGTTCCATTAATAACTTTAGTACCAACCCGCATTAGTTAGATATGAAAAGCTGAGTTCAAATATGTCTACAAATTTCATCAAACATATTCAAGACATAAGCTATATATCTTCTAGATAAACAAAATCAAATATAACTTCAAATTCATTCTAATTGAAAGAAAACTTGTGAATTGCAGTCCTAAGCATCAAAAATAAACACAATATTCTACCAAACTCACAATCAATATACAGGACTATTATTCATGATCAAAGAACAACATATAGTAAAGATTAAAGAAGATGTAATAAAAGAAATAAGATAGACAAACGGGGGAGATTAGATAATCTTTTAGTAGATTATGTAAAAATTGAAATCTCCATGAACATAAATTAAATTAGGTTTTTGTATCAACTTTTTTTGTTATATAAGTCTATTTAGTTAGGTTAATAGTTTTCACAAATTTTTAATTGAGTACATAATAAATATATATATATATATATATATTATAGATATGTTAGGGTACCATTAATAAGAAGTCGCTGCATCAACTATGAAGTATGGAACCACGTACTCCAGAGCACACTAGGCATGCTCTCAGTAGAGTATACATGCTATGGAGCATTCCTGACAGGTTAGGTATTAACTCTGGCCGGCACAAGATTACAATAGTGATAGGGCAAACAAAATTTGGCTCCCTAGTCAATACTCAATATTACTATAAAATTTTGAATTGTTTGGGCCTTTTCTAAAAAAAAATTCTTACAGATATGAACCAGGATTAAATTAAGTGTGGACCATTTTCTAAATTACGAACTTTAAAATGGACATGTTTAATAAGATTTTTTTATAAATATATAGGTTCATGAGGCACTGCACCTTTGTTCATTAATAGGTAACGCTTGTGCCTATTGTCCTTTGTAAACAACGTCAACTACTTTTCAGAATGAGGATGATGTGACTAGATGCGAGGTCTCGACTAATATATAGACCAAGGTAAGTGCCCTTCCTCAATTCAAAAGAGAAGATCTTCAAAAAGGGAGGTCCCGGTGTTTGGGAGATCCCTTGAAAATCCTACTTTTTGGGAGAGAGATCCAACCCTACCCTTTCTCGAAATCCCTTCTTCTCTCCCTTACTTACACCAAACATGACAGATGATGATTTTGATTTTTGGATATGATATCAAACATAAGTCATACTTACTTCTCAAAGAAAATTACTTTCATGTAGATGTATGATATGAAAATCGAAAATTCTTTGGGAGGAAAACCCTTCTCGTCTTCTCAAATAACTTTTTGACAAGATGTTACTTGTGCAAGCATTATCGCCTCTCCGAACGCCAAACATGCTCATCTCAGGGAGAAGACAATACCAGTTGGGATTGCGTCTCTCATCTACCTAGAATAATGAAATTGAAACTCATACCCGGTGAAAACCTTAAAACTTATAACATGAGGTTTTTTTTTGTCATCCGACTGTTATTATAAAGGATAAAGAGTTTTCATTACAAGAAAAATATCAAAATTCTTAAGCCAAACTCCTACTTATGTACTCCATAAAATCCTATCTTGCTATGATCTATCAACAATAACAGAAACTTCCTCAATAACAAAACTAGGCTAAAAGCTTGATTCCTTTCAGTTGAATCAAAGCATATCATAGAGGGATAAAACTCTCACTCTCAAATAGACCATTCAACCACGACGGATGTGCAATTGCCACATAAGAATTAACCTGACCATCTTGAGCAACACTTTGTGCAATGAGGTTAACCCCTCTATTAGCTTCATTAAATTCCTTAATTAATTTCCATTTTCCTAACTCCAAACCTGCTAAAACAATTTAAGAAACTTGAAATCCAAAAGATGGTCACGCTTTAGGGAGATTAACAGCCTCCACCCAGGACCGGCTCAAAGTTTTTGTGGACACTTAGGAAAAAAAAAAAATTTGACCCCTTAAATTAGGCCTGGGCATATTTCCCGAACCCAACCCGAAAAACCGGGTTCGGAACGGGTACGGGTAGACCTAATAACCCGAATGGGTTTTATAATTTAAAATTTCGGGTTCGGGTTCGGGTTAGGGTTACCCGCTAATAAAACGGTTACCCAAACTACCCGAAGAACACATATGTATACAAATATATACTTATCAGTATTAGCATGTTCAGTTTCCAGTTTCAAAAACCTAAATCCCTTTTTACCGATATACGCTATAAGTCCACATAATTCCTTTTCGATTTTCAAGCTGGAAATCCAAATCTTCTAAGGAATTCGTCTCCTCCATCCGAGGAGTTTATAAACCATTCGAAGGTATGTGACTGATACATTGTTGTTTTTTTATTCAATGTAGTTTCTGAATTCGATTTGTATAGGATCGATTTGTCTTTGGTGATTGTTTGATTTCTTTGATTTGATTATATATAAACCATAGATTTGATTATGCATAAATCGATTTGGTCAATATTCCAGTCTTGTTGAATTGTTTTATAACGAGAGAACAAACATTATAGAGATCCTAGTTTGATGTTTGGAACGATAATTCTTTTACTTAGATAATCATTTGTTTTATCCTCTATAGGATAGTAATGGTGATGATAAACCGTAAATTTCTCACAAAATATTTGTTTAGTAATTTTAGTAAAAAGATCAATACTTTAAAGAAAGAAAAAGGCATGTTATCTAAATTGGTTGATTATTACCACTTGCTAATACAACAATCGTTTAATATGCTTTGGAATTATAAATTGTTTCTCGCATGAACTTGTATAATCATTTTCTAATCTCTCTATTTGTTATTTGATTTGTATTTATCATATGAGGAATCAAGAATGGACAAAGGAGGATGGAAAATCACAAGAGAAAATTATCTTTTAAATTTTCAGTTTTCATTTTAGTTTTATTATTGATTTGAAGTCTTGATTTGGTTTTAGACATTAGGTTGTTTTGTTTATGTGGTTGTTAGACATTATGTATGGATTTGAAGTCTTGGTTTGATTTAAACGTTGTTTTAGACATTATCTTGTTTGTCAATTTGTAACTTAGAGTAAATTGCTACATTGCTTTTGAATTTACAGGTTTGATCGGGTAAATTTCGGTTTTTGATGACAAATCCGAAATCCGCCCGAACCCGAAAGTACCCAACTCGTATTTCTATATAACCCATATTGGTTTTATATTTAGAAATCTAAAAATCCGATACCCGAAGTATCCAACCCGAAACCCGATCGGGTACCCGGATGCCCACGCCTACCTTAAACTTAGATTTTTAAGATTTTTTGCTATATAAATTTTTTTTAATATATATTCTTCTAAAAAACGGAAAATATATTTTTGAGAAAAATTATAGACCCTTTTATTTATTTTTATTTAACCTTTTGTTAATTTTATATATATATTTAAAAAACTAAAAAAGTAGACCCCAAAATAGGAGGAGAGGAAGTGGGGTCAGGGACAGTGCACCATTTGACTTCCCCTCTAAGCCGGTGCTGCCTCCACCAGTTCACCCGCTTCAGTCCCGACCATCACTTTTGTAAACTTGTGACTCTTTAAGCAATACAAAGTTCACAGAAGAATTTCAAACTTAGCATCATCCAAAAAGAGAGTATTAGCCCAACATCTTCTACTATGAACGATTACTTTCCCTTTATGATCTCTTAAAACTCATGCTCCACATGTAACCTTGTTTCTCTTGGACCAAGAGATTCCAATATTATATTTAATCCAAGGTTCAAGAGGCAACCTCCATTTCTTCATTTCCCTCTGTTCTAGGTTCGGAGCCCCATCAGAGGCAGAGGCCACCTCTATGACTTGTGCCTCATACCATTGAGACTATTCGTCCAAATTTGGATTTTGTTCACAACTTTCACTGCCGAAAACAGCTTACAGAACCCCATTCATGTCTTTTCATATGTACCAAAGAAACCAAGAAAAACATCTTCTAAACATCTGTATAGCATAAGATCGATCCCGCGTATCGAGGATCTGAAATCTGACATGGACAATATTATCTTTTCCAAAACATTGTTATTTCATTATTGTAGATATGGTAAACAATGTAAATAAAAGAAAAATTCACCAAAGTTGTTATTTTTATTTTAGTTATCACAATTTTAAGAAATTACAACGTTGGCATCTGGAAATCTTAAACAAAAACATTTAGATCCCTGACAACTTCTAATTTTAGAGTCCACATTTATGTTGTCAGCCCATGAGTATTATGGATGTTTATGGATTGAAAGAATTGTTTTTTTTCCCTTCTCCATTAGGTCTTGCGATAATATTTGACGAATTGAAAGAGTTGTTACTTTCTTGATTTTTAAATTTTTGAGTTATTTAGCAAATTAACTCTACTAACAAGTATGACTATAATAAGATACATTTTGATTATTATATATTTGGTAAATAGTGTAAATAAAAACATGGAAAAAAAGTTTTATTTTATTTTATTTATCATGTTTTCAAAAACAAATTACAATATCTTAGTCACCTCCAATCATCTTCCGCCTACAATAACATGTAAATTCTCTACAAACACCAATTTCTCCTATATCCGTACAAAAAGAAGAACATTCTTGACAATAACGGATTATTTTATCTCGTGGAAGTTGATATTTTATCTGAAGATTAATTGGAGAGTTCGCTTCTGGATTGAAATCATGAGTTTTCACTTCGCCATCAGATTTCACCATAATATTTGATGCACCTATAATTTCTCAAAAAATATATGTAATCATTAAATAATTATTCAATAAACGCAATAAATTATTATATTTCTTATCGTAAAAATATAGAATAAACTTACATGAGGAAATAAGAATTAAAAGAGTTATAGACAAAACAATTATCTTCATTTTTCTAATAGAAATTCAATAAATTGAGTATATATATATAATATGTTGTTAATCGTTTTGAGTTTAAAGTTATAAAAAGTAGATAGTATGATATTTATATGTATTTTTACTTAGGTTACAAAGGATATAAATGTTATAGTCAACGTCTTTATTGTGGAAGTTACAAAAAAAAATATTATATTTTAGTATTTATTAAAGTTATGTTTATAACACTTAATAATAAAGTGATTATGAGATATATTACACATATATACCCTTTTTGTGAAACTTACACATATATATACTTGATTTAATTAGAATACATATAAATTATGTAATCCACAAAAAGATCAATGTGAAAATAGACGTTATTATCATATAATACAAGTAAATATATATGATTTGGATTCGAAAATATATATAAAGAGTCTTCTCGTACATTAACACTTCTATTCCTTGTTGGTTCGAAAATACCTCGGTATTCTTGTAATCGTTAGGAAAAGTGTGTTTGTGACAAAAAAAAAATATATATATGATTTGGATTATTATATTTATAACACGAGTAAGTTTAAACTATACCAACAACATGTTTCCTACTTAACTCTTAATTTCACTTACAATATGTCATTTAAACTTGATCCTTGAATCTAAATTACTCGTACAATGTATTGTAGGCAATGATCATAAATAGATTTTATCTTTACTCAAAGGTGTTTTGCAACGACATGTTTAACAAAAAATACGTATTCATATGCATATTTGTAAGGTAGTTGTCTGAAAGATATATTTTAAAGTTTGGTATTTAGTGAAACATATCATATGATATTTTAGCATGGACGCATTTGAGATTTTTCGAATCGGAAAGGATGGTTGTAAAGAATCAAAATGAGAGAGCTAACATATTTGGAGATGACATTGATTTGTTCAGTAGCTTGTCTAAAGTATTTGTTTTCTTCGTCACCAAAATTGTTTAATAATATTTAAAATCATGGTATTAGAATAAATTGTATATATAAGTAATGAAATCGCCTTTAACAAAAAAAAAAGTAATGAAATCGCATCAATATGTATTTTTTAAAAATAAAATAATAATAATAATCAGTTTGTCATATTTTTGTTAAATATGTCAGTTAGTTAGGTTAATAGTTCTAACACAGATTTCTAAATGAGTACATAATATTTATATATTTTCTTTATTTTGCTAAAGGAAATTCAATTATTTGAAAATATTTCTAATCGTTTTGAATTTTTATTTTTATGAACATCATATAATATATATAAGAGTTTTACTTATGTTACAAAACAATTAATGTTATATTCAACGTCTTTTTGTTATAAATGGAAGATACAAAAACTATTTTGTTTTAAAGTGTTCATTAGTGGGATAATTTTAAGTGTTGACAAACACTTTTGGGATAGTGAGAAACAAACACTTTTGGGATTGCTATGTGCTATTTCACTTTTTTTTATATCTCACTCAAATTTTTAATCTTATGCTTAAAACATTTCTTAAAAATGTTTGCCTTATATAAGTGTTTAATATTAACCGCATTCACTACCACGGGCAAAGAGGGCATATTGCCATCACTAGGTTTTAATAATATAGTGGGGAAAGTCCCATAAAATATATAGGGAAAATTAAGAATATAGGCTAAAAAACTTTCATAATTAAGAAAATACACTTTGTTTTTTTAATTAAAAATAGGCTAAGAAAATAGGAAAATTAATAAATGTCCATCATAGCTTATTTTTTTAATTTTTAAAAAAGTGGGGTATTTTTTTAATTTTGAAAAACATTTAGCCTATTTTCTTAATTTTTTCAGTTTTTTTTTTGGGAGAAAATTATTTTCTTTCTATAATATGATTCAAAAAATATAATGGTATGTATTAGATAATTTTTCAATAGATTGGATTATTTTGACTAGTGAAAAAAATTAATTAATTTTTGTTTTTATGTGTGTCAAAATATGATCGACCGAATAACATGTGTTACGAATGCATCAAATTCTTTATTAACAAGATGAAATTTGATTATTGTATACATGGTAAACTAGTGTGAATTAAAACAAGAAAATATAAGATGTTATTTTGATTTATTTATCATATCTTCAAAAACAAATTACAATTTAGTCATCCACAACCGAAAAACAACTACATTTAATTTTTAATCTCTTATTCATGCATAAATCTCCACATTGTTGACAAAAACGGATTTCCTTGTCTCTTGGAAATTGATCTTATTTCCCTTAGGGAAAATTAAGAAAATAATTTAAAAAACTTTCACAATTAAAAAAATAGATCCCGTTTTTTCAAATTAAAAAAATAGGTTAATTTTGACATTTTTAACCCTTAAATTAACTAAAACTTTTCTTATAACCATCACCATGATCATTACTCTATTTGGGTATATTATTTCGTGGGTTTTCTTCTTTCCCACTGCTCCGTCTCTTGCTCGTGACTCATATTTGATTGAATTTATAACTCCATTTTCATAATATGTATGCATACAGCATACAACATTAATCATTTAGATGATTTTTCTTTTTGGGTTGAAATGTTAAATTAATAATCAACAAAAAGAAATATACAAAGTAGTTTGATAATACCGAACCAAAAAACAGAGAGCCAATAAAGCTTGACAAAAACAGAGCATGAGAATGGAAGTTAACTAATCGCAACATATTGATGGTTCTCAACCATAATTTCCAAAACCCCCATGAGATGAGGGCACATAGGAGGAGGAGGAGGTTTCCCAATGTTGGCGCAGGTTCGTACGTTCATCGTCTTGAGTTTGAAAGAGAGCATCGATACGGAGGTGGATGAGGTGAACAATGGAATGTGTTATCTGGAGAGCGGTACGAGGAGGCCGGTTATGCCGACGATCATTTCTCTCTCTCTCCAAACACTGTGTATACAGTAGCTTGGAAAACCAGCTTAAGTAGCAGAGCATCAAGTTTGTCCGGTCTATGGCAGGTCAAAGATCGAATGGTGATGTTCCAATCTGGATCCTAACATCATTTAGATGATGTCAGGATCTAAATCAGATAAAAACGATTCTTCCGACGTATGTTTCTAAAGAGGTTGCTTATGTTTACGAGACAATGGAATCCAATCTTCTTCGATCCTCACGAATTTGTAAGACTCATCAAATTTCGACAAGACCCATTAACAACAACGTCTCGATTCACGATGGGTTCAGAGAAAGATTTCAAATTTAAATCAGAGTTACACTTACCACTACCGGAATTTTCGGAATCGAGTTCGTCGTCTTCATCGAGACTGTTCATTAGCTCCCATGTGTTGATGACTGAGTCAGGAGACAACGAGTCACGTGACTGTTCTGGTTTAGATGACTTCACATAAATATGAGGTAATGTTTGTTTGTCGGAGGAAGAAGATGCGTCGAGACCAACGACGAGAAGAGAACTATAAGTAGTTGATGTAAGAGAGACGAGGTGGTGTGTCTCCTTTATTAACCGGTGAATGATGAATCGGCATCAAAAATGAGAAAGCTTTCGGGACTCGTTGATGAATTTTGTCTCCGATGATAAATTTTTGTTTAGTTAGAAGGGGTTAAAAATGTCAAGATTAGCCTATTTCATTAATTTAAAAAATCTTGGCCTATTTCTTTAATTTTGAAAGTTTTTTAACTTATTTTCTTAATTTTCCCTTTCCCTTATTGGACTGATCACTAGTTTAAAAGATAATAATTCTAGACCTTTCAACGTAAGTTATTCTTATGGGGTTGTTTCAAAACTAACTCATAATTTGTGGTCAAATGCAAATGTAACCCACTTTTTCCTCATTTTCATATTTGACAATTTTCTCACAATTTCATCCTTAACCACATTACTTAATCACGAAAATGCCATTATTCTCTATTTATTTTATTTTCTTTTCAAAAATCTGTTTTTATTAAAAAGTCACAAAACCCAAAGATATCAAATTATTTACCATAATGTCATCTTCTTCAAATTTTTCAACCACCATCAACAACACAATTTGAGCTCTAAATGCTTATGTATATGTTATTTTTGCTCTAAATGCTTCATCTTTACACTCATACTCTCTTTATCTTCATTCTCTTCAATACATTCATCCAAAAAACTCTCTAATTTTTATTTTCCAAGCTTTTTCTCTCATAACTTCTTGTTTTCTTGTGATTCTTGCATATACAACGGTTGAGCTTCTTTGCTATCGATGCAATTCAAACTTTCCGGAGCTTTACGAGCTAAAAACCAAGTTTGACGGCGAAAAAAACGGTAAATTCACTTGATTTCCCGAATCTAAAATCTCTTACGCGATTGTAGACTTTCGATGAAGTCTACAAGTCAACGGAGAGGTTAGATTTGCAATTGACTATTCTTAAAAATATATGAAGTAGACTTCAGGTGAAGTGTACACGTTTTTCTTTGAAAACAAAAAATAAGACATGTAGACTTCATGTGAAGTCTACGTTTTGAAGAGGTTAGTTTTGCATTTGACTATAACTTTGACTTTACAGAGTAGACTTCATGTGAAGTCTACAGACCGTAAACTACAAATGAAGTCTACTTTGTAAAATAAATAGGTCAATTTTACATTTGACCGTAACTTTGACTTTTTAGAGTATACTACAATAGAAGTCTACTATGTACGGACAAGTTAGTTTTGCATTTGACCAAAATCTCGAGCATTTGACCAGAAAAAACATTAATTTGTAGCTTTCCGCAAAAGTCTACTATTTATTTAATTAAATAGTAGACCTCCCCAGAAGTCTACAATTTATTTAATTCGAAATTCTGGTCAAACACAAAACTAACATCTTTTTATGAGTAGGCTTCTGTGGAAATCTACACACGGGTGTAGACTACATCTGAAGTCTACTCCCGAAAGTCAAATTTTGGTCAATTGTAAATCTAACCTTCTCATTTTGGCGTAGACTTCATGTGCAATCTAAAATCGGGTGTAGACTTCTGGGGAAGTCTACGATATTTTGACGGTTTTCCGCGTCTTTGTGTAGACTTTAAGAGAAGTCTACTCTAAAAAGTCAAATATTGGTCAATTGCAAAACTAACCCTTTTTATTTTGTAGATTTCAGGAGAAGTCTACACTTAAAAGTCAAAGTTTTAGTCAAATGCAAAAGTAACCTGTACTTTTTGGAGTAGCCTTCAGTAAAAGTCTACAAACCAGTGTAGACTTCAAGGGAAGTCTACTTTGTGATTTGCCGTAATTGCAAAAGTAACCTGAAGTTTTAGACTTTTGCCGATGTCTACGATGTTGACTTCGGCAGAGGTCAACATTATGAAATTCATTAAAAATGCATTTAAATTATATTTATAATGATTTTTTAAGATTATTTTGTTCACACATGTGTGGTAGTTACTGTTTTTTCTTATGAGTGAGTTGGACATGTTTAGGTCTAATATTTATGGGATTAATCAATTTTCATGTTTGGTTAGAACCTAGCTCATTTATGTAGACGTCATATGAAGTTTACAATTCAAAATTCATGAAATATGCATATAAATCATATTTCTAATGCATTTTTCAGATTTGTTTTGTTCACATATGTGTAATACTTATTGTTTTTTATCTTTGTGCGAGTTGGACATGTTTAGGTCTAGTATTTATAGGATTAATCTATTTTCATGTGTGGTTAATACTTAGCTCACTTATGGAGACTACATATGAAATCTACTTCTATTGTGCAGACTTCAAATGAAGTCTACGTCTTAATAAAATCTTCAAATTTTTCTATCTTTGAAAGTAATATCACTTACACCAAACAAGGTCTTAGGACTGATCTTGGACACGTACAAGAATCTCAAAAATGTCGTGTTCTATTTGCGATTTTAACATATGTGATCATAAATCAAGTCAATATTCACCTAATTATCTCAAACTTGACAATTTTATGGTCTATGTTTTATCATTTTTTCTTGTCATGTCTTCTTCTTCCTTCTGCGATGATTAGTTCCGGATACTTCATTTTCAAACTGACGCTAGTGAAATTCTCAATTCATGAAAACCAAACTTAAATTTTCTGAAAATAAGTGATTCACATATTTTGCATTAATTAAAACACCAAATCAAATATACAAGAACATGATTTTACAACATGCAACGATATAAAAGAGACATAAGCTAATCAATTTCGTAATTACAATAAATAAGCCATGGTTATTACAATTAGTTTCACCACCAATGTCAAAGTTCTTCAATGATCTATGCGTTTGAGCTCCTCCATAATTTAACACAGAACAAAAACAATGTGAAATGTTTTGCTTTGGCTAGTGGACTCTCACGTCAAGATCTATGGACTCGTTTTACATCTCTCGTTCGAACTGTATTTTCATATATAGGATTGAAACAAAATGGTGACTCAAATTATGTAGGATTTACCTACCCATGATAAAGAGAGATTAAAATCTTTTTGAATCAAAATTAATAAAAAACACAAATGAAGAAGGAATATTGCATTCATACAGGCTTGATGCTGCTTCACGGCTCATTTTTAGTTCACGGCTCCAATTAATCTACATAAATAAACTTAATGAGAACAATACAAAAAGAATAATAACAAATTACATTTATAAATCTCACGTCTTTGTTGTATATAGTAATTGATCATGGAATTGATTATTTAATGTCATGTTAATCATTCATATAAAAACCAATTCTCACACAATCATACACAAGCAAATAAACAACCAAGAATCTAAGAATCTATATACACAAAAACATGGGTGATCATCATGAAAATTCACTGACCTAATTGATGTAAAATGGAGTTAGAGAGAAAAAGAGATACCTGAAACATCAAAGTAACCAAAGAAGCTTGACAGTGTGAGGATGTTGGAGAAGAATAAGAGAAATTGGAGGTGAGTGACTTAAGATCGTTCCATGTGGAACTTGTCACAAGACTCTCAACCATCGGAGACAGACGTAACCATAATCGTCGTGGGTTTATTGTTGGTGTTATCGGTGGATGTGGTAGCTAAGTCATCAAAGCGAACGCAAGATAAGAAACAAGATATTTTGGAAAAAGGTAGATTCAGTAGTGTTTAGACATCTGTGTCAGTCTACTATGTAGACTTCTTCCAAAGTCTATTATCAAACAAACAACAATTACGTTTACTGAAGAAAAACAGATCTGGATCAAAGGACAGAAAAAAATACTTACTTGTAAAGGAAGTGCGACTCAGATTTGCAACAATAACAGACCCACAAATGTAAATAAGCAGTTGAAGACATGTATGAAGACTGATATGAGAAAGATGAGGGGTAAGATCTGAAAGCCTACCGGTTCGGATAAGAAAGAAGAAGTCAATAGTGGCTCAGATCTGTAGTAATAAGAGAAACAAATGTGAATAAATGGTTGAGAACATGTGTGAAGACATATATGAGAAAGATGACGGGTCAGAAAGCTTATCGGTTTGGAAAGAGGACAGGTGAGGACGACGGTGGCTCAGATCTGCAACAAAATATAAAGAAGTGAGAAACAAGTCATATAAGAGATGGAGAGAGAAGAAGAATGATGACATATAAGAAGAAGAATGGAGAGAGATGGAGAGAGAAGAAGAAGAACGCAGGTGGAGGTTGACGTCGGCATAGGAGAAGTATACCAGCCATTTGAGAGAGTTTCTTTAACAAAAAATTAGGGTTAAGGATGTAAGTTTCGTTTATATATGCAGGTAAGTTAGGTTAAAATGCGGTTTGGTAGACTTCTTTAGAAGTCTACGAACCCCTAAACTCTGAGCGAAACCCTAAACATTTTGTAGACTTCTTTTGAAGTCTCTAACTTCAAGTAGACTTCATTAGAAGTGTACTCCACGAAAATTTAAATCGATTATTTTCAAAAGGTTATTCAATATCCTAAATTAAAACTTCTATCAAACATCCAAACATTCAACATATTCGTAATTTCTCGTTTTTTAATGCAAATTTAACATTT
Organism: Arabis alpina; assembly: GCA_900128785.1. Lineage (NCBI taxonomy): Eukaryota > Viridiplantae > Streptophyta > Magnoliopsida > Brassicales > Brassicaceae > Arabis > Arabis alpina. The sequence continues at coordinate 49,970,102 of LT669794.1, forward strand.
TAAATATAAATATTCTAAACCCTAAATATAAAAACGTGTTTCCGACTTATAATTTCAAACCGTTATCCATCTTTTGGACTCGTAACTCGGAGACACGCGCAAAATAACATATATTACTCAAAATAAAACATCACGTTATAGTTAACGCAACTTTAGAATATAAGCGTTAAACTATAACTTCTACTAAATTGTTTACCCTAAACCCTAAATTATATATACGAGTCCTTGAACTTGATCTATTATAACCATAAACTCATAAAACTTATAAATATCAAACAACAATAAGCACTAACATGTGACCACATAAATGTCTAAACACATGGTTATGAACAAGATTAGTTGGTATCTCATGTATTTGTTTGGTATAGTATGCATTTTATATACCATTTACTACCCTACTTGTCTTCGTTGATTTAATTTGTTTCAATTTTGTGAAATTTAATTTTTTAAACGTCACAATTGTTTATAGTTTAGTTATGAATATAAATTTTTTGTCAAATTATTTTTTGTTGATTTTTAAATTTATATATTCAACATAATTATTTTGTAAACTTTCATTGAAGTCTACAAAATGTACAAAATAGACTTCCTTTAGAGTCTTCAATGTAGACTTCTTAATTGGTTGTAGACTTCTCGAGGGCCAGAACGGTAATTGTGCAACCCATTTTTTTGTTTGGTCATAAATGCTGCATTTGTAATTTCACTACCCTCTTGGGTTAGTTTTGCCAAACATGACATAAGGGGTTTACAATTGCATTTAAAATCAATTTGTAGGTCATTTTTAGCAATTTCCCCTATTCTTATTTCTCAAATACTATAATATATGAACATGATCACTAACTTTCAGCTTAATGAACAGGTTTTAGTAACATATATAAATTAGATGTAATGTAAACAAATTAATTGCAATAAACCAAAGAAACAAAAAAAAAACACTATTTTTAAGGATCATGTGGCTTAACCTCAATCAAATGTCACTAATGACTCGTTCAATGCCATAGCATTAAGCAAACAAGACAATACTCAAAACACACTTTCTATTTTTAGTAACCTAAACTTCCAAACACTCTTTCTTTCACACCATACACACACTATACCAAAATAAAAACTCTAAAATACCAAAATTTAAAATAACCATAAAAAATACTAAATTTCTGTTACACACTCTCTCTTGTTTTATTTTCTTTGTATATGAGAAATCTCACGGCGGAGATAACTGGTCTCCGGCCACCACCACCGTAATGAAGACAATTCCTTCACCATTACCGCCACAATCTCCACCGGAACATTACGTCACACCACCTCTCACGGTGATCCTCACCGTGATCCTCCTCGTATTCTTCTTCATTGGTTTCTTCACTCTCTATTTTTGCAAGTGTTTCCTTGACACAATGATGCAAGCTTGGCGACTCCACCACGGTGGAGTCATCGAAGCTGACGATAATACCCTTCAACAACCCGAAGCTCCACCCGTAAATCCTGGTCTGGAGCTTCGGATCATAAACTCTTTCCCTACATTTCCTTACTCCTCGGTTAAAGATCTCCGAGAAGAGAAATACGGCCTCGAATGCGCCATTTGTTTACTCGAATTCGATGGTGATCATGTCCTACGTCTCTTAACCTCATGTTACCATGTTTTCCACCAAGAATGTATCGATCTTTGGTTTGAATCTCATCGAACATGTCCCGTTTGTCGCCGAGATCTTGATCCTCCACCTCAACCACAAGAAAACACTACAAATCTCTCTAACGTCGATGAAATGATCATCGATGTTATTCAAGAAACCGACGATGACAATGAAGACAATCATCGTCTTAATCAAACAACAACACCAATTGATACTTGGCCATCTTCAGGACAAAGTAGTAGTTGTATCAAAAAGGACCAAACATTACCTGAGAAATTTTCGAGATCGCATTCTACGGGACATTCAATAGTGAGAAACAAACCAGAGGAAGAAGATAAATATACATTGAGATTACCGGAACATGTTAAGATTAAGGTTACAAGAGGACATAGCCAAACAGAGAGTTGTGTTACATTTGCTGAACTTGTTAGAAACAGAGGATATGATCATCGCCGGTTTGGTGAAGTTTCCGGTCAAACACAACCGGGAAATTGAAGAAGTGAAAGAAATTGATTAAACCATGCAATTAGTTCATTTTATTTTTCTTGTTGTTGTACTGATTATATATATATCTTTTAGGTAGAATTTTTTTTGAACTTGAGATGCTGATTAATTAGTTTTATTAGTGAGGTTTTTTTGTTTTATCGAGTTTAATAATAAGAATGGACAATTTATCTTATAACGCTAAAGCTAAACCAGTTTGTGAGTGATTGAGAAACAAAAAAAAGAAAGCCAATTTTTAAGACTATTTTTTTTACACTTTGCAATACATTACAAGTAGAACAAGTTCTACAAATAAAACACAGAGAAAAATTAATAGATTTGTTTTCTCACAAGAAATTAAGTGAAAATAAATACGTCTGACGGCACACTAACAATATTAAAACGGTATTGTTTCGAATTTAAAATAAACAATTACATGTTGATCTATTCACAATATCAGTTAGATTTATGATATATTTTACGATAATATGATAACACTTCTTTTAAAATAATACAAAGAATTTAATTATTATTTTTTTTTTTTTAATTTAAATAAATCTTATCTTTTAAATATTTTTGTCAACCTTCTTTCGAATTAGCTTAGTCGAAAATTATTGTTTAACAAACTTGAACTACAAAACTTCTATCAAAATGATATATGCAAATTTTGGTTTTGTTAATGAATTTAAATTTTGTAGTCTATGCACTAATATATGCAAGTTTTGTTCTTTTAAATGAATTTAATTTACAGAATAAACCCCAATTTACAGAATAAACCCCACTTTGCAAAATATTGGTTGTGAGTGTGCCTCCCGTTTATACCTTGTGCTTTAGCTGTTTGCTTGCAGATTTGGCGATGGTTTATTTGGATTCTCCGTAGCTCGGGGTTTGTTTTTAGTCAACAGGTCTAGTTGTTTTTTTCTTTGTAGTTTTGTTTCTGTTGTCGATCTTGGTTGTTTTGCTTCTGATGTCGTTCATGTTGACATCGGCTCTGTATTTCAAAACCGTATTCCACCCATGTATTCTAAAAAGGCTTAATATAAACATTTATGACAAACAAAATATATATATATATATATTTGCAAAATTTTCATATTATACTCCAAAAAAATAAAATTAGTGATTACTGCAATATAAACCTTGAAGTTGAACAAACACAGTTCAGGCAAAAAAATCTCTCTCAGATAAAATTTCAATTCTTTATCATAAATTTTCAAAATTTCTCATCTTTAGCTAATACCCATCATCTTCTTCAACAAGATCTACATCTCAAAACTCCAAAAATCTCATTTTTTTCAATGTCACGAATTCACCTTCTTCTACCATAGATAATGGTTCGTGGGTTGGTCGGCTTATCAACAAGATTACTCAACATTTGCGTTGATTCTCTCTGTAAATTCCGTAAACTCGAAAAAGCTGAATCCTTAATCATAGACGGAATCAAATTAGGTGTTTCTCCAGATGTAATCACTTACAACACATTAATCAATGGTTACTGTTGTTTTGTCGGAATCAAACAAGCTTACGATGTTACTCTACGTATGAGAGAAGCTGGAATCAGACCAGACATTGTTACATATAACTCATTAATCACTGGAGCTGCAAGAAGATTAATGTTAGATCGTGTACTCTACCTGTTCGATGAAATGCTTGAATGGGGTATATATCCTGATTTATGGAGTTATAATACTTTAATGTGTTGTTACTTCAAGTTAGGTAAACAAGAAGAAGCGTTTCGTGTTCTTTATAAAGATCTTGAACTTGCTGGTTTATGTCCTGGTCTTGATACTTATAATGTTCTTCTTGATGCTCTTTGCAAATGTGGTTATATAGATAATGCTCTTGAGTTGTTTAAAGAGATGCAGAGTAAGTTTAAACCAGAGCTTATGACTTATAACATTCTTATCAACGGTCTTTGTAAGTCGAGGAGAGTCGGTACTGCGAAATGGATGCTTACAGAGCTTAAGAAATCGGGTTATACACCGAATGCCGTTACGTATACGACTATACTAAAGCTTTATTTTAAGACTAGGAGGATTAGGAGAGGTCTTCAGTTGTTTTTGGAAATGAAAAGAGAAGGGTATACGTATGACGGGTATGCGTATTTCGCGGTTGTTAGTGCTTTGATTAAGACTGGTAGGACAAAAGAGGCGTATGAGTATATGCAGGAGTTGGTTAGGAAAGGTAGGAGACATGACATTGTTTCGTATAATACGTTGTTGAATCTGTATTTTAGAGACGGGAATTTGGATGCGGTTGATGAATTGTTAGGAGAGATAGAACGGAAAGGAATGAAAGCGGATGAGTATACGCATACGATTATAGTTAATGGATTGTTAAAGACGGGACAAACGAGAAGAGCTGAGAGGCATTTTGTAAGTATGGGAGAGATGGGAATGAATCTTGTGACATGTAATTGTTTGGTTGATGGATTGTGTAAAGCGGGTTATGTAGATCGAGCGATGAGATTGTTTGAGTCGATGGAAGTGAAAGATGAGTATACTTACACTTCAGTTGTTCATAATCTCTGTAAAGATATGAGGTTTGTTTGTGCTTCGAAACTGCTATTGTCGTGTTACAATAAAGGAATTAAGGTACCGACATCAGCTAGACGAGCGGTTTTGTCGGGTTTACGGATGTCGGGGTGTTATGGTGAAGCGAAGATAGCTAAGGCCAAAATGAAATTGACTCAGGTTGGGAATTCCTAACATTCTTTACTCACAAGTTTTGGAAGTGAATGTGTAATGTTCTTATGTATCATGAAATAGAATAAAGTCTGATTCTTTACATTTCCGTATGAACCGGAAAAATCCACACGAACCGGATCTCTTAATTGAACCAGCCGGTTAAAGTAAAAGGAATCACTGATCAACGAACCTGATTCGTTTGAGATAGTCTTGTTTGTGATTTGTTACTCGTTAGTTGTGTTCTTTATGGAGTATACTGTAATTCCATGTGTAGATATGCATTACAAAGATACATTTTCTCTTATCATACAAATTCCTAATGGCTACTATGTACAAAAACACTCTCCACATGATTGAAGATGATAACATGAAAGCTTTTGCTATTAACGCTAAGCAAGGAATATTAGATGTATATAGAAACATGTGCTAAACTTGCAAATTTTTCAAAGGAATCGTAACCAAAAACATCATTTCATTTCACTTCATAAAAGATTTCATTACATATTAGGTCTTCTCATTACATTCCTAACATCTAAAATCTAGGATCATGGACTGTTTGCTCTTCCACACTTTTTGTCAATTCCACCACAGTATTTCACAGACAAATCAGCATATGAATAGTTTGAAATCACATACGCGAAACCTAAAGCAGGTAAACCACTAAGCTGGAGAAACTGGATAGCCTTGGATGACCGACTCTTCATTATGACATAGATCTCCTTCACTCTTGCATCCCTCTCTCTCACTCTTGAAGAATTCCCTCTCGCTCTTAAAAGAGTCTCATCAATTTTAGGATACTTGTTCTCCGCACACAGGAGGACTAGTTTCAAAAACTTTGCAAAAACTACTTCCTCGGGGTGCCTCTATATGCACTTGCAAAGATTAGCGGAGCCAACAATTCATGTGGGATCTTGGGCCGACATGGTCCTTGTTTGTAGGTGCACTTCTAAGCTTCCTACCGAAAGCGGCCCTTCCACATCATACCAGCATGAGCTCCTCCAACACCATCCTTGATGTTTACAACACCACCACCATCGGAGAGTCTCGCAGGGAGATGCTAATCCGATCACAGCCCCTTAGAATCCTTGTCTTAATGATTTACTATATTTATTCAACAACCATACAATTATGAAACAAGTCATTTATTTGTGCTATGTTTGTGCATTTGGGATGAAATCAACTCAATATTTTTGTTTGCATAAGAAAGTAAATTAGTTTCTTATTTCACTTTTTACCTTTTTCTACAACGAATAATCCAGCAGATTAAACCAATATACGTATAGCATTATAGAGATTTGCAAATTTCAAAGTAAAACCCCTTGAACACTAGGATAACAATAGTAAATAAGAAGCAACCAAGGACATAAAATCGCCAAAAACCCTAAAAATTCAAGTTTACACATAGCCGGTCAAGAGACAACCATGTTATTAATATTTGCAATTGGGTTCATCACATTGGAACCTTCTCCTTAGATAATCAGAACCTAAGGTCTAATGTAACATAGTAACAATGCAATTGGTCTTTGATATCTTATATAATATTTTAAGGTTCCACTAAGTTAAAGCTTTGACAAGTTGCCATGTGTCACTTTTGGTATCAGCAATTAATGCCTATTTTTTATTTAAAATCTAATTTTTATTTAATTATGACATTTACCCTTCTACAATTTAGATTTTTTGTATTTTTTTTAAATGTGATATCAATTTTAATTTAAAGTAAACATTTAATATCAAATTATCTTCATGACTTAATTGAAAATATGTAAAACCATATTGTATTAGGATATTTGTTTTTTTACAATATCTCTTTACAAATAAGTTAAAAAAAAAGCTTATTCTGTAATAAAATAATAAAAAAATTATAAGATGTTCTAATATGTTTCTATTCACGATATGTGCCATAATATCACTACATAATTTTTTAATCATGTTTCATATATATCAATATTTTATTAATATGATAGATTTTTATATATTGAAAATAATTCACATAAAATAGATTAAAATATATTTCAAATATTTAGTCTCTGAACTTATATAATTATTTACCATAAACTTCAAATTTCTGTAATATTAAATATCAAAATTGTCAATAACTTAACAATTATTGTATATTATAACATGTTAAGTTTTAAATCCACGCAACGCGTGGACATACCCTAGTTGATTATATTTTCTCCTTTTCTAAATCGAAGATGGAAAATATTGACGTCTACATAAATCTCACAAATCCATTTCCAAACCATGTTTAAAGAAAATTCTCAGAAGATCTAATGCAAGCTTTCGTCATTCTCCACATATGAATATTCTTCATATAAACTTTAAGATATGGTTGCATAAGCCTATTTAGTTCACAAGTGAATAGTTAGACTTATGTGGTTCTACATTTTAAAGATAAAATGAAAGGACATCAAAAGTAAAGTTACCACATTCAATTTCTTAGTCAACAAGCCAATTATGCCATATCAAAAGACAGAGAAAAAGAACTAAAGAGCAAAGTTAAAGCCACATTAAAAGACCAAAAAGCAAGAGGAAAATAAAACAAAGCAAAACTTCTCATATACCAACGAGAATCTCTATCTTATATAGTACTACTAAACGATATTAAATTTTGTACATTAGTTCCACATATATAAACGATATCAATCACACTTTGTCAACAAACACACACAACACATACACATATATATACAATTTCTTACATCCTTCATATATATGTCCTATGATTTTGATTATCATATATGAAAATAATACACTTATATCCATGTAACATAATCTTTGATCATATCACTCAATGATCTAATTTTCTTCCTCTTTCATGGAGTCCGATCCAAATCCTAATGCTTTGAATCAATATCTAAATCCAAGAGATTGTACTCAAGGCATATGTTCCACATTTTGTCCTCAATGGTGTAGTTACATCAACTTCTTATCTCCACCACCAATCTCAAATGAACAATTCCTAAACGACAGCGTTTCATCGAACCCTAATCTCTCCCCTCTTGTCCTCGCCATTATTGGAATCTTTGCAACTGCCTTTCTCTTGGCAACTTACTACACTCTTGTCTCAAAGTATTGCTCCAACGACACGAACGATGAAACCGCCTCGGAAACAGGAAGATCGGATATAATTCTCGATGTTAACTCGCCGGAAAGTCAACACCAAGACGACCCTTTTGCTCATGAGTCTTCAAACACCGGTTTAGACGATGCCTTGATAAAAAAGATTGGATTCTTCAAGTTGAAGAAGCATCAAAACAAGCTCAAGATCAACGGTACGGACTGTTCTATATGTCTTGGAGAGTTTAATGAAGATGAGAGCTTAAGGTTATTGCCTAAATGCAACCACATTTTCCACGTTGTTTGTATTGATCGATGGCTCAAATCTCATTCGAATTGTCCGCTTTGTCGAGCTAAGATTATCGTCCCTACCAATCAAGAACCCGATCATCGCCTTGTGGTAATGAATCTTGATCGGTTTACAAGCAATGTTGGATCAAGAGAAGGCAATGTAGTCGTTGTTGATCATCGTGAAGAGGTTAGTGTTGCGGTTAGTTCTCATCACCCACGCCGATTTTCGGCCGCGGATATTGTTCTGCGGATGAACGGAGACGGAGAAGAGGCAGACGAGAGTTATGATCTTGAAAGTGGAAACAGAGTGAAACGAGTTATAGATTTGAAAAGATCATTCTCAAGTGGTAGATTGGTTCTTGGGACTCAAGGAAGGACTAGGAGATCTCTAAACCTAATTCCTTGATACTAAATTATTACTATTATTGTATTTACACTTTGAGTATACATATATACAAACATATATAATGGAGACATTTATCATATCTTTATTTCCCAAGGATACACACATCAACTTACTCAGCTAAGAGGTTTAGTTTTGCATTGCCTCTATACGTTGTATGTATATCAATTGTTTGAATTTCTAGAAATTTTCTAACCAATATTTCATGTTTTATTACTCCCTCCGTCCCATTTTAAATAATTTTTTAGAGTGATTTTTTTGTATCAAATTAGTTGATTTTTTTAAATTTCTATGCAAAATTTATTGTATTTTAATTGATTTTGACTGTCCGAATTCTGCAGATTGTTTTTTCATTAGTTAAATTATTTTGGAATTGATGATAAAACATATTTTATATTGAAAAAAAATAAAAATTTAATTATTTCTTAATTATGTGCAACAACTTTAAAGATCTTTTAAAATGGGACAGAGAGAGTATTAAATAAATATGTTTATTTTGCTTCTAAACTACCAAAATTCACGATATTAGAAAGAAAGAAAAAATTGCATTGTGTTAGACTTTTAGTGCTAATATTTTATGTATATGTATTTTTCTCGATTTTAATTGGGTTTGTACACCATTAAACATTAATATTGTTAAACTAACCAAATGACAATAACATAACCGGAGAAACACCTAAAATGAAATGTAATTTTTTAAAATTGGAATAACTTTTACATCCTCTAGTCTCAAATTTTTTTTTTGGTTAAAATATAAATATTTCATTGAAAATGAAAAAGTATAGGTTTATAAAATGCATTACAAATCTAGTTTATGAATCCATGGCAAAAAAAAAGGTTAAAAACATGGAAACATACTTCTTCTTTTTTTGGGTAAAACATGGAAACATATTTTTTTACGACTTTCCCAACACTCGACATAAGTACGAATGTGAATGGAGTTACGAAGTGATGACGATGCAACTGTTCTTCCGAAATCCAAATGTCAAGTTGAAAGAGCGAAAGCAGTCGCCGAGAGGCATTATAAAAAAACACATTACACTAGAAGCCTTTCGATTGAGGCTCAAGATCGAGATGTCAACGGCAAAAACTAGTCTTAAATATTTATATTCGTGGTTATCAAAAAATAATATTTATATACGGTTTTGATTCGGAATCTCCCTGTCATAAAAAAATCCCTAAACTTGTCCATCTTTTTACCTTATAATTTTATTTAGGCTTCTAGTTTATCCATCTTCTTAAATAAGAATTTCATTTAGGCTCTCTCGTTATAATTTTATTAATTGATAAAACAAGTATTTATTGTGTTTGAGAAAAGACATATATTCTTGCTCTATTCCAACTTCCTAGTGGTTTCCCTTCTCAAGAAAGTTAAAAAAGAGAAAGCAAATTAGATCTTCCCCACCAAATTGCTTTCCAACACAAATGCCCCATTGAGAATTAATATACTATTTATAACGAATTATTATTACAACACCAATTTTATTTAAAGTCGTTCCATTTATTCAAATATGGACCATACGTTATTATCTAGCCCAAAATCTTGATTCTGACTTTCCAAGTTCAAACTCTTTAGATCAATCCTTATATAAATTCACACACATGCATTACCAAATTTGAACTTTAACTCAAGTATGACACAACAACAATCTATAACTTTCATGCTAAAAAAATCATGTTTTTTTCTCATTATTAAGAAATATGTTAAGTAGGATCTCATTATTTTTAATTATTATTCCAAATTCATGTATGCACCTAACCAAAGCCAAATTTACACCATGTGTACATAAATGAAAAACCAAAAATATTCTTGTTTTATTCCAACTACCCCCACTAAAACCCCTATATTTCCATTTCTACCCCTTTTTTGCATCACATAAATATACAAAGCAACATTACATATTCACAAACTTACCATTAGTAGGACAAAACCTAACTTAAGGCCCCATGTTTTTTGCTAACACAAGCAAGAAGACCATTTCTTTGGTATATGAGAAAAGATTAAGAAGACTCTGTATTTGCTAAAACCTTTGTGTATAAACCCTTTTGCTTCTTCTTTTTATCGGTTTCTTTCGTCATCCCATCGGAGATCGATGAGGAATTCCCTTTCTTCGCTTGACGATTCTGCAATTACTAGATGTAGTAAGTGGAGGTGTTGATGGACTGAAATTTTGCAGATTTGATATGTTCTTCCCAACTCCAATGCTACTACTTGAATCCTCAGTTTTCTCGAAACCTCTCAATGATCCACCAATCTAGATTTCAATACCAAAAACATATAGAAAATCAGTTCAATAAGTTCTTCCACAACTCTTTAACTAAACTTGCAAGATCCATATCGAAAGTTCCATTCGTTTTATCGATACACGAATTAAACAAGACTTAACCAAAATGCTACTAAAAGTTAGGTAAAACTACATATATACATCAAATATCAATGTGGACCATTTCCAAAGTTAGGTGAAACTGTAAGATATACTTCAAAATGTGAAGTTTATTCGTTTTGATTCGATAAAATGTAAAAACTTGGTAATGAATGGAAATGTATATACCTTGCAGCCAAGAGAACAGAAGCGGAAACTATCATCGACAAGGCTACGATAGCAAACCTTACAGGTATTCGTTACGCCTTTACCGGGCCTAGGCTGAGGTCTTTCGTTCAAGAAAACGACTTTCGCACTATTGATCACATAAGTTTGTATACCAGTTATATCAAGATACTTTTGTATCTCATTCACTCTTATAACATCATGATAAGAAGATCTCCTTATCTACAATCAATAAACAACAATATCAAAATCGAATTCTTTCTAATGAAATCAAGATTCAAGAAGACAAGTACCTGAATGGTTCTATGATCTTTGTGATGAGCAAGACAAAGAGAACAAAGTGGTCCGTTTGTACAGTCTAAGCAATACATATTACATTCACTTTTATGAGAATCTCCATGAAACTTACAATGAACAAAGAATTGTTCTTTAAGTAATGGTTTTAGCCATAGTGGTAATCTGTTATCTTCTTCTTCTGGTCCACCAGCTCCCTATAAAACCAAAAAAAAACCAAATTTCATAAATCTAATCTCATAAATTAGTTACATTACCATTTCATATATACCTTAAGAGAACATTTAAACATATCTCTTATAAGTTATAACCACTATTGAATTTTGAACTTTTCATAAAACATAAAGATAAGTTTTGATTCTTTTTTTTTAACAAATGGAATATAATGATAAAAAGAAGTACAAATTCGTGACAACAAATAAAGTTAAATAACTAAATGGAATCAAATCTTTTACAAAATTAAAAAAAACTCAATTTTGTTAGGTACACAAAAACAGAGCATTTTTCAAAAATGAAGTAAAGGTGAAAACTTTATAGTCATTGAGAAAAAACCAAAGAAGGGTATTGATTGAAGTACCATGATTCTTCGGTTCTTAGGTTTGATTTCACGGATTGTATTCTCTTGATCTTCAATTGCCATTTTCAGTGAAGAACCCTAATTGAAGAAAGAGAGACTTTTTAGAGTAAAGGTTCAAACTTTTCTTCTTTTTAGAGAGAGAAAGAGAGATTTTAGAGAGAGAAGGAAGTTTTCTTGCAGAGAGAGTTAATGGGGGAAGAGAGAGTCAAGTCTCTCTCTCTCTTATCTTAGCAAAACTCGACCAACCCAATTTTCCAAGTTATTATATTATAGTGAATATAAATCATATATTTACTATATCTTCTTCTCTTAAACATATCTTAATTAAGTTTGGAAAATGAGTTGTCAAAAACTATAATGTATAATGTACATAAATATAAAAAATAAAGATTTTTCTAAATTTGGTTATAATATTATTTTTTTGCTTTACTAATTACTTTATTTTGTAAGATTTTTAAATTTTTTTGTCAAGTATTTGGACTTATCTTAAATTAATATTTTTTCCGTTACATATAACATTTTTGTTGGTTACGTTTTTTTTGACTTTTTGACATCTATTAAGCATTTATGTATAAAATAAGATATTTTATTTTGGTTATTAGTGAGGAATTTTTGTATTTTTTTTGTATTTTTAATAAAAAGGGTTTTGGAAAGAGTAAGTTTTTGGTGTTAGATATTCATATTATAATAGCCAAGTGGAGAAAACTATTGGCTCCATTATTGTAGTTTTGACATCTCATCTTTATCCCTTTATAATCATCTCATTACATGTTTTCTTGTATCAGGTGGTCTCTCCATATGTCCTTTATTTTTATTATAAATTTATAATCATCATTTTCCTCAATAAAATTTTAAGAAATACTATATGTAATTTTTATAAAAAAATGGTTATGAAATGTAATTTGTTGGTTAACTAATTTAACACATCTCAATACACAACCAACTAACCAAAAATTCTTCTATGTATCCAAGAAAAATATTTTAATATGACATCAATGATGTATTAAACATTGGTCTATAAGAGCATGAATAACAATAAACAAATAAAAAGTGTTATTTAAATTAAACTAATATTATTTATGTGACAGGTGTGACATATAAGTTATAACACAGGTTCTTTTGGATCAATACCCTAAACCGATTTTTTTCAAACCACATTAAAATACTAATATTTAATTAATCTTTCCAAATGAACTTTCTTTAACCCTTCCGTTATTCATGCTCTAATATTGTCTAACAAAAAATATAATCTTTGAACAAGTATCACATTTTACTGCAAAAACCTGCAAAATTGTGGAGAATGATGTTATTTAAAATTAGAGCCATGATATTTACATATATGTACATTTGTGTATGTATGTGCATTTGCAAGTATTTCATATGATATATGCATAAGAATGAGTTGGAAATTTGTAATTAAACAATAAGAGAATGAGTTGGAACAAGTGTGAATTGCTCTTTACTTTGTGTATATAGATATTTAAGAAGATGGATGATATCAATAATTAGATTCCATTGTTAACTAATTTAATACACAACCAACCAATCAAAATTCTTATGTGTCCAACATTCCTTTTATTATAACATCAATGATATATTAAACTTTGATCCTTAATATTATCTAACAAAAATAACATAGCAGTTGAAAAAAAAAAGATTAAACAAAAATCGTTGGTAAAAAATTATAAAATTGTGAAAATATTTCGTATTGATGTACATTTTGATATCAAAGGGCGGAGGTGATAGTCAAATTTCGGGAAAAAAATTGTAAGCTGCATTACTCAAAGACCACAGTCCTCAGTGATGGCTTTTTCTTGAAGTTTTGATAATATGTAAAAACTCCTCATATGTGTGCATTTGCACGCCCGAGTATTTCTATAATATGTGTGCATAAGAATGAGTTGGAAAATTGTGATAAAAAACAAAGAAAATGAGTTGGAACAAGTGTGAAATGCTCTTTACTTTGTTCTTATTATTGGTGTATGTGTGTATATAAATATTCAATAAGATGGATGATATCAATAATTAGATTCCATTGTTGGAGCTTTTAAAGCGAGCAATAAGCGGAGACAAGCTCATGAATTTGGACATATAAATAACCTAATCCATGTGTACTTGTTTATAACTTTATTCAATATAATCAATTAATAAAGAGGAAATTAATGCACAAAATTAGGTCAAAAGATGGGAGTTTATATAATAACACCCCCTTTTGTTTTATTAGTGCTTGAGTTTGGTTGTTGTTCCATTTAAATTAGGTAAAATAAACATTGCAAAGTCAGTACTAACTTTTCCTATATGCGTCACTTGAAAAGGAAATTTCATATTAAACTCTATATATAATTATATATATATACGCAAATTTTATTTTACCCTAATTGTTTACTTATATATTGAGCTAACCATATTTTTCTTTGATTTTTGTTATAATTCAATAGGTGGAAACTATGTAATTATTTAATTTAAATTCGTGTATTATTTAGTATAAGATTCTACTCATTGCTTAGCTAATTAGACTTCCATGTTTCATGCGAATATACAATGTGTTGGCCCGATGATGAATCATTGTTTCCTACCTCATGAATCATAACCTTATAGTGTGACTTTAATATTTTTAAAATGCGTATATTGTATTTTTTTTTTTTTTTGACGACACGTATATTGTATTTAACAAAAGAAGAAAAAATGACGACAAGATATTAAATTAAAGGAAACATATAATATGAAGTCTGTATTAGACGTCATATGATAATAACAGCTTTTATTCATTTGTCATGCATGATGGTATATGTAGGAAGATACCAAATTTGTTTTTATCAATAGAATAGTTGAAACATATATATTTTGATACAATTTAACCAAAAACCCCATATTTTGATATAGCTTCTATATAAATAGTAAGAAATCTTCTATTGGTGATAAGTTAGTAAACTTTTTGTGACAATTTTGAAAAATGTGTATAGTCATTTAAAAACGAACTCACAAGTCTTATTTGAATTTTATTGTCCATTGACTTTGAAAAAGTACGCAACTTGACTTTCAAAGTTTGATAGACCCAAATCCCAATCTATATTTTCTTATCTTTTCGTATATAATTTGTTTATCACATTTTCTCTCTATTACATTATAGTGATAATATAACAATGTTATTTATATCAAATTTGATATAAATTACGTTATGACATGAGTAATTTCATCGAGGTTAAAACAAAAGGATTAGCAATAGAATCGAATGAGTAGTAATTCACATTAAAGCATATAGCTCATGATAAAAATGTGAGGTCGTTTTAAAAACATATAAACACGAGTTAATTTCATTGACGTTAAAACAAAAAAAAAAAGAGAAATTGAAAGTTTGAGTCAAATTTGAAGTACTTGGACACGGCACGCCATATCTGACCCAATGGGCCCGCTTCTTATCGTCCTTTTTCTCTTTCTTTATTAATTTAGTTTTAGAAAACGTATAATTAATTGATTTAATCCACCAGTAATATGATCCAAAATATGAGTAGACTCATTCATACATAGACTAGTAGTCTAGTATTTATATAGTTATATAAATAGTTTCTTCGAGAAGAGAACATTCGACAAGAAAAAACTACAAGTAGTATATTTTCTATTCAAGAATCAAGATCACTAAATATTATCACTATTCTAGGTTTGTTACTGACCAATGTACGGAAAATCGCTAATTTGAATATGAATTATTCGGAATGTGCCATATTGAACGTAGTCTTTTGAATAAGATCAATATCAACCCAAACACAAAATAAATTCAAATTTCGTATCCAAACTTTTTTATTTTGTGCCAAAAGAGACCTTGACTAATATTTTGTTAATCAACATTAACGGAAACTCGAAATTTGGTCACTAACGGAAATTTGGACTTTGACCAGTACATTTCGAACACAAAATAAATTCAAATTCCGTACCCAAACTCTTTTTTTGTGTGCCAAAACGGACATTGACTAACTTTCCGTTAGTCAACACTAACGGAATAATGACATGGCCGACACGTTAGTCACTTGAAAAATCACTTGAAAATTCCTAATTTGATTTTATCGATCTTGTTCTCCTTTTTTTTTTTCAAAATACGAACTCAAACTTTAAAATCTGCAAAATCGTTAGTGTTGACTAACGGAAAATTAGTCAAAGTTCGTTTTGACACAAAATAAAAGAGCGGATACGGAATTTGAATTTATTTTGTGTTCGAGTTGATATTAGCCTTATTCAAAAGATCATATTCAAAACGACACATTTCGAATAGTCCAGGTTCAAATTGGCCGTTTTTCCGACTAATGTACTTATTTATATATATTGGATTCGTTTTTTCTATGTATTTTCTAGTAATCAAGTAACTTCATTTTCCTTCATAAACTAAAAGTCTATGATCTAGTGGATCCAAAATGGTGTGCTGATGTTTTCAGGTTCGAGAACCAAACATGCGGTTTAAAATTGTCGGAACAAAAACCATTTAAAGAATCTAAAGATGAATGGATTCAATAAACCAACCAAGTCAACCAAAAAGTATTTAAGAAACTAGTTAACTATGGACAAAGTCAAAGACAGATTAAGTATGTGTGATTTGGTCTAATCAAAATTTATCACACCTAAGAAAAACCAAGTTTCTAGCTCTAGAGATTTTCATTATCTTCGGATTCGGTTTTCATTCTTTTGATTGGAGAACCATCACTGTAAGCAACGTCTACGTACAACTCTCTACCACGCGGTGACTGTTTCTTCGCGAGCTCGTCGTCATTAGCAACTTCTTCTGTTTCCATATAGCCTGCTTCGTCGTCGTCGAATAGTAACAGCTGCTGGAAAGTTTCTTCTGCAGAACCATCACAAACACACACACACACAACAAGTAATTACTAAACTCCATAGCTTAAGCATTAGTAAGAAGAATGCATAAAAAGAATAGTACCTTGCTGTTCTGGAGTCGAGTCTTGAATTTGAGCCATGACCACGGGAACAAACTCGTCACCAGTGGGTACACAGGAATCCAGTTCTTTCTTAGAAGCTGGTGCGTAAGAACCATCAGTCTCAAGCGAGTCCAAAAGCTCTGGCATGGGAGTATCCTCGCCATTAGACTCTGCTGATGATAAAGACACATCTTCGAATGGCTCCTCCTTGCTTATTAATGCCTGCTTGCAAGGTTCATCTTGGTTCTTTGCGCTTTCTAAATGCTCGAGTTGAATACGGACACCTCCTTCTGCAGAATCATCACACACAGACTAAGTAAACTACTAAACTCACATCGATGTGAAGAAAACATAAAACTCGGTTAAAAAGTTCCACCAATCTTCCTTTGATAAAAAAAGAATAGTTAGTACCTTGCTGTTTCGGAGACAAGTCTTGATTTTGAACCATTGGCACAGGAACAAACACATCACCAGTCATAGCTTTTTCAATGGCTAAACGGGAATCTATTATTTCCCGCTGAGAGGGCTCAGTAAATGGAGGGTAAGTATCATAAACCGGGTCCAAAAGCTCTTCTTCCATGGGAGAATCCTCACCACTAGACTCAGTTGTTGACTCGTCAGAGAGGGAGACATAGTTTTCTTCTGCATTGGCATGTGAGTCACAGGGTTTGTTGGATTTATTGACATTCTCATAACTAATTTCAGATGAACACTCCCCGTTGCTAGGATCAAGGACAGACTTGGGCGAAAAATTGTTTAAGCTAGCTCCAAGCAATGGCTGCATCTCGTCAAAGGCATTAAAAAACCAGGGAATATCTTCTCTAGCATAGAAAAGAATATATGAATCACGTGATAACACATCCTCTTCATTGACCATCGTGACCTGCCAAGGTTTGTGAAACACACAATAACAACAAGAAAGATTTCATTTATCAAAATCATCTATTTAACCTTTTTGAATCAACCAAGGTTACTAGATGTATCACCTGCTTGTCATCAAACTTATGCCACAGTTTTGGCTCTGACCGCACATAGGAGATGTAATGACCGTAAGCTAATGACCCAAGATGCTCCACAAAGGCGTAGAGACGATATTTTGTAGCAACCTGAAGAAAGAAAGTCTGCAATCTTAGATATATACAGATTATGAGTACTTAAAGAGTGAGGAGAGATAGTTTACTGCCAGTTTTAACATACTTCGCTATTCTCGCTCTCCAAGTCTAACTCCAATGGGAACCTGACATGCTTGGAGATCTTCTCCATAAAATATCCATTATTCTTGAATCGTTTCAGATGGAACGTCACAACCGGAGGTAGATTTTCGAGCAAGAGCTGCTTCTCCTTTGAAACTTTTTCCTCACACTTGTCACACGTCATTTGATCTTCGAGTTTTTCAACACTAGTAAACGATTCTAGTGCATCATAAAGGTTGTCCACATCTTCAATCTCCAAACTCAACCCAACAGAATTCTCAAATGTTTCAGAAACAGAGCCGCAGCTACAGCAACGAAGCTGAAAGAAGACCAATCAAATTTAAAACTCATACTGAGAAATACTATAACACTGAACCAAACATATCGTTAGAGTTTAACTGCTTACCTTACTGACTAGACGACCACCGAAGATACGCTGGACAAAGTTACCATCTTGAGAAGAATTATCACCACGATCACTCCTTCGTTCCAAACAACATCTCTCCAACTTATCCAAAAACGCCTGCAGAAACTCGTGAGCATCTTCTTGTTGATAACGGCGGAAGTCAGGCGAAAAATCTGTGCTAGCTAAGGATGATAAACAACTCCTGATCTATGAACAAATAAAATATCACAGAGTATGAAACCAAAGCAATATACTATATGATAGACATTATAGCAACAGTAGCAATAAACTACGAAAAAGGATACAGTTGATATTGTCTAGAAAATGAGACGGAGATATTGAACATCTTGAAGTCCTCAGTGCAAGCTTGATGTGACGTTGAAGAGCCCATAAAACACAGAACCTATTCATCATATTGTAACCTACAAAATTCCAACTCAAATCATAAGCTCAAAACTAAGAAGACACATTGAGATTAAGAAGAGCCCTTACAGTTACATGGATATTGATACTTATACGCTCTAAGGCTCTGTATAAGCGGCACTGTATGTGTAAAGCATTGCAACACCGAGTTAACGAAACAACTATTCCCTAAATTCCATAGTCCAGCTCCCTAAACAATGCAATACAAAGATCATATTCCAAATTCCAAAGAGATGACACATACACAATATTGAAACAAAATTCAGAGACGTACTATGTTATACTCAGTGAAAGGTTCTTGCTGGTATCTCCTCTGATAAGGATCATACATTCCCATTAAATATTCATCATCATCAACATCATACCCAGAGGAAAAATTACTAGACAAGTAAGTCTCGTGACGATGATGATTATTCAAATCCCATGAATTCTCAGGACAATTCGATAAACTCAACCTTGGTTCGTTGGTTTCGTCTCTACCATATTGAAACGGGTGATTCATCGCAGGCTTAGCTCTACGAGTACCTTTCACCTGAGAAGACACTGTTAGGGTTTCCTTATCACCACCACCAACATCGTCACGATCGCGAATCGGAGAGGTAAGAGCTAGTGATTGAACAACATTAGCACCAATCGAAGCGATTGTTGAAGAAGATGACTCATCTAGGGTTTCGTTTCGAGACGGAATTGAGATAACATCGTCACGATCGCGAATCGGAGAGGTAAGAGCCATAGATTGAACAACATCAACACCAATTGAACAAGAAGACTCATCTAGGGTTTCGTTTCGAGTCGGAATTGAGACTGAAACCTTATCACCACCACCATCAACAACACGATCGTGAATCGGAGAGGAAAGAGCCATGGATTGAACAACATCATCGACACCAATCGAAGAAGGCTCATCTAGGGTTTCGTTTCGAGACGGAATTGAGACTGAAACCTTATCATCGTCACCATCAGCAACAAGATCGAGAATCGGAGAGGTAAGAGCTAGTGATTGAACAACATCGTCACCAATCGTTGAGGAAGAGTCGTTTCGAGACGGAATTGAGATTGAAACCTTATCACCACCACCATCAGCAACAAGATCGAGAATCGGAGAGGTAAGAGTGAGTGATTGAACAACATTAGCATCAATCGAAGACTTATCTAGGGTTAGGGGTGGAGATGCGGCGGAATCAGCCATGAAAATAGACGATGAGGGTTTCGTTACGATCGGAGGAAGAAGAAGAAGGGTTTTGAATTGGGAGGGAAAATCGAATTTAGGGTTTTGATTATTGATTTGTTTAATGTTTTGATTTGAGAATTGTAAAACTGTAAAGTGTTTGTTTGTTTTCTCTGATGGAGATATGCTTCCCAATTTACGGTAATTTTGAGGGTTAGGTCGGTGGTCAACTTTAGAGTTTGACTCTTTTATAGTACTAGACTAGTAATCATTTTTGATTTTTCTGAATTTAATTATTACTTTACTTAGTCAAACTATAAATTAGTTATTTAATTTACTAATACTCTATCTCTATCTGTATTTAAAAGATTGATGTTTTAAGTTTTTCACACATAGTAAGATACAATAACTATTTATGTTTACTACTCCCTCCGTTTTTTAAAGATTGATTTTCTAGAGTTTTCACACATATTAAGAAAATAAATTAATGTTTGACTAGTAATATATTGGTTTTTGTACTAAACAATTTTCCATAAGTTTGATCCAATAAATCCAATAAAATTAATTAATATGTCTTGAAATCTACAATTTATAATTATTATTGCATAGAAAATGTAAAAAATCAATCTTTTTAAAACAATTTTTTTTTCTAGAACATCAATCTTTAAAGAACGGAGGGAGTATTTCTTTTTCACTTACTTTTTTTGTTTTCCAATAATTATATCCAATGACACAGCAGGAAAAAGCATTAATGGACTTCGTAAAACTGAAATAACATTAATTAAAGGTAGAAAATCAATCTTTCAAATACAAGAAAAAAATCTAGAACATCATTCTTTTAAATACAGAGGGAATATATGTTAAAAAAATAATTTAAAGTTCAAATACATTTGTCATCGGCATATAAAATTAGTAGAATTGTGAAATTTTTATTATTATAAATATAAAGTAATTTACGAAATAAAATAATTGTTTCGGTATGACTAATTTGTTCGGTTTAATTTGTTCTACATTGTATTACAATATTTATGGATTTTAATAATTAACTGATCCGCGAAAACTCGTTATCTAATATTTTGTATACTAATTTTAAGATTATTTCGAATTTTTATTGTGAATCTACGGACAATTTTAATTTTAATTTTAGTTTTATGATATCTAATTTTTTTTAAATTAGAGAAATAGTTTTTAGATTAATTTTCTCATATGACGACAAAAAAAGATTAATTTTCATATAGAATATGGTGTATTTGCATGATGAAACCAAGAATTAATAGTGTATTTTGCAATGTAACCAAAATACACTACTCTCTCTCTCTATATCTGGTTTTGATTTTCTAGCTAATTAGCTCAATATAGTGTATTAGCATCATATTATAAAAAAGTTTTCTATCATTTTGCGGATTAGCAATCAAAACAGAGTATCATCACAGTTGAATCGATTAAAAATCCATTTTTTTCCTGCAAACAAACAAAGAGTAAAAACAGAAGTCTATAACATATCCAATAGTAATATCCATATATGTCAATTTGATAACAACAATAGTCACATTCTCAATTCCACAACTCTAAAAACACAGAGAAACGTGTACACTTCATTAGAAGTAGTAGTTTCAAGACAAATCTTTCTTTCTTCTTCTCTGTAAAATCAAAAAACCATGAGATTCTCTTCTTACAGCATTCTGTCTTGAAGATCACTGAAGATACCAGAAGCTAAAGTTCCAAGCTTCTTCTTCGTTTCTCCTGCTATGTTCACTATCGACGATAGATCTTGTTGCGCCTGATCAAAAACATTTATCGAAAAGATTAAAACCCGAAGAAGAAAGAACCAGAGATTTTGTGAGTGTGTGTGTATCTTTTTATTACCTGGAACGAAAGTCGGTTAATGAGATCACTAGCGGTTATATCGATATTGGAATCATCTTGGTCGTGACCGAAGAAATCAGCACTTGAGATAGATGCTGAGCCCTGTTAATTTTCCCGGTATGGCGTTAGAATCAAAGTATGAGAATGAGTTTCTTTAGAATTGAGTTGGAATGTTACTACTTACTGAAAACTTCTGAAGAGTTGCTTTTGATTCAAGATCGGCATTTTTGTTCTGATCACCGAAGTACTGAGCAGAAGAAATGGACTTTGCGTTCGTGAACTTCTTTCTTGCTTCATCCGATTCTTCAACCTAGTACGAAAACAAAAAACACAGCTTAGAAAAGGATTGAAATAGCGATTTTACGACTTTTTCATTTCAGAGAAGAACGGTTTTTACTTGAGCTTTCGACGAGTTGGAGCTTGATTTCTTGGGGAAAGAATTGTCCATTCCAAAATCAGCAAAGAAGCTTGACGACTTTGGTGGAGCAACATGGCTAAGCGTTTGTGTACCACCACTGCTTTGTCCTCCAGATTGAAAGTCGTCATTGTACTCAAACCGAGAAGCATACGATGAAGAACCAGCTGATGTTTTGCTTCCACCGTTATTAGTTGAAGTAACCGCAGGAATAACCGGTACAACTTCTTCCGGTTTCTGCTCATACAGATTATCCTTGCTCTACATTTTACCAAAGCGAATATTTCAATCTGAACAAGAAAATAGAAACGTTAATACTCCAAACAAAGAACCAGAGACTTTACCTTAGTAGTAAGCTTCCGTGCACCAAGACCACCAGTTTTCCCCGTCTTTTTAGCACCAAGAGGTTTCTTAAACGTACTAGGCACAACTACATTAGAAGCTTTAGGTGATGAAGTTGCACTAGTAGCTACATCTTTCACAGAAGATATCTCTTCTTTCACAGCATAAGAAGAAACCCCATTAGACCCTTCAGAAGTAGCAACAACAGGAGATACCGGTAAACCCGTAATACTTTCTTCCGCAATCACTTTAGCAACTTCCTTAGCAAGAATCTGTCTATACAAATCAGCAGCTCTCGAAGTATACTTCGCCTCAACTTTCCCACCATCAGTCCATCCATGCTGCTTGAAAAACACCTGAGCACGGTTATTCCCACCAAACATCATCGTCCTTAGCTGCTCAACACTCCACGAATCCAAATTCGTCGACCTATAACCAAACCAAGAAATACACAAAACCGATAAAATGTCGCATCTTGAGATCATAATGTAGCATAATTCAATCCAATCACACAAACATCATCGTCCTAAGCTGCTCAGGACTCCACAAATCTAAATTCATTGACCTATAACCAAACCGAAAAAACGTCGCATCTTGAAACCGTAATGTAGCGCTTATTCAATCCAATCACACCAAGAAACAGTCTAAAACAATGCTGATCTTAGAACTTAGTATCTAACATTGCAATCAAAAGCTCAAACACAAGCAAGAATCCAACTAATTTGCTACAACGAAACCGAGAAACACAAAATCGATAAAATGTCGCATCTTCAAACCGTAATGTAGCGCTTATTCAATCCAATCACACCAAGAATCAGTCTAAAACAATGCTGATCTTAGAACTTAGTACCTAACATTGCAATCAAAAGCTCAAACACAAGCAAGAATCCAACCAAACCGAAACACACAAAACCGATAAAATGTCGCATCTTGAAACCGTAATGTAGCGCTTATTCAATCCAATCACACCAAGAAACAGTCTAAAACAATGCTGATCTTAGAACTTAGTATCTAACATTGCAATCAAAAGCTCAAACACAAGCAAGAACTCAACAAATTTGCTACAACCAAACCGATAAAATGTCGCATTAGAGACAGTAATGTAGCATAATTCAATCTTAATAACACAAAGAACCATTGTGAAAGTATCACAGTCAATGCTAGTACACCTAAACATTGCAATCAAAAGCTCAAACACAAGCAAGAACCCAACTAATTTGCTACAACCAAACCGAGAAACACAAAACCGATAAAACGACACATTAGAGACAGTAATGTAGCATAATTCAATCCAATAACACAAAGAACCATTGTGAACATATCACAGTCAATGCTAGTACACCTAAACATTGCAATCAAAAGCTCAAATACAACTATGAGCTACAACAATGCTGAAACTGGATCCAAAACTGTACCTGACGAAGCTGATATGAACACCAAGACTACGATGAGTAGCTGAACAATCAATGCAGAGGAAAATCCCATAAGTAACAGAAGCCCAAGTTGGATTCTTCGCACTACAATCAAAGCATACCTACCAAAAACCCAAAATCAAACACAGATCTAATCGAAAATTCAATAGATCTAGATCAAAAACGAAAAACCCAGAACGTAAATGTAGATAATTTCGTACCTTGTTCTCAGATTTCGATTTCAGTTTTCTAAAAACGAGATTTTTGTCGGTGAGATTCTCTGAAGCCATTGAAGACGAAATTTTGGGATTTTACAAGAATCCAAAATTGAATCTCCTCCTCGAAGAAGAAGAAGACAATTTCTGGGTTTTTGGTTTTGTTCCCTCTTTCTTCTTCTTCTTCTTCAAATCTGTGAAGAAAACAGAGTAGACATTGATGGAAACATTGAATGTGTACTATAAAGTGACGATAATACCCTGAGTAAAGTGTGGAAATTACGAAAATGGTATGAAGATGGTTACGAGTTAGAAACGACACGTAGTGTGTAACTCTGTTTTCGAAGCAACATGGATGGTAACTTAACTTACCAAACGCTTATCATTTTTTTGCTTTTTTATTCAACTTCAGTTCAAATGTTAACATTTCATAACTTTTGGAAAAATATATATACTAGGTAAGTGTTTGAATAAGATTTCGGATTTCGGATTGGCATTCTATGTGGAAAGATAAATCGATACTAAAAACATGATTACGATGATTTTCGAAAAAACGATTCTCTAAAGCTTAAATCAGAACATAATCGTCGAGAATGCGTGATATATATCGCAACTCGCAACTAACATCTTTATTATTCCCAGTGCCGGTCCTGAAAATTTATGGGCCACAAGCCAAAATAAAATTTTGGGCCACTAACTATTAAAATTTTAACAAAAGAAAATAATCAAAATATTTAATAGCAAGGAATTGAACTCTCCACTTCAACATTCTTCCACGAAACACTTTACCAATAGAGGTAAAGGCAAGTTTTATCTAAAAGAGGGCCGATTTATTATATAGACTTTTTATTAAAAAAATTGGGCCAGAAGCCCATGCTTCCTTTGCTTGTGGTCAGGCCGGGTCTGATTATTCCATTCGTCCCATTTTAGATGATATTTAAGGTTTTTACACATAAATTAAAAAACCATTTAATTATTCATATTTTTAATATAAAACATCAATTCCAAGATAATTCAACCATGAAAAAATGATCTGCATAATTAAAACAACCAAAACACAATAAATGTTGCATAGAAAATTGAAAAAATCAACTAATTTGGGACAAATTTTTCCTGAGTAATTCGGATAAAAAAAACAACGTAATCCGTTTAAATGGCTTAACATTGAATTTTAGTTAGTTGGTATTTCAACCATCAATGATTCATTTTTTTTTTTTTGAAAAAAAGCCATCAATGATCATACTAACCAAACCAAACTGAACAATCTTGTTTTCCTCTTGAGCTAATCCATGGCGATATCTCACGTCCAGTCTCTGCTTCTTCTACTTGCATCGCTCTTCTTCTTAACGGCTTTTTGCGTCCGTGGCATCGATTTTAAATACTGCAACGGTGAGTATTATTTCATTTGTTGGAATAAAAATGAGATAAACTTATATCAAAGTAACTAATTTAAGTGTTCAATCTGTTAGTGTTGGTTTTTTCTTTGTTTGGTTTCATTATTTCAATAAAACGCACTCCTATTATTTGACATCAATTCCATAATATTTTTGGATATATTTATGTAAGAAAGTTTTTTTTTTTTTTGTGAGCAACGATGTACTAAGAGCATCTCCAATGAAGCGGCAAAACACCAAATTTAGTGCTAAAACCTCTCCAACAAGACGCCAAAACACCAAATATTTAGTGTTTTATGAACAGTGTTACACCATATTTGGTGTGACACTATTCACCACATTAAACATTAAAATATTATATTTTATTTAATAATATGGTTAGATTGACATTTATTAATTGAGTAAATTTGTAATAAATAGTTATATCAAAAATATGTTTATATTTTTTGTATTTAATAACATTAAATTTTAGTTTGCACAAAATACCTAAATCAATATGCAAATTGATTAAGATCGAAAATTTATTTTTCATTAATTTTAATTTATTAATTGTAATTTGTAATTTATTAGCTATAAGAATAACTAATATTTGTCAAACAATTAAAATTAAAACAAATAAACAAATATAATAATATAATAGTAATATAATATTTTTTAGTGTAACATTTGGTGTTGTGGTTGGAGATGAAAGATACTATAACACTATATTTGGTGTAATTTCAACACCAAAATGGTGTTCATGGTTGGAGATGCTCTAAGAGAGTATATATAGATCCAAGTTTTTGACATAAACCATGACTCATAACTTTCACAAATTGTGATACGCCCTAATTTATTGTAGGTAGGGATTACGATTACAACATCCTTCGTGTGGATATAGATCCTGATCCGATTCCCGTTGGGGTATACAACGATAAAACATTTACGGTTACCGTAACTGGTTTTGCAGCTAGTGAAAGTGAGTACTCCCTCTGTTCCATATTAGTTGTCATTCTAGCATTTATCTTTTGTTTCATATTACTTGTCGTTCTCTATTTCCAATGCAAATTTATTACTATTTTTCCATCTTTTATCCTTAACTTTCAGCTTAATAATTACTTCTATCAAACAAAATAATGTATTAATTAGGGGTAAAACAGAAAATTTAATTGTTTTATTAATTTGTGTGAAAACACCTAGAATGACAAGTAATTTGTAACGGAAGGAGTAATATTTGCTTACGATCTTCTTCCCAAATTCCAACTATTTTCATTCCAAGTTTCCAACTATTTTTTATTTTATTTCTAGTTTCAGTAAAAACGTTCTTCATTTTTTTGTGTATGTGTGTGCACAGGAAATTACACCAACTTGGGGTATATAGAAGTGCTCCTTAAATATGGTAATTTTGAATCGCTTGAAATGGAAGTCTACCCCTGTACACAGATTGCATGCCCTATTAAACCTGGCTATACCTTTAGGTTATCAGTTTCCGGAGTTCATTATATTCAAACCGCTGTGGTAATTATTTTTGCTCGAAAAAGAAAACCATTATGATTTTGATTGTTCCTTAATTAACCATTATAAGTACTAACACTAGTTTTCTTTCTTAACCGGTGAAGCCTTATTACAAGTATGCCGTACGTTTGCTTAATGCTGATGAGCATCGGTCGAAAGAGCTAGCATCATTATTTTGTGTCATCTTCGATATGCCTAAGCCTCCCACATCATTATTAGGTCCAGATGACTTAAATCCAAATATTAATCCGAATATTACAACTTCAAATCCTATGGGATTGGTCACGTCCGAATCTTATGGGATTGGGGAGCTACGAATCCTGTGGGATACGAGTTCCCAACTAATGATAGGTCCGAATCTTCATTTTCTCTTTTAAAAATACATTAACAAAAAAAATTACACAATATTAACTTGTCAAAATTTAGTTGGTTGGCATTTCTATCATCAATCATCATAATACTCATATTTTAAGAGTTTTGCATATATATTGGGTTAATTAGTAGAAAGAGGAAATTAAGTAAGTAACATATAATTAGGTTCATATTTTAAGATTTTTGCATATAACATGGGAGATTAATATAGAGATGACTCATTCGATCACTCATGTAGCAAAATATTATAACCTATGAATTCTCGCGTATAACGTGGGAGATTAATAAAATATATAGAGGTCATTCGATCCACTAATTTAGCTAATTAATTAGTATATATAAATTAGTAGGCATGGGTGGACGTATACAGACCAAACCAAACAACAATCTTGTTTCCTCTTGAGCTGATCCATGGCGATGTCTCACATCGAGCCCCTGCTTCTTCTCCTGACATCACTCTTCTTCTTACCAGCTTTTCGCGTTCGCGGCCTCGATTTTCAATACTGCAACGGTGAGTATTATTTTATTTGTTGGAATAAACAAACAATGAGATGAACTTAAATAAAACTAGGGATTGTCCACGCGTTACGTGGGTTTAAAAATTCATTGTAAAAGTAGACAATAATTTATAATTTCTTCACTATTTGTATATTTAATGTTATATAAATTTAATATTTATCGTAAATAATTATCTACGTGAGAAGACTAAGCATTTGTACAAAATTAATGGACATCTTATATAATGTTATATAAAAAAGAAACAGGTCTTACAAATCCCTAACTTGTATGTCTTTATCAATATTCACTACGGTTCCTTAAAAAAAATGATTGATCGTCTTTTTTTCTTGCATCAAACACATTTCTAAAAACAAATATTGATTAGATAAATTATAGTATGTTTTGCTTTTAGTGAGACATATGATCTCAACAAAAAAATTTGGAATGCATCTTTGTAATTGCTTCATGAGAACTTTGAATCGTATTAAGAGAATAATTGCAGCTTGATTGTATTTTTGTCTCACTCTCTTTATTAATTTGTTGTGATTTTTGTCTTTAGCATCAATTCAGTAGTGAAATGAATCTGTTTTCTGGATTCATAATTTGTGCTGGAGTAGAGTTTTTTTTCAGAGAAGAGAATATTGGTTAGAAGCGTTACTTTTTCTACCACAAATTATTTTAATTGTATTGGCAAATTAGAGTTAAAAGTTTTGAGGACTTAAAAAGAAAAAAAAAATATACATATTTATAATTAGACTTTAACATTCTAATAGTTTTAAAAGTTCTTAAATCATTTCTTAATTTTCTCACAACATTTTTTTTTTCATGTTACTTGTTTTTATTAAAGCTTTTTTGTAACTTTTTGTTTTAAAATCACAACTATTTATACGGAGACACAATTTTAAACATTTGTCTTGTTAAAGTGGTTTTTTTAAATTCTTTAGATTAGTTGTAAAGTGGTTTTCTTAAAAAAAAAATATTTTTTAATAAACAAATTAGAAAGCCAAATGTGAAAAGAATATGTGACACATGACATCCATGACTTGAATTTAAGAAAATGCTACAATATTTTATAAGATATATTTTAGAAACTGTTTAAAATGTTACATATTTTTATAAGATTTATTTATAATCATATTTATTCTGAGTATCAAAGAAAGAAAGAGAGAAAATAATAACTAATTTATATTGTATCTTGTTGTTGAAGTTTTGAGAACCTTAAAATATAATATAAAATATTTTTCAAACTATTTAAAATTTGCAAAATTTAGAATCATAGTTTTTGGTGAATATCAAAATTTATATTGTAACTTGTTGTTGAAATGAATTAACATTAATTAGCTATTAATTTGTTAGAACTAATTGTCAAAATTAAAAAAATGTAATAAACAAAAAATGTCAAATGTCAAAGAGTAGATGACACATGACAACCTCTCATTGCTTGAAGTTTTGGACACCTTAAAATATTATATACGATAATAAGTGGCTATTATCATATAAGAAATTAATTTAAATGCTCAATCTGTTAGTGTTATTTTTTTTTTTTTGATTCATTTTTAAATAAAACGCACTCTTATTATTTGACATATCAATTCACTAATACTTTTTGGATATATAATTATGTAATATAGATCCAAGTTTTTTTTCACCTAACCATGACTCACAATTGTGAATTTGTGTGCAGGAACTGGACACGATTTTGGTAGCATCACTAGTGTGGAGGCTGATCCGGAGATTTCCTTTGGTCCTGACGACATTAAAACCGTTACGATTACGGTAAATGGTTATGCAGATATTGCAAGTAAGTAATTTTGCTTATGATCGAATTCTCTTTCTTTCCATGTTTCTAGTATAAGCTTTCGTGTATAGGCAAATCCAGGAACTGGAGTCTTGTACAAGTGATTAGTAAAGTTAATAATTATGAAGCGCTTATAGCATCCTACGACCCCTGTCAATTGATTGAATGCCCTGTTAAACCTGGCACCAAGTTTCTGTTATCTCTTTCCAACGTTCGTTATTTTCCAGACGTGGTGGTAATTATTTTTGACTCTCTATGGCATAATTGTGATTATTCTTTAATTAACCCTTTTTAACGAACACTTGTCTTTTTTTTTCTTTTCTTTTTTTTTTGTCGGTGAAGTTTGTTAACAAGTATGCCGTACGTTTGGTTGAATATGATGAAGAGAATCGGTCTAACAAGCTAGCAACAATATTTTGTGTCGACTTTCATATAACTTTCAAGGCTCTCACATTGGTCTCTCCTTCGTTAAGCGCTGGTCGGTGAAAATATGTTATCTCTCTCCAGTTACCATAGAGCAAATATAAATATTTGATGTTGGTCTTCTTAATCTATGTTTTCCTCTTTTCCTTTTTAGCAGAGTAAAGCTCAATGAGCTACAGTAAAACTTTTATAAATTAATAATCACCATAAATTAATAAAATTTTCCGGTCCCGAATCAGGGCAATGTAAAAATTAACGAAATTCGATAAAATGACAAGATAATAATTTTTTTGAAACTCCTATGTAAAATATGGTCACAATAACAGTATAAATTAATAATCGTATATATAATCATACATATATATATTTTGTCGTACATATATATATATAACTATGATAATGTACTAAAACATGGATTTTAATGATTTTGTTTTAACTGAAAATTGAAATCTTGTTATAGCTTATCTTTAACTTTACTTATTGCATCAAAACTCTTATGATTGTTTTCTTGATATGTATCATAAACTTTTGAAAAATTCTAGACAAAATAATTGATTTTGTATGCATAACTCTTTCTAAATGTACCCATCGACATTCCATGATTTCTTCTAAATCCTATACATAAGAACGCATATCATTTTAATTGAATAGTCTATTATAATAAAACAGCCATTATATTGCGATAATCAAAAACTTAATCATAATTTCAAGTCAATGCATGTAGTGTTTTTGCAAATGGATTCATTAAATTTTTTAATATAACATCATTCAAAAAATATTTTAAAGAAAATTATTACCTAAAATAATTTTATCTCTATAAATTAATATTATCGATAAATTAATATCTCTTTAAATTAATAATTTTTTAAAGTCCCAACATTATTAATTTATAGAGGTTTGACTGTAGGTGGGTGAAAGTGACCTAGTGGGAAGATTATGTAAACTTTTTTGTATGCGTTGAAATGTGAATCCAATTTGACTAAAATGCAATATACTTTTTTTCTTTGAGACCTACTATTACATCTTTGGGCCAAAATATATGAAGTTCAATAATTAAAGCCCATTTCATGTTTTTTTGTTAAGTGATTCCAAATTGTCACTGCACAATAGAAACTGTATTTTGTCGGATATAATCAAAGATACCAACATTTTTGGTACTTTGCTCTCTGTGAAAACGAAAGGATTATTTCATTTGGCCCAAAAAGACAAAGCAATAGACCCGACAATACAATATCAAAAAAATGTGATATTTTATGAGGTCACAAATTTTTAATAATTGATTGAAATGAAAAAAATGTAATTAAGACAAGACCTTTTATTCACCTTTATGCTCTTGCGTCTATTTCACTTTTGATATATCGCAATCGATCATGTCTTTTTTTTGGTTTGTTATGAATTTATGAAGTTATTTTTTGCTAAAAAAAAAATTTTGTTTGATGTTTTAGACATTTTTTTGTTTCATTTTGATTGATATTTTCAAATTTTTATGTAAAAATAATTGTGTTTTGTGGTTGTGGACGTTTGAATTTTAGTTGAATTATTTTGGAATTGATAATAAAACATGTTTTGTTTTGAAAAATAAAAAGTTAAATGATTTCTTAGTAAACATCAAACAAAATTTATATAAACAGTATATTTCAATCAATCCCTAAACATTTTTCCACTGATAATCCCTAAACAAACAGACATCGCTAACGAACGATCAATCAATCCTAGACGACAAATCAAAGACATTGATATGTCGGAGTTTTTCTATCTCTCAAATTCTTCTACATGAACGTGTAATGAGGATGATTGCGAAATTCTAGATTATAATCTTCGGCAGTTCGGCTTGTGTTAACATGTTAACAAACCCATGTTTTCTCAAGAACTTTAGTGTATGGATGAAGTCTGAATCAATAGAGATGAGTAGAACAATACCAGACTCTTGTTTGATCGCATCTTGTGAGAGATGCTCTTGCAATCCAATGAAAACCTATGATTCTTTTTTGCAGATCGACCAGCGATCTTACAAAGTCGGTCTCGGCAATAGATGAACCGATCATCACATTGTAGGAACTTAAACATCGACTTGACAATTTAAAATTTTTCTTTTGTACCACGAAAACGTTTCTAATCTCCGGCTGCAAACATCTCACGTTCAACCTCAATATTTGGATTGATTTGGTGGAGAACTTTGCTGATTTGATCCCTCAAGTTCTTCACTTCATATTTGTAATTGTTATCCACGTCCATTAGAGGAGTGTTGTATAAATCCCACACCACTCTAGATAAATCACTTCATTACATAAGAGGTACGTCTTTTAAATTTATTAGTGTAACCTTACAATTCACTTTTCTAACTACAATTCTTGCTTTACTCGTTTGTGTACAAAAAAAAGTTCATGAAAGTTTGAAAAATTGTATCAAGGGGCTAATTATGATTAAAAATTCCAAATAATAGAACAGATGCAAGAATTAAAAGTGATGGATTAATCACAAGGAAAAGTATACATGGACCCAACCAAAAAAAATGAGGGAGACAAGAGAATCCGAAGCATAATTATTTTAAGTGGGCTATCATTTTCTTCTTTAATGAGTTTTAAACTTTTTAGGAATCACAATTATTATAGTATAATAAAGACAAGCAGATATGTGACCAAATCATATGAAAATCTTCGGTCTGATTTTCATTCATATATATCAATAATTTTATCATTGTATCAGATTTAAGATAAGTTATTTCGACATAACATGTTTCATTAGACAAAAAAACATAGATTAGACTTGCCATACATTTAATACTTCAATAATGCATTGCCAAACAAAATTAGAGACTTCTCATAAATCTAAATATATATTCTTATCAAAAGATTCTCAACTTATTTTATCAAAACAAAACTCAGCCTAAGACTGATTAAAAAAAAACGAGTAAGCTGATTTGTTAACTTTTATCAATTTATATATAATGAACTTATAAATATATAAAAAGTATTATTTGTCAAATTCTTTTACTCTACATTTGTAAACACATTTATAAATTGATAAATATATTGTTTAGGAAGTTTCATGTTCAACTCAATTACATATTTCTATCTACTAAAAAAATTAATTGATAACTAGTGAATCACATTCAATTTCCTAGAATCAATATTTCAAAGTTTGGATCGATCATATACAACTCATAAGTAAACATTATCGAATTATACATTTAAAATCCAGACGTATATACTACACCATAAAAATAAAAATAAACTTTTTCGAAACCAAATGTACAAGATTTTTTTTTTTAAAACCTAGTAAAAATGTAATACACTACATTTTTTTTGCTAAAAAATACACTACATTAAATATATATATATATATATATATATATATTTATATAAAAAGCAAAAACTCAAGAAACAATTTGTACAACTGATATATAACACATTCATCAACAATAATTGAAGTAACATTTTTGTGTCATCATCACCTATAATCAAATCCTTGAATTCATAAATAAAAACTATACAATAAACAAAAAAAAGTAACTTTTTCAAGTTAAAATATATTATTATTATATAAACAGCTTATTTTACATATTAATTTCTCTCTACTAAAAAATTTAATTGATAACCAGTTAATCACATTCAATTCCTAAAATCAATATTTTAACGTTTGAATCGATCATATACAACTCATAAGTAAATATTATCGAATTATACATTTAAAATCCGGACGTATATACTACACCATTAAAAAAAAATCTTCTAAAAAAAAAAATCTTTTAGAAACCAAGATTTTGTTTTTAAAAAACTAGTAAAAATGTAATACACTACATTAAAAAAAAAAAAATCTCAAGAAACAATTTGTACAACTGATATATATAACACATTCAACAATAATTGAAGTAACATTTTTTGTATCATCACCTATATTCATAAATTTACCAAGAGTCGATAGCTCAACTGGTAAATATCTCAGACAAAGCTTAGAGGTCGCTGGTTCGAGTGGCGTTTGGGACGAAACTAATATTACATGCTCTGTGGTTTCGGACATGAGGATTACGAGTTTCGGCCCTGAACCTCCTAGTAATTCAAAAAAAAAAAAAAAAACTTTTTTCAAGTTAAAATATATTATTATTATATAAACAGATTCCTTTTTCTCCAAACAATCAACCAAACAACAACTAACACTATCTTCTTCTGCTTCTTCTCTGTTCTGTCTCTCACCGGAGAGAACCTAATGTCTCCGACGATAAATCTTCCCTTAACCGAAGATCACACTCTCAACAACAACACTTCAACAAATCTCTGGTCAACCGAAGAAGACGACGAAGATACATCTATAATGCAAGCTCTCATTCCTCCACCACTGTCTCAGACCAACGAACACAACAATCTCCAACAAAAGCTTCAAGCTCTAATCGAAGGAGCTAACCAAAACTGGACTTATGCTGTTTTCTGGCTATCCTCTCACGAAGACAACAACAACAACAACAACAACAACAATGCTTCTGCTATGTTATGTTGGGGAGATGGTTATTACAAAGGAGGAGAAGAATACAAATCAAGAAAGAAGAGTAACCCATTAGAGCAAGAACATAGAAAACGAGTGATACGTGAACTAAACTCATTACTCTCCAGTGGTTTTGTTGTTTCTTCTGATGAAGATGAAGAAGTAACAGATACTGAATGGTTCTTTTTAGTTTCAATGACACAAAGTTTCATTAATGGTTCTGGTTTACCTAGTCAAGCTTTTTCTAATTCGAATACTATTTGGCTCTCTGGTTCTAATGCTTTAGCTAGTTCTTGTTGTGTGAGAGCTTGTCAAGGTCAAGTTTATGGTTTAGAGACTATGGTTTGTGTACCGGTGATGAATGGTGTTGTTGAGCTTGGTTCTTGGGAGATTATAGAGCCAAACTCTGATTTGGTTGATAAAGTTAATATGGTTTTTGGTGATGAGTCTGGTTCTTGGACGTTTGATCAAGGAGAGAATGATCCTTCTTTGTGGATTAACGAACCGGATTTAACCGGTTTTGTAACTCCGGTAATGAATAACTCGAGTTGTAATTCTGATTCTGATCAAGTTTCGAAGCTTTGTAATGGAGGTAGCTCGGTGGAGAATCCGAACCGGTTTGTTGTTGTTGATGATGATGAAGAGAGTAAGAACAAGAAGAAGAGGTGTTTGGTTTTAGACAATGAAGAAGGAATGCTTTCTTTTACTTCGGTTGTTAAAGAAGCGGGAAGTAATCGAAATGTGGTTGAACCGGGCGAGAAGAAACCGAGGAAACGAGGGAGGAAACCGGCTAATGGAAGAGAAGAGCCGTTGAATCATGTTGAGGCAGAGAGGCAAAGAAGAGAGAAGTTAAACCAAAAGTTCTATGCTTTGAGAGCTGTGGTTCCTAATGTTTCTAAGATGGATAAAGCTTCTCTATTAGGAGACGCGATTTCGTATATCAATGAGCTTAAATCGAACTTAGAGAAGGCGGAATCCGATAAGGAAGAGTTGGAGAAACAAATTGATGAGATGAGAAAAGAGGTGAAGGCGAAGGCGATGGCGAGTGAGAATGGGAAATGTTCGGTTAAAGATCGAAAATGTTTGAATCAAGATTCGAGTGTGGCGATAGAGATGGAGATTGATGTTAAGATCATAGGTTGGGATGTTATGGTAAGGATACAATGTAGCAAGAAGAATCATCCTGGTGCTAGATTCATGGAAGCACTTAAGGAGTTAGATATGGAAGTGAATCACGCGAGTTTATCGGTAATGAATGATCTTATGATCCAACAAGCTACTGTGAAAATGGGGAATCAGTTTTTTACACAAGATCAGCTCAAGGTTGCTCTAATGGAGAAAGTTGGAGAATGCAAATGAAACAAGAGTTACCATCTTTAGAGGTAAAAAATCAAAGAAGTATTGCAATAATTGTAGTCTAAAACTATGTTTGTGTAAGGGTAATTTTGCAACACCCACTTGTTAGAGAAGTTTCTTAGTTTAGTAATGTCATGGTAATTTAGTAACTATGCTTTAGTTTGAGATTATGGTTTCATGAGATCAATGTGTGTATGTATTATGAATGGAAATAAGGCTTTTGTTAGAAATGAAATAAAATGGTTAAAAAGTTTTTGAGTTTTCAATTTCAAGTTGTGTGGTTCTATGATTGAAGCT
Organism: Arabis alpina; assembly: GCA_900128785.1. Lineage (NCBI taxonomy): Eukaryota > Viridiplantae > Streptophyta > Magnoliopsida > Brassicales > Brassicaceae > Arabis > Arabis alpina. The sequence continues at coordinate 50,006,550 of LT669794.1, forward strand.
TTGTGTCTTCATGTCAGCCACATAAGGACAAGTCCTTGGGAAAGTGACATCAAAAGAGGCATCTAATAGTTAGGAAGGAATATACAGTACTTTAAATTTTGGCAGTAGGGATTATGATTATTTACTTCAATCAATATCAATTTAGAGATTCCAATGTAGTGTTTTTGATTGGGGCCTATAATTAATGTAGATGTATAATCGAAATCATTCTGTTTACAGATTTGTGATGCCATTTCTAACCAAATTAACAATACTCTAAAATAAATTAATATATATATATATATATATATATATATATATATATATAAGTCCGTTTTCATTTCGTATGTGAGTCCAATTATTTCATAACCGGTATTGATTTCAATATTGTCTTTTTTTTGCGGATTCTAGTGTCATTTTTTAGATACATTTAAGAGAGTAGCCATTTTGTGGTTTGCAAGAACTATGGTGTAGTCGGGTGTCACAATAGAATTACTAATACAATAAACCGAATAGATTCTTAAAATTTTCCAATAGAACATGCTAACCACTATAAGACAACCATTTTGTTATTAATACATATTCTTCAAGCTCAAATGAAACATAAAGTCCAATAGAAATGGCAAAAACATCATGTTTTTCGTTAATCATCTCTTGTACCAAAGTTTAGAGTAACTTTGTGGTATAAATCATTGTGCAATGGCTAGATGAGAATTTTGATCTCCACCGAAAGATTTCTATATATTTGAGATGTCATCTCAAATCGAATTTACAAGGTTTTTTCCATTAATGTCAATATTGTTCTTTTATGCGGATTTTAGTGTTTTCTTCGAGCTACGTTTAATAGAGTAACAACTTTTTGAATTGCAATATTTGTGGAATTATTACAATAAACCAAGTAGATTCTTAATTGGTTTTGTGAGAAATGAAATAAAATGGGATTCAAGTTTTTGAGTTTTCAGTTTCAAGTGTGAGTTTTATTTTTGTGGTTCTATGATTGAAGCTTTATGTATACATATCAGCCACATAGTGACAAGTCTTTGGGAAAGTGGCATCAAATTGTTGGGAGGGAATATACCTTTTAATTTTGGCAGTAGGGATTATGATTATTCACATCAGTCAAATCCCGATTCCAATGTAAGGTTTCTTATTGGACCTAAAATTGATGTGGATATGTATAATTGAAATCATTCTGTTTATAGAATAGTGATCTCATTTCTAACCGTATTCACAGTGTTTCATTTTTTATTTCGTATGGCTCCAATTATTTCAGAACCGGTTTTGATTTCAGTATTGTCCTTTTATGCGGAATCTAGCATTTTTCTTTGCAAGAGTTGTGAAATTATCACAATAAACCAACTAGATTCTTAAATTTGTCAAGTAGGAAAAAACCAACCACTATAAGACAACCATTTTGCAATTTAAAAAAATTAAAAAATACTTTTGAAGCTCAAATGAAACATGAAATCCAACATAATGGTAAAAACATAATGTTTTCGTGAATCATGGCTCTTGTACCTAGCTTAAGAGTAACTTTGTGGCATGAATCATTGAGCAGTTTTTTGCAATGGATAAATGGAGTTTTCGATCTCGACCGATAGAGTGAGACCACTAAAATGGAACCTTGTTTATCAAAAATCAATGCATAGCATAATTAGGTCAAAAAATGTGAATAATCATTTGTGGTTTGCAAGAGGTATGGAATTATTACAATAAACCAAATAGATTCTTAAATTTGTCCAATAGAATAAAACTAACCACTATAAGACAACTATTTTGTTATAAAAAAATAGTCTTCAAGGCTCAAATTGTAACATAAGGTCCAAAAGAAATGGCGAAAGCATAATGTTTTTCGTTAATCATGTTTCTTTGTACCAAAGTTTAGAGTAACTTTGCGGTATGAATCAATATGCAATTTTTGCAATGGCTAGATGGAATTTTTCTATATAGTGAAACCACTAAAATAGTAACCATTAGTTTAAAAAAAAAAATGGGGAGTAAAAAATAAGCGGTTTAAAAGAGTTATGGGGAGGGAAAGTAGGCTTATCTTTTGGAAATGATCTTTGAAGAAAAAGTTAAATCATACACAAAAATATGGAGACATGTGTGGTCGATTATTAAAGAGGTTTTCTATTACAAAATTGTATTATATTGTGTTTGCTTCCTTTTTAGCAATAATCCACGAAAATGTGTGTGGTAGTAAGCAGAGAAAGAGAGAACGTGCAATGCAGAAGAAGAAAGCATGCTCTTCAAATAAACATAAAGCATCTCATAATTTTTTGTTTGTGGAACATTTTTGTCAAATAAAGACAAAGAACGAATAGAACAAATTATTGTTTGTTTACATTTAATAGACACTTGAAAATATAAATTTCTCTCTTTCTTTGAAGGTGTGGTTGTGGTCTTATAAATTTTTTTCTCTATATGCCAACAAAAAAGTCGTTTTCTCTAAATCTAAATTTTGATTAATTGTATTTTTTACATGATGCATGTACTACTTGGTTTTAGGCTAGGACCGAACTTGCTTAACACACTGAGTTTGAAATACATGATCGATCGGTCTTATATGTTATCCACCAAAATCGTAAAATCTTGATGGCTACTTTACTAAAATCTATGTTTATTTTGGTATTTTTTATTTGATATAGTTGAATATAAATATTTTGGACCGTTTAATATAGTTCTCATTCACACGTTTTTGACATCTATATTAAAACGCCAACAGACTTTCATACCTCACGTAATTTTTTTACAAATAGCATTGGAAACCCGCAAGATGCGTTCTACAGAAGTTTGAAAAGATTTATTATGTGATAAATTGTTCCAATTGAATTGAAGATTTCAATGACTTTATATGTACAAGCACATACATTGTTTACCTTAGTCAACAACCAATTTCTTTGTTCTCCAAGAAGCAAAAAAAGTGTAGCAAAAGCTTGATGCATATAATAATGTTTCTTCTAATTTTGTGGATTCTCTTTATGATAAACTTAGCATCATTTCTCACTTCACTGGTTATATATTACGACAATATTGGTTTCATGTGTCACAAACTACGAGATTGCAAATGTTCTAACCAAGTCGCTGTTAAAGCCCACATACTATAAGCCCAAAACAAGCCCATGTTTCTATCTTATGCAATTAGGTTTTAGTATCTCATATATATATCGATGTAATGGAAATCAATGGAGTAACCTTGGCTGCTATAACGCAGCCTCTCTTTCCCTAATCAAGTATCAATCAAATGATATATTGTTCTTGAAGACAACTAAAGTTTCTTCCTCTTTACTCTTTATGTTCTTAGATTAGAATAAAGCTCTTTGAGCTATTTCATTTCATAGCTTTCAGTCGCTCCCTCGCGTGTCAAGATTGAAGTTGAAGAAGTTTCACAAGTCATTTCACTCTGAAAGGGTTCAAATGTATAGAATTTGCTTGTAACTTCATCTCTATACCATATTTCATATATTGTAGTCAATAAAAATCCATCACTTCCACAAACTCTATAGCGTAAAACGAAATTGCATCTTGTTGGGCTTTCTTGATTTGGACAAAAATTATACAATTTTTTATTGCACTTACTATTATTAACATACATACATTTATCAGGCATATCCTGCTGCCATCATAATACGCACGGACTCTCAAGCAATTGATCGAATATGCTTTTTCTAACTTTCATACTGAATTTTAAAAATAAATATTGTTGCATGGTTGTCTGTGTGAATATCTTATCTTTCATTTTATTATTTGATGCCCAAATATCCGTGTGGATTTTGGCCTTTTTTGCCTTGAGGCCTCATCCATCACATTTAATCAGCCTTATTTCAACTATGATATTTTTGTTTGAGTTTTAGAATAATAGAAAATGTTTAGATTTATCATTATTCCATTCACTAATAACACACTACTTCTTATGAATCATGAAGATGGATCAATTTTGGTGAACAATAAGATTTTTTTTTTTATTAGAATTGAATATTTAACCAAAGTGTATGATGTGGCAATAGTCATGAGATGTTGATTTGTTCAAAGGACTAGGAAATTAATCTAGGCATTGTCAAGTCATGGCTTGTCTAGCATCACCGCTTTCAAATTTTTTGTTTGAAGATCCAATTGTTTATGGTTTCCACCATTTTGTCAGATTAGTTTCCTAAAACCCTATATAGTGAAGTAATTTACTATTAGAGAAGACGTATAACAGTTGTTTGGATATGAATCCTTCGATATATTTTTGTTGTTAATCATTTAAGGTTAAGTAGTGGTTTTAGCAAAATTTCGTTTTGATTAGGCTCAATTTTTAGTTTCGTGTACTCTTGTTTTCATTTTATGGACTGCGAACCTATTAGTGATATTTACCTTTGAACAAATCTTTGTCTTTCATTCGAGAATTTTGTAGTCCAACACTATAGTTCCGGAGATTTAGTAGTTCTCTGGCTTAACACATCTAGATAAACTTTTATTAACCGCGGACTTTGTAGATTTTGTAAAATTTTATCTTTGAAAATATATATTTGAGATGAAAAATAATCAATTATTAGAGCTCCCCCTAAAATTATTGTTTTCAACCTATAATTTTAGATCTCTTCTCAACTAAAAAAATAGAAAGAAAGATTTGACGTTAATGATGTTAATCATTAAAGTAGGTGAATGCTCAAACATATCGGTCTTCTAATTGGCTCACTATCATCAACTTTCAAGAAGTACACACATGAATTTTTTTTTGTCTCTTTCTTTATTAATTCTTTTTTTTCATATATATGCCACAAACCTAAGCATCCTTTAAAATTACTCTTTTTATAAAATATTCATAATTTATTTGGAATTTTCATTATAATGAATTTAAATGACCAGTATGGGTAAACTAGAAAATAAAAGACCATGTATACATAAAAATGAGAAAGCATAACTTTGTAAGTAAAAAAAAACACCTAATTAGCACACTTTCTCTTTCTTATATAGATGACAAAATTAACATTTATTATTCTTTAATTGACTCAATTTTTACTTATATTAGTCAGTTTAATTATGTCTTACCCTAAGATTAAAACATATTAAATATATAGAAAATACAAAACGAAACAAATAACTAACAAATTAGGTATAACTTAATGGGACTTAGAAACATTATAGTATGTGTTTTACAATAGAGAGAACATCACAATCATTTGTTGTTCTTGTTTTTGCGTTTCTTGTCCTCATTTGGTAGAATAAAGTCTAATAAATTAGGTACGAAACATTATTGCTAAAGATTTCTCATATAATATTAAACACCCTTATAATCAATTATTAGAGCTTCCCCCAATAGAATTTAATATTTTCAATGTATATTTTTCAGATTTAGATCTCTTCTCGAACTAAAAAATTGAAAAGAAAGATTTGACGTTAACGATGATAATCATTAAAGTAGGTGAGGTGCTCAAACATATCGATGTTCTTATTGGTTTACCATTATCAACTTCAAGAAGTACAAGCAATTTTTTATTCTATTTCGTTTTAACTTTTTGCGAAATATAGTAATAATTTGTCGGCGTTTAATGACCAAGTTGGCAACTTGCAACATAAACCAACTTGGCAACTTGCATCACCTTTGCCATAATTAGAAGATATCGTTTTTCAAACTATGCAAATAACCAACGAAAATATTTTAAGAAAAAGCTGGCTCTTCACACGAATTTTGAAGAATACATAAATAATGAAATATAAAAAGTTATAAATACCGCCTCAAAATAATGGATTGTCCACAACAAATTTCTAATAAAATTAAAATAAAATAAAGGATGAGATATAATATTCAACTATTCAAGTGGGACAATGGGTGGTGACATAAATAGTCGTTGTAAAAGGTGGATTTAATCTAAAAACAGCACGCACTTTTCAATCCTTTATCGAAAATGGAACCGAGAGTCCATCTTCAAAAACACACTTCCACATTTGTGTTTGTTTTTCGTATTTTCGTCTCTTCCTCTTTATTAGATTCCTTCTCTACATGGCTACATAATTTGTTTATCGTAACAATCTAAGCAAAACCATAAAAATCTCACAAATATTGCGGATTGGTTTATCAATCATGTTTTGTTCATTGTTAGTTTGTTACTTATATATATTGCCTAAGATATTGCACTAGAGTCAAATTTTTGGAACAAACAAAATACCAAACTTACATAAATGCGATAAATTACCATAGACTAAAGTAAAGTACTACTAGATTCCTTCCCTACATGGCTACATAATTTGTTTATCGTAAAAACTAAAGCAAAGCCATAAAAATCACACAAAAATTGCAAGATTAGTTTGTATATACTAGTCTTTATGTTAACCTTATCTATTGCACTAGAGTTAAATTTTTGGAACAAAACAAAATACCAAACTTATATAAATGCGATAAATTATTATAGCCTCAAGTATAAACTATAAAGTATGGACTTGGCTATTTTTCTCCTTATTTACAATAACTATCTTTTCGACATTCACATGACTCAATTTTTTGTTAATTTAACGTGTCATACTTTATTTTAAAAGTCAATAACAGGCGTGTATGAGTTGTAAAGAAAAAAAAAAATACATTTATCATACAAATTTGATAATATGTTTAAAAAATAATTATGGCGCTAAGAAATTAAGTGGATTTATGGTGCCTTGTTCTATTTTCTATATTTAATCATTTTGATTAGGAGTTAAATTACTTATTTTATATCAAAATTCACATGAAAAGTTTTAAAATAACAAAACTAATAACATAGAGACTAAAATAAAAAACATAGACTAAAGTATAAGTTATAGACTCGATTGACGAATACTTTCTTATTGACATTCACATGACTAAAAGTCGTGTTCATTTAACATGTCATACTTTATTTAAAAAGTCAATAACAGAGGTGTATGAGTTGTAAAGAACACAAGAATACATTATTCACACAAATTTGATAAGATGCTAAAAGAAATCCATTACGAAGCTAAAAAATAAGTGGATTATTGGTGTTTTGTTTATATTATGAATAAAGGATAATTTGTGGAATAGCATAGAAAAAAAAACTAATTAACTAACTAAAAACCTTAAAACTAATGGCTATGGATTTGCCACATTAGCCACTTTGATTAGCTATTTAGTTTTTTTTTGGGGGCTATTTACCCTATATTAAATCATTTCTTTGTCGATTATGCATATTACATCAATATATCATACCACTAGTCTAAAATAACTAAAATAGAATAACAAAACTAAATACGTCACTCAATTCAAGACAAATACGTATAACAACCATAACAACAATATACACGTGAAATAACCCTATACCATTACTTTCTCACTTTCCTATCTCACGAGTATTCATTTCTATAAAACTCTACTTTTACAACAAAGTTTATTACGTAAACACAAAAATTTGACTAGTAAAACTCACGAGACATAAAACCTACAGTAAAACCTTTATAAATTAAGATCTCGCTAAATTAATACAATTTTTAAGTCCTACTTAAACTCACGAAAAATATAACATACAGTAAAACTTCTATAACTTAATAACGTTGGAAGAACTATAATATTTTATTAATTAAAAAAAAATATTGATTTATCGAAAATTTAATTTGGAATTTGAAAACTGTATTAATTTATCGAGATATGAATTTATTAATTTGTAGAGATTATACTCTATAACCAATAACAGATAATGATTCCTACTTATCCACAAATCATAAAAAAAAAAATCTCCAAATTAAACCTTATACGTGTAAAGGACATTTATGTCATTTTCCATCATAACAGTAAAAAAACAGAACAAAATATGAGAAAAAAAAAACAGCGCGTAAAAATAAACATTTCCGCGGTAAAAAAAAAAAATTCATATATAAATCTTCTTCTTCACTTCACCGGAGAACCACCGCTTCCTTCACCGGAACTTCTCGCTAAAGCTTCGGAAACCGTCGCGAGTTTCTGCAAATTCAATTTCACAACCGTATCCGCAAACATACGAGTATCATCTTCAGAATTACCTTCAGGCATATCAACAACATAAGATTCCAAAACAACGGTCCAGATCCGATTCTCTTTTTCAAATCTATGAACCGTAGTAACCGATTTATAATTCGTTAACCGATGTTCACCACCAATTATACTAAACCCGGTTACTTTCCGGTTATCGTCAAGTATATCAAGTCTCTCCGTTGATGTATTCGCTGGTAAACCACTTATCACGATCACGTCGCGCGTGCATCCCACGCGCATCTCGAAGTCTTTAGATACTGAGCATGATTTGATAAAGTGTTTATACGTTTGTGGTTTATCGAAACGACGTAGTATTGACCAGACGGTTTCTGGCGGCGCGTGGATTCGTTGCGCGTGGAGAGAGGAGCAGATTCCTGGGTTGAGTTTGTATGTGTGGAACTCGGTGATTGAATCTGTTAGATCGGATCGTTCTTCTTGAGTTAACTCGGAAGGCATGGTGGTGGTGGTGGTGGTGATTTTTTTTTTTAATTGATTCTCCATTGACGAGAGGAAGAAGACGATGTGAAGTTATTTATTGTTGAAATGTAAGAGGGAGAGAAATTTAATTTGTGGAAAGATGAGGGTGAAAATGGAAATATGGTAATATGTGAGGACTGACATGGAAATGCTATACTCTCTGTTCCTAAAAGATAAAAAAAATTATTGTTTTAAAAAGATATAATTTCTACTGCACTTTTTCAAATTTCGAAACAAATAGTAAAATATTATTGGTTAAACTTTATTGGAAACTGTAAACCGTAGAAATCAATGCGTTTTCTTAATAAGTGTGCATAACCTTACAAAACAGTAATATGTGAGGACTGACATGGAAATGATATACTCATTCTGTTCCTAAAAGATAAAAAATTTACAAACAAATTTTTGTTCGAGAAATTTAGAGTTTTTTTACTATTTTCTATGCACTTTTATAAATTTTAAAACAAATACTGAAATACTAGTGGTTAAACTTTATTGGAAATTGTAAATAGTAGAAATTAATGTGTTTTCTTAATAAGTGTGCATAACCTTAAAGAATGTAAAAGATAAATATGGAAATGTATTTTTGTCGAGTATGGAAATGTATATATAGATTTCTCTCCATTCTCTCAGATTTCTCTCCATAAAATGCAACCACGACGTAAAAATTTCGAACAGCCGGTCGTGCATCTCGGAAATCTCAGCCTTAATGCTAGTCACAAGGAGGTGAAAGAGAGAAAGAAGATCACACATGAGGAGAGAGAAGACGGTTCGGGTCATTTGGGATTTCGACACATGTCCTTTACGCGACCTTGACAACAGCTGTGTATATGAAGCTATCAAGTTACGTGATTCTATTAACAAAGCTCTTCATCATCTCAATCCCAACCTCCAAGTTGAAAATAAAATGTTTGCAGCTGGCAATACCAAGCGTTTTGGTACCAACGATGATTATGATACTGTTAAATCGTTTTTTGAAGTCGTTGAATGTGAAGAACGATTCTTTCACTATCAAAGCCGAGTTTGTAAGACCGAGAGTTATATTAAAAAAACATCTCCGGAAGTTTTCACTACACTTCAAGAACATTTTCTAAGGGACGCCGTCGTTCGTGAATCTCCAAGTATTATACTCCTCATTTCTGCAAACTCCGACTTCATGCCCACTCTGGACTTCTTAAGAATAAATGGTAAACACAATTGTTCAATTGCTAAAAAAAACTAGAAGGCATGATATACTGTAGCTCTCCATTTTGAAAAATGTACAATTATTGAACGACATGTTATGCAAGATCTTAATACATTCCAAACTGCTATGAAGTTTAAAATAAAACTGATTATTCAAAAATTGCGCAAAAATCAAACAATATATTTTGTTTTTTCTATCATCTGAATATATATTAAAGAAATAACAGTTTCTGGTTAAAAAGCAATTTCAAAGGAAACAAAAGCTAAAACAATAGCAAAATTCCAAGAAAAACAATTAATTCAATTAGCCATATATAATCCTTCAAACTTCCCCTAAAACCAAAGAGCTTTGATGATTGCTCATAGCGTGATTAGGTATCACGATAACCAATTGTATGTGGCAAGAGGTCCTTTATTATGGCTACAATTTGTTTTTTTATCAGGAAAGTAATTTGGAATAGATTTAAAGATGACATTGTTAAAAACGTATAGAATAAGATTTTGGAAATATATTCACGACGAGGAAAAGATTAATGATATATTTTAAAGATTTATATATAGGAAAAATCGCATTAAAAACTTTCAAGGTGACACTTTAAACCTTGAGAGTTTATGACTAACATTTTAAACCTCCAACTTGACATTATTAACAATATAAACCACCAACTTACATTTTTGAATTTTAAACAGAATAGTTAACGTCATTAACGGAACAGTAACTCTGTTTCATTTTAAAACAAAAATCTGATTTATTAATTGATGACGTGTCAAAATCTTTAATTAAAACAAAATTAAGCCCTCAGTTAGAGAAACGAACCCGTTACTTCACTAACAACAAAACAACAGATAACCACTGTGCCACGACAAAAGTTTGTTTAATTGACAAACATATAAATATATATTATACAATTCGTTTGGATGAATATGTACCATCATCTCTGTAAGAACCCAAAAACCGGATTGAAAAAATGCGAATTATGGAGAAGAAATAAACGATTTATGAAAACGATTTTATAAAAAATACACAGAGTCGAGATATGATCTCTCTCCTTAATTCATAAAATCTCCCGTAGTGTGACGGTTTAATGAGATTCTGAATCTCAGGATAAAACTGTGTTAGACTATAATCGCGACACTCAATTATAGAATCTACGAATTAAGAATCCACGTTATACTCTCGAGACTACTTTATAGAAAAGAGATGAGAGATTGTTGGATTTTTATGTTTTGTGAATGTATTTTTGTGTATCAAAAAGTATACAAGAGTCTCTTTTTTTTTGAGAAGTGAGGGTTTGTGCCTTTTATAGGCTTTACCGAAGAGTAAATCAAATGTACGTTTAAATCAAATGATTTTGACTCCATTAAGCTAAATTATGACATTGAATTACGTACTTAATGATTTTCTTCTTAGCCAAGTTTGAAAAGAAACGTTTTAACATATATTGACTATTAAAGTCAATCATGGTGTAATGGCAATTGATGCCAACATTTTTTCCATTTGAAATTAAGTAAAAAGATATTAATATTTTGTGTTAAATAAAATTAACCACAAAACTAAATAGAATTTGGCCTTTTAGTTTTAGAATCCATTTACCAAATCCAAACATATATCTCAATCTTAATTCCAAATTATTTGGCAAGACTCATTTTATCTCAATTACATCATAGTGTAATTATAAGGCTTTAAACCTTGTTATTTGATATTTCTCCATGAGCTTAATAGCTCATTTTTATTCACATTTTTACCAATTAATCTTATTAATTATTGGCTCATGAGGCCTTAATTAATGTGTGATTAAAATTGGTCCAACAATTATAGGAACTTAAATTACTACAATATGGGCAAACTGATATTTGTAAAGTGAAAGACATAAATAATCGATAATACAAAAATACCGATACAAGAATTAAGAAAAAAAACGGAATTTGCAGAGGCAAGATATGATCTTTGTCCTTAATTCTGAAAACGCCCCGTAGTGTGACGGTTGTGTGACGTTCCGAATCCCAAGATACAACTGCAATCACCTCTGTTTTGCACAACTCAAGAACAGAGTCTAACGAACGCTAGATTCTGTGTTATACTCTCAGACACAGAAATGAAATAAAATAAAAAGAAGTGTGAGAGATTATTGTTGTTGATCTTTGATCATGTTGATCATGTTATCATCCGATGATTATGAAGAGATGAGAGTGGCTTGATTATATAGCTCAAGGCTAACGTCCAAATATTAAAGTGGAGTGATGGAGTATAAATTGCCATCATAATGATGTGAATGAATTTGTATGTTACAAACTTAATCTCTTTGATTTGTTGTTACAAAATTCAATTCAATGAGATATTTTTGTTGACTAAATTAATCAACATAATTTAAGAGAATTTTAGTCCAAAAGAATAATCTTTTGGTCCATTAACTCTTAAACTAAATTCCGAAGCCCAAAGTCGAAGCCCGGTTCGGATATCTCTTTTCTCCTATACATCAAAGTGTATATAAGGTTTTGAACCTTGTTAGGAGTTTTCCACTTTATATATTTTAGGATTTTAATTTAAACTTTCAAAGTGGGATATTTGCTAGTTTTTACACTTAGTCAAATTGTGGAAGCTAATAAGATTTCCGAGTCATCCACTTTAACACTTTATTTCTCATTCAAATCAACTTCGATTTTGACATGTGATTACACTATGTTATAGTGTTTACAACAACGATTCTATCGTGCCTAATATCCGGTCATTCCGGATGGACGTCTCCATCGGAAAACTCACCGGAAAATGGTCGTAAACTATTTTGTCAAAAACGAGTTCCAACAATCCCCCACATGAATAGAAATGAATCTAGACAAATGAAAAGAAAAGGACTTTTGAGAGTATAAGCGAAAACTTCACTGCATATGAGTTGGTAGCATATGTCATCAGAAATGAGAAATGTTTTGATGAACATTAAAATGTATTGCTTTACAGAAAATGACATTAGTCATCAGAAAAACAACTCCTTATTCACTTAAAACTATAAGAGATTGTAAGAACCCAAAAACCGGATTGAAAAAATGCGAATTACGGAAAAAAAATAAACGATTTATGAAAACGATTTTATAAAAAATACACAGAGTCGAGATATGATCTCTCTCCTTAATTCATGAAATCTCCCGTAGTGTGACGGTTTAATGAGATTCTGAATCCCATGATAAAACTGTGTTAGACTATAATCGCGACACTCGATTATAGAATCTACGAATTAAGAATCCACGTTATACTCTCGAGACTACTTTATAAGAGATGAGAGATTGTTGGATTTTTATGTTTTGTGAATGTATTTTTGTGTATCAAAAAGTATACAAGAGTCTTTTTTTTTTGGAGAAGTGAGGGTGTGTGCCTTTTATAGGCTTTACCGAAGAGTAAATCAAATGTACGTTTTAATCAAATGATTTTGACTCCATTAAACCAAATTATGACATTGAATTACGTACTTAATGATTTTCTTCTTAGCCAAGTTTGAAAAGAAACGTTTTAACATATATTGACTATTAAAGTCAATCATGGTGTAATGGCAATTGATGTCAACGTTTTTTCCATTTGAAATTAAGTAAAAAGATATTAATATTTTGTGTTAAATAAAATTAACCACAAAACTAAATAGAATTTGGCCTTTTAGTTTTATAATCCATTTACCAAATCCAAACATATATCTCAATCTTAATTCCAAATTATTTGGCAAGACTCATTTTATCTCAATTACATCATAGTGTAATTATAAGGCTTTAAACCTTGTTATTTGAGATTTCTCCATGAGCTTAATAGCTCATTTTTATTCACATTTTTACCAATTCCAAACATATATCTCAATCTTAATTCCAAATTATTTGGCAAGACTCATTTTATCTCAATTACATCATAGTGTAATTATAAGGCTTTAAACCTTGTTATTTGAGATTTCTCCATGAGCTTAATAGCTCATTTTTATTCACATTTTTACCAATTAATCTTATTAATTATTGGCTCATGAGACCTTAATTAATGTGTGATTAAAATTGGTCCAACAATCTCCTTGTTGTAGATCCAGGAAGAACATCTTAAAGCTTTAGGTTCCTCAATTTAATAATTAAAATCAAACAAATTTTTTTGCGAAATTTAAAGGATATGCTTTCGGAATCTTTAAGTGAAATCGATTACAACTAAAATTATCCCAATGTCATGGAAGAACCAATCAAATTATGAACCCTAAATCACAATTCGTAATTTACTTTCGTCGAATATCAAACTCCTTAATAAATACTGAATCTGAGTATACAAAACTGGGAAATGCAAATAATTCGAACTAACTAGAGACAAAAAGGAATAAAAAACGGGAAGATGAGAAAGAGATACAAGAAAGAAGAAGCAAGGACGATGAGAAAGAGATTAGACAGATTCATCCAAAAGGATTCGAACCCGTTACTTCACTAACAACACAACAACATATAACCTGGTAGTAACGGGTTATATGTTGTTGTGTTGTTAGTGAAGTAACGGGTTCGAATCAGTCTTAAACCATCTAAAATGGGACGGAGATCTTAAACCATCTAAAATGTTTTTGAGGTAAAGGGACGGAGATACTCTCCCACTCCCTGGAAGACAGTCTTATAGAGTATTGTGGCAAAGTAACCATCGTTGACCAATCCAATCTTAGAAGCAAGGGTTTGCTAGATTTATGGGTTCTGGAAGACGCCTTGAACAAGGAATGGTCGAGGAAGACTCTGGTTTTGCAGCCTTCTCAGGTGCATTTGGTCAACAACACCATATTCAGTGTCAAAGGTACAACTCAACATGGCAAGCTTTTCTTCGTACCAAGTGATTGGTTTTTTCCCTTTCACATTCTCCATTATGATCTGCAAAGCAATGATTTGCGAAAGATCGAAATCAAAGGTGTACCAGAACACTGGTCAAATAAGCAGAAATCGGATATTAACGCTATGTTGATAGAGGCGAATGAGAGTCTTTATAACGTGATCAACGTTTGATCAGAGTGAGGGTAGCTTGCATGTTTATGTTTACTTTATAACGCTGTGTTTTCAGTTTGATTATGAATATTTCTTGGTTTATTTGTTATATTAAGAATGGGGACTGTACCTCTAATACATGCTTCTGATTGTGTTAGACTAAGAAGACAGGTTTAGCTTTTAATATTTTATAGTATAAGAGTTTCAAGAGTTAAATCGTTTTGCGTGTAGTAGAAACAAAACAGAGTATCACCTAAAAACCAATAGAGGCTACTATCATTATACAGAAATAGTGATGAACATATATTTGAGAACTAGTCATGGAGTTATTTATGCAATGACAATCTAGATAAATTGCTTATGCAACTCACTTTCATATCATGCATGTTATGTAATTTGACTATGCGTATCCGTATCCGTGAATGTACACGGTTAGAGATAACCATTTTCGAATCTTATGATTTTGGTTTCTCTCTAGTATCATATAATTTACAGATGTTGATTAACAAAATAAATAAGACTTTCATTGAGGAATTTTAACAAACAGTTAAGTGTGCATATCATGGTAAATTCATTTTACCTCGTCGCCGGTAGAGAGAGATCAACGACATCACAAATTGAAAACCAAACAAAAACTTATCAACACAAACACAACACTTGGAAAAACAAAAGTCAATAAGTCAAACTAAAAAACATTTTCTTTTTTACAGTCACTTACTGATTATCAAAATGTAAGATGAGAGATATTTTCTACTAACTTATTAATTAGAGAAACTAAGTGATATATTTGAAAAGACTAATTGAATTTACTACCTTTATCGATCAAAAAAATTACGATAGGATATCAAATTCGGTTAGTCTTCAAAGTTATACCACTTATAATTCTCACTAATATGTTAATTAGAAAGTAAGATGTATAGTATGAAAGACAAACTGAATTTAGGACCTCTAACGATCAATTTTTGTGACAGTATACCAAACTCGGTTAGTATTTACAACTAACATTTAAGTTTTCTTTTAACATATTAAGTGGAAAATAAATGATCTACTCGGAAAAGACAAACTGAATCTAACACCTCTAACAATCAAAATTTTTTTGACCGGATCAAAAAATTATGACAGATTATCAAATTCGGTTAGTATTCACATTTATACCACTTGAATTTTCAACCAATATATTAATTAGAAACTAAAAGATATAATGTGAAAGACAAATTAAATATAGCACCTCTAACGATCAATTTTTTTTGACAGGATACCAAACTCGGTTAGTATTCACAATTACCACTTCAAGTTTCTATCAACATATTAACTGGAAAAACCTAAGTGATCCAATGTGAAAGACAAACAGAATCAATAACCCTGATCAAAAAAAAATTGACTAGAGAGCAAATCCAATTAGTATTTACAATTATATCACTTAATTTCTACAATTAATATGATAGTTTAGAAATATCTCTCTCTAACAAATTTGGATCATGGACTAGCAAAAAGGCCTACATACTATACACAGAAAGAAAATAACACTAACCTCTCGAAGCGAATAGCGCGGCAGGTTTTGATGTCGTAGCTGAGTATGATCAACTCCTAGTACAAAAATATGAAATGTGGTGTTTTCATTTTGAGAGTGACATCGATCAAATTTATATATAAAGTAAAAAAAACATTTGTGTAACATTAAAGTTCTAATGAAAATAAAAAATATTGTCTGCACATTTCTTTTGATCATCAAATACTAATTGTTAAAAATTTCTGCATGTAAATTCATATCAAAAGAAAATTATGTGAATAAATAAAGTCCAAGTAAATATGAAATGCTTAAGGGATAAATGATGTATAGTGAAAATAATCGAAATATATTAGTTTTGTTGTCTATAGATCTTGTACAAATAAAGAGAGAAAATCTGAAACAGTCGTTTAAGGGAAAAAGAACTTAATCTAGTGAATGCTATGTACGTAGAACAAGAACTAACAAAACGTACTGAAACAGAAGACACTAAACCAGAGCATACAAAATAGCACAAGTTCTGAAACAAACCAACGAAGGCAATGATAAAAATCAATCTTCTTTCATCTAACACTTGAATTAGTTTCTTTCTAGAATTGTAAATGCAAATAAATCTTGCAGAAATTCAGAGAGAGAGAGAGAGATAACCTTGTAATATGTACTCGTGCTAACATTATAATTAAAAGACTGATGAATTAGAGAGAGATTTTACATAAATTAGACAAGTGAGTTTATTGAATATTGAAAAATTTGAGTTTTATTTTCTGCTCTGAATAAGGAAAGAGGAGTTGGGTTTTTGTATAGAGAAGTAAAATTTGAACGTTGAGTGTTACTGTGCCTAATTTTCTTACCGTTGTATATTCTGACAACATTCGGATTTATTTATTGTAGTTGATTTAACTAGTCAAATTTTTGAAAAGAGAAACAAAAACGGGCTATAATTAGGCTTTCTTTAACAAACTAATGGGCTTACATGTTGTCGTTAATTAGGGAAGATTACAAATATTTTTCAAAGCTTCAACATCATTACGACAATAAATTTTCATTTATGTCTTAATTCTATTTTTTTTGCTAAAAATGTTAATTATGTCTTAATTCTATATAAATAATCTTCATTATGTGATAATATATACATACGTATAACATCTATAAATCACATTCCATAAACGTAATCATTTTTCCACACGTCTAATAACTCTATTACAACATGTCCCTCGCATTTCCGATACGGTAGCAAAATTAAATAAAGATTACATAGATATCGTAATTTAGAAAATTATTACTACATTATATTTGACTAGATTGAAGTCATAAGTTTTTGGGAGTGAAAATAAAATTTAATAAGGTAACCAAATAATTTAAACAAAAAATATATAGAACATTATTGACAAGTTTAAATTTTACATAAGTATAAACATATTAACTTTTTAAAATATATTAGTATAGATAATTCATACGAATAGATAATATTCATTAGTTTTAGTAAGATTTTAAAAATTAAATGATACCAAACTTTTTTACATTTCTACATTAAAATGAAATAATTATTTTATTAAATTAATTTAATATTACAACTAAACTCGTACCAAAGCATGGGTACTAACCTAGTTAATCATTATAAACAGCATGATTGACTTTGATTGCTGCTAATTATGCCTCCAACGTTTCTTTCCAATTTTGGCTAGGAAGAAAGCACAAACTGACGTAATTAAGTCATGATTTGGCATTAGTGGTCAAATCAATTTTGAAAATAGGTTTTTTTTATGTGCTTGGAAAAAGCTTATAAAACCAGACCTCCTCACTTCTCCAAAGATATTCTGACACATTCATACATTCACAAAGCATAAAAATATCCAGTAATTTTTTTATCTCTTCTTCTATAAAATTAGTCTCGAGAGGATAACATAAACTTTTAATTCACGATTATAGTCTCACACAGTTTTATTCTGAGATTTCGAATCTCATAAATCCGTTGCACTACGGGACATTTATAAATTAACGAGAGAAATTATATCTCGACTCGGTGTATCTTTTATAAAATCGTTATTTCTTCTCTTTAATTCGCATATTTTCAATCTAGTTTTTTCGGTTCCTACACATTCTGATCTTTCTCATGATCCAGCTTTGCAGGTTCAGTAGAGTTGGAAAATATCTAAAACCCTCTGCAAACCAATAAACTAGGCTACTAAAATGACGGAGTCACTTATGTTACAATGCAAAGCCTTTAAAATGTCAAACAAGATATACTAGTTGTGATGCATCACATAATTTATATAATTATTATTTATTTATATCTTAATTATATTTATATTTTAATATTTATCTAGTTTTCTAAAATATTCCAGAGAAGCCATTTAGGCACTTTTTGTATTTCTTTGAATGTATTCTTAAACCCTTGTTTCGGCAGATTTAGAGAGATCTCAACAAATCCATGAATGCATTGGTCTTAGGTGTTCTTACATTAAATAAAATCATTGCATTAACATAGCTTCTATTCCGTCAATTTGACGTACGAGGCAAAAGCATTTTACATCAATTTGATCATAACTGGATTTAATACAAAGATACAAGAACCTGCCATTGCTTTCAACTTCACATGAATATCACATCTATATGTTTAAATATACACATCTTCAATCAATTTCGTGAATATCATTAATTCGTGTAGATCTTAATTGTCAAAATTGTAATGACGTGATGTTTTTATATATATAAAAGTGGATAAGCTGATGATGACGGTAATAAAAGTCAACAAAATATAAATTTCTCTATATAAAGTGGATATGACTTGATGTTTTGTAGAGGGAATGGAATATCATTTTAATTTGATAACAAAAAAGAAGAATATCATTTGATTTCCTAGATATATATAATTCCGTTCTAGTCTTGATTTGAAATAGAATTTTATATATTATCATAGAAGTTATGGTCCATATAGAAAAATAGGATTCGATTACGTAAGTTAAAGATTTTTACGTAAAAGATATATGTCTATTTTTGTTTAATCATACCAATTTGATTATTTGTTGACCAAAAAAAAAAGTACCAATTAGACTATCGTTATGACAGTTTTTCTTTCCATTTATGTTCATAAGGATATCACTTTGTATTGGTCTCTTTTGGTATTAGTCTGTCACGTTCACTCAAGACCTGGAAACAGACAGAGTTTGCCTTTTTTCTTTAAAAGATTGTCAAGGTTGTATATAAATTATGTTGGATTCCATATTAAAAACGCAATAAAAATTGGAGCAAAAAAATAAACTATGGCGTTGTACTTACTACTGTGTTTCTCCATTTATCTTTTTGGTTATAATGGTATTGCTCAAAGAGTTCAGGTAGCGAAAAAGACAGATTTCGATATTGAGTTTGAACTATATAATATGTTATATTTTTATGCTTCTTCTAAAAAAAAAAAAAAATATATGTTATATTTTTATGTTGACTCATATTAATATATCAAATGTTCATGGCAGGAAGAAGTAGAATATGAGTGTGTTGATATTTATAAGCAACCTGCATTTCAGCATTCATCAATGAAGGATCATCAGATTCAGGTTTTGGATTTTTTCTTCTTCCTACGCCATTAAATCAATAAATAAATATAATGTGTTAACAAAATGAAATATATCATATTAAAGATTATTTCATAGGTGCTTGCTTTGTTTGTCTTTATTTTAGATGAGACCAAGTGTGGAGTTTCAAGCCATGTTATCGAAGGATTCGGACACATCAGATATATCTATTGATAAATCCGAAGAACTTTGTCCGAAAGGACAAGTACCAATTCACAGACCGCAAATGAACTATACAAGTAACCTTATCAATCCGTCGAAAATAATGACGGAAGCCAATCTACAAGTAAGTATTTTCACCAAAATTAAAGAATTTTTTATTTGTATTTTGATAATTCTTTTTGTACATTACTAATATCCAATTTTTTTTTTATTATAGTATGCAATTGTTAGGACATTTGAGAACTCGACAAAAGAACGATGGCAAGGAGCACAAGCGGTTTTCAGTGTTTACAAGCCACGAGTAAACAACAATCAATTTAGTAAGGCTTGGATTTGGCTAAATCATAGAGAAGAAGATTCAATAAGCAGTATCCAGTTCGGTTGGGCTGTAAGTATACTACAAACTCAGTCTATAAATTCATCATATGTCGATTTATGCACTAACCATCGCACGATTGATTGTCGTTTAGGTGCATACAGGATTATACCCAGATGATCGTCCAAGGTTAACAACATATTGGATAGTAAGTTATATATACTTTATAGTTTGATTCAATTCTCAAGCTTAATGACTTTTGGTTTTCACTTGTTCATAATCATATATATGTATGCATTAATTATATATTACAGTCCAGAATACACAAACAAGGATGTTACAACACATTATGTGGAGGAGGTTATGTCCAAGTACATAAATCAATCTACCCCGGTTTGGTTTATGATAAAGTTAGTGTTCTTGGAAAAAAACAATACACTATTCATCTTCTCGTTGTTCAGGTAAACCAACAAAAATAAAATTACTATGATTTATATTTGAATAACTGAGCAAGTACTTATATATAAACTATCATGTATACAGGATAACCGCACAAAAAACTGGTTGTTGATTTCGAAAAAAGCATTGATAGGCTATTGGCCGTCAGAAGTATATTCGATGCAAGGAGCATCACAAGTTTATTACGGTGGTTATGCGGGTGGACCAGCCGGAGCTTACAGTCCGCCAATGGGGGCAGGAAATTTTCCGACATATCAACAAAAGTTTGATTCATGTTTTATGAAACAACTTAAATATTTCTCGGATTATGAACTTTACGACATTGATTCGACTGAGATGGAGGAGTATGTGAATAGTCCTAAGTGTTATGATGTAATGTATCGTAAGTTTGAAATAGGGAATGGTGAGGACCTCACATTCGGTGGTCCTGGTGGACAATGTGGTATCTAATCAATGGTTTCATTGTTATTTTTGTTTTCACAAAGAATAATGCTAATAATATTATGCTTATTGCGTAGAATCTTTGAAAGATGCTTCTTTATTTATATTGTTTTTGGGATAATCCAGAATACAAAAACATTTATTGGAGGTGTGATCTTTACATATCATACTTTTCAGTTATTATAAGATTTTTTAATACAAATTTAGTAAAATTATTATATTTTCTTTGACCAAAAAGAAAAAAATTTTATTGGAGGTGTGATCTTTACATATCATACTTTTCAGTTATTATAAGATTTTTTAATAAAAATTTAGTAAAATTATTATATTTTCTTTGACCAAAAAAAAGAGTAAAATTAAATAATAAAATTTAAATTTTGGAAACTTTTGTATGTGTGAAATAAAGTAATTTCTTAAATATATATGAATCCATTTTCTAAAAGTACAATACATTTTTCTTGTATAGGTTTAACAAAATCCAACCGAAGCAAACATAATTAAGTAGGAAACAAAGTCATTCAGAAATAAAAAACAATGCTATTAATTCAGACTTTAACGAAGTTCTCGTTAATTTTTATGTTTATTTAATTAACTGTGAAAGTTCTTTGGCTAATGATATTTTTTGGATGAATGAAACCAATTGTTGATAATACCGTTTTTTAAGCGTAAACCACTTCTCCTAAGTAAATTTAATTTAGTGACTTTAAGTACACTCCATAACCACTAGACTAGTCTACAAACCATTTGGTGCTAAATTTTAGTGTTGAGGTTTGCTTTTATCATGTAGAGTTCGATTCTCGAAAGATCGCTTCACTTGCTATGGACAATGCAAACAGATTAGTTGTTCTGAGAGTTCAAACACCGGCATCAATGGTTACATGCTACAACCGTGAATGTTTTGGTTAAAAACAAAAAAATTAGTGGTGATGATACATATAGTTAAAAGTGAATTTATTAATTCATGGCATAAATACAAGATTCCGATAAAATATTTTGCTTACATTTTCTTTCATTTTGACACATATAAAATTAATGGCCCAAAATTTTAAGACAATGAAAGGTACTTTTTGGATGATTTTAAAGCAACTATACGCGATGATTTTTCATTCAAATTGAAGTGCTGATTGTTTGTATATATGGACGCATGAAAAATTAATGCCCCAAAATTACCGTTCAAGACTAACTACTTATCGGACGGTAAAAACGACATATTATCATATGTATGTGATGATGGATTAACTGTTCTATGTTACATAGAACACAACAATATGGATGTTACAATAGAAATTGTGGTGGTTTTGCCAAAATACACCGTAGTGTCTACCTCGTATGGCGCCTTTCGATGAAGTCCATATACCCAAGTTTCAAGAGGCACTGCAGAATTTCTTTGATTTTTGTCGAGCAAATATAGAAAAATAAAACTCGATAACCGATAACATTAATAGTTTAACCGGTTTCTGAGTGTACTTAGATTTCATTTTAGTTTTGTTATTTTTGGTGAAAGTATTGTAAATGAGCCTTATTTTAAACGAGCAAGCGGAGTGTCATGAGTTTTAGGGTTTATATATTGGTCATAAGAATGTGTAATATCCATTCACTAACCGTATATAAATGGATCATTCATATCAATACGTTTTGCTCCCTAAATTGATTTCGATTATTCAATGATTCTTCTTTGTTGGATTCATACTAAATTTAAATTTTAATCCCACTAGCCATAATTGCAATTAACATGGCAGAATACAAGTATGAAAATATGGATAATAATGGTAGGAAATGGCACAATAGTCAGTTGCTGCTTAAAATAGTTTTTTTACCAGAATTGGATAATAGAGCGACGGAGCTTCACTATGGTGGACGGAGCTTCACTATGGTGGACGGAGCTTCACTATGGCGGGTATGTAGGTGGATTGGTCGGTTTTAACAGCCGACAAATGGGGTCATGAGAATTTTCGACAGCTAACTTGAACAGAGTTTTGTCATGAAATCACTTCACTTTGCTCTAAACTTTAAGTCCACGAACAATGGTTCGGAAAAAGTTATAGCATGGTCAAATACTTGAAAAACTTAGGTGTTACGGTATAAATATCTCAAGTTTTTAGAAAATGTAAAGCGAGAGACCCTTACATTTAGAGGACCGGTGGGCAATGTGGTTAACTTTAGGTTTTCGCAAATTTATTCATGGAGATTCGTATTAGTAGCTTATTAAACTTGGGAAACTTTATCGATTGAGGTTGTCAAAAGATATATAATAGCAATTAGCAAAACATTTTCTCTACGTCAATTATTCAATATACTATACAACTGATAAACCTTGTTTATGCACTATCATTTATCATTAGTTTAACTGTTTTTAATTCAAAGAAAAAATTGACATATCAACGATAAAAAAAGTTCAAAACCCAATGCAAGAAATCGACAAATAAAATTAGAACAGAACACAAAATCTGCGCGTAACATGAAACATTCATCTAGTCTTGATGAAGTCTGAGAATTATTTTTAGATGCATATCGTAACACTATTCCTCTAGAGACTTTTATATAACTATGTACAAAAACAAAATTCAAACTTGTAGGAAAAACACATACAATATACTCTTTCCGTCCCATTTTGGATGATTTTCTAGGAGAAAAATTTGTCACAAATTAGTTGTTTTTTTTTCAATTTTCTATGCAATATTTATTTTGTTTTTATTGTTTTTGACTATTTGAATTCCGCATATTATTTTTTCATTGGTTGAATCATTTTGGAATTGATGTTTTATATTGAAAAGATAAACAATTAAATGATTTCTTAATTTGTGTGTAAAAACCTTAAAGATCATCTAAAATGGGACGGAATGAGTATATAATGCATGGTCACATAAGAAAAATGGAAAAACAAATCAACAAATTTCTAGTTAATATAGAAACACATGTATTAATTGTAAATATAATACATGTGTACATCATGTCTTTTTCGAAATTAACCAGCCATGCAGATAAGTGCAAAGGGAGAGCTTTGCTAGGGTATCGGTCGACTCCTATTGTACCTTGGCAACATAGAGATGATGAATATCTTGAAAGATTCTATAGATCTCTATACTTGAAGATTTGAGTTGATGGATCAAATTAATTATTGTGAACCTAATTCCACATGATATATATATATATACTAGGATATATCCACGCGTTGCGTGGATTTAAAATTTAACATGGTATAATATACAATAATTATTAATTTATTGACTATTTATAGTAAATAATTATCTAGATTGATAGACTAAATATTTGTAGCAAATTATTCGATATATACAATGTTATTTGTAGAAAACAAATTATGATGGAACATTGTTGAAATATATTATGACAAAGTATATATTAAAATGTATGGAACATTGTTCCTCTGTATATAAACGGTAATATAGCTAATTAAGTGATGTTTTAAATTTATGCTCACAATTTATAATTTTAGTGAAGTTAAGATTAAAAATTAAACAACAGTTTTAAACTATTTTATGTGAATTATTTTAAAATATATAAAAATCTATCATATTATTAAAATATTGATGTATTAAACATGATAAAAAAATATTGTATAGTGATATTATGGCAAATATCGTGAATAGAAACATATTAGAACATCTTATAATTCTTTTTTATCTTATTATAGAATAATAAGAATAATTTAACTTATTTGTTAAGAGATATTGCGAAAAAAGAAATATCTATTAGAATATGGCTTTACATATTTTCTGTAATTCGTGAAGATAATTTGATATTAAATGTTTATTTTAAATTAAAATTGATACCACATTTTTCTTTCAAACGAATCAATACAAAAATTCTAAATTCTAGAAAGGCAAATGTTATAATTAAGTAAAACTTATGTTCTAAATATAAAAGTAGACATTAATTACCAACATTAAAAGTGACACATGGCAACATGTCAAAGTTTTAACTTAGTGAAACTTTAAAATATTGTATAAGATATATATGAATGAGAGGTTGAATTAGGGTTTCGAGCATCGTCAATCCTTCGGCTAACTATTAATTTCTATACATTAATAACTCGTATTCTTATTTGAAGATTTTGTATTCTTATATAAGAAAAAATCAATATAGTAAATTAGTAATGATGTAAAATTTCAAAATGAAGTACAACAAACCAACAACTAAATATAGAATAGGTACGAAACCTGCCGGTCGCACCGACAATCATCTAACTTGATTAAGGTTTGAGAAAAACAATATTAATTGGTTGACCGTAGTAAGAAATAGTAAATGAAGGAACTTTCTCAAATTTTTCTTTTGAAAACAAAATCTTTAGAAACTCCAGTTAACAACAAAAATGATATATTGTTAATGAAGACCCAAAACCATTAAAACTGGTCGGATAGCTATTACTAATATCACTCTTCCTATATTCATAAACGAATATGTTAGTCACGATTGAAAATATATAACAAAGTTTGACATTAGAAGAACTTCTTGTTTAATAAAACGATGAATAAAATTTCTAAATTATTTTCGAGAAATATAAAGCTTCAGAATTTTATTAATCAACAAATAGGAGTACACATTTTTATTATCATATTTGCTGTTATTATAGATTAATATCTTACTATAGATTAGAAAATGAATATGTTTTTTCTTTCAAAATTCATTTTAGAAAAAGAGTTTAGTACTCCTTGCACGATATTGTTCATCGTCTTCTTCTTCGGGATCCAAGTTCAAGCCTGGGTTAGGATCTAGATTCAGCTCTGCGGTAGGCTCTACGTTCAAGTTGGGTATAACGTCTTGGTTCAAGTCCATACCTACGGTTCCATTGTTACTTTGTGTCATCAACAAGTCAGGTTGTCTTTGAGATGATGTCATCTGCAAGAGGAAACAAATTATAAACAATTTTTTTCCGATTTTAAGATTACCAAGAAATTTCGAACGTTTGTTCCATAAATAAAGAATGATGCATTTTTACATTTTAAAAGAAAATTTATGGTTACCTCAAAAGGGTCAATTGAGGATTCAGCTTTCCTTTTTCCCAAACGAGTTTCTTCATTTTTTCGCATTCGATTTTTCTTTTCAGTGCAGTCATGGCAATGCCATTCGCGGGGAACCCTTTTGAGTTCTACTTCCATACAGTAACTGCGATAACACGAAAGATGATCCAAAAAAATATACAAAAAAAACATTTTTACTATCTAGTTACATGGTGGAAACATTACGTATGCTCAGCACCAGTTTTGCAAGTTGCACATATGGCGAGTAATTTTTCACGTCCTTGATCACCACATGTATCGCAAACAATCACCTGCAAGCACATCATTACATATTTCATCCTCAATAATTAAGAAACAATCTATTGTTATCTCCGCATATTACTGTAGCTTCGACAAACATATTTTTTGTACTAACCATAACGTATTCCTCTTCATCTCCTTTGTTCTCAACATTATCGTCATTAGGCTGCATAGAGGATTTCAATTGTTCCTCATTCTACAAACACAAACACGTTATCAAATTTATCCTCAATAAACAAATCTATTGTTATATTCACGGACTATAGCTTCGACAAAATATATCTTTTGTACTAACCATAAGATTTTCCCCTTGGTCTTCTTTGTTCTCAACATCATCGTCATTAGGCTGCATAGGGGATTTCAGTTGTTCCTCATTCTACAAACACAAACACAAACACGTTAAACAAATCTATTGTTATATTCACGGACTATAGCTTCGACAAAATATATCTTTTGTACTAACCATAAGATTTTCCCCTTGGTCTTCTTTGTTCTCAACATCATCGTCATTAGGCTGCATAGGGGATTTCAGTTGTTCCTCATTCTACAAACACAAACACGTTCTTAGATTTCATTTCTTCTACTTTCATGATATACATATAAATGGATTAAATTTATATAACCTTTGATAAAGGAGATTTGTTTGAGGAAGATGCTTCTGTGAGATCAGTTTTGTTCTTAGGTGTAGATACCACAATCTGATCATCCTCGTGAGTGCTTGAAACCATAGTTGATGATGTCATATTATATCTCTAATCAAAATATTGCATTTAAGACCCCTGAATGTATAAAACAAATGAAAAAAAAAAACAATTCATGGATGAAACTCAAATACCATTAACAATAAATCATGGGTTTAATCCAAATTTTATCAAATATACTAATTGAATCAAAAAGTGAATATTGTTAACCGTAATATCCTAATTTTCTCGTAATAAACTATAATATAATCATGATCTCTGGATATCTTAAAAAACGTCTTCTCTTTGACTCCAAGAGAATATAAAATCAAAGAGAAGAATCTTGAGAGAAAACTTACAGAAAACTAAATAAACTCAAAAGTGATGAGAAAAGATGAAGAAGACGTACTGAATTTAAAGGCTCTGTTGGTCAATTTTTAATTGCTAGTAATTAATTTACCTTGTTTAATAAAGTTTTGAAAATTAAATTTTTAATCTTTATTTCAATTTTTATTTTAGGCAATATATTTAATTTCGCTATATCCACTTCTTATTTTCCCTAGATATTCACTCTTAATTTTTAATAGATTTTGACCAAGCTTGTTTAATAATTTTTAGAGATGTTTTCATTTCTAAAGGGCTCTCCTTTTGTTATTTTCATATGACAGTTGTTTGAATATAATAAATCTAGAAATATGGGTTAATTTTGCAGTACCATTAGAAGAACTATGTTAATAACGAAATATTTCGAGGAGCTAATCACAGGAAAGCGTGGACCCACAATGACTTGGCCTACCCAATTGTCAAAGACTATTAAAACAATGCAACTCGAACTAGTTTTAAGTTGACTAAATCGTGAATTCAATGAGTTAACTTAGGTGTTAATATTACATAATTATAACTAATAAAAAAAATGCAAGAATCTAAAGCATCTAAAAGGTTAAGAAAAAAGAAACTCTAATTTTTTTTAAAAAAAATTAAAAAATCTAAAAATAGTTATTAAATGTTAAAGATCAAGTAGTAGCAATGATCATCTAACTTATTAACTGAGAACAAGTTTTTAATAACACACTTGGTAGACTAAGTGGTCTTTAGACTGGGAACTCAAACTGTATTTAGGATGAGATCATATTACATGTTTTGGTTTTCGGTCTGAGAAAATGTACATAAATGTACAATCTTTTGAATTGTTTAGGTTAGACGTAGATTCATTGCATTTTTAATGTGGTTATTCTCATTCCTTGGTTCGACTCTATGCTATGTTTTTTATTTTATTTTTTAAACTCTATGCTATGTTATAACAACTATAATGTAATTTTAGCAAAATCTAGTTATAAATTAAAATGTAACACACATCGATAAAATGCGCTATCTACGTATCAATAACGTTATATATTAATAACAGACTTAGCTAATCCAAATATCAAGAGTCCAAGGTGCGCTTAGGATGAGAGTTATGAGACCATATTACTTACATGCACTCTGGATTCTGACCTTAGAAGATGTGATATGCCTCATTAAAGAAACTCCTAACCAATGAAACAAATGTTCTTGTAAGAAGTCAACTTTAACTTAAACCCTAAATTAAAATTTAATTGAAAATTAGGTATTTCTCAATAAAATTATTTTATGTTTTAGTTAGTATTTATATGTATTTGAATTGGAACAATCATAAGGATCGACATTTGAAGAGATACTTCATTCATGAATAATTTTTAGAATGCATCACTGGAAACAATAATAAATAGGAATTTCTAACAAGTATCGCATGTCTTCTTGAAGATCTTATTGGCGAAGAATTGCTCTTAGGAAAACATATAGTTTGGCCATGGCTTCATCACTTCTCTTAGGAGTTTTTAGGGTTTTCTCTTTTTTTTTCTCTCATGATCCATTTCTCTAGTTTGAGGACCTTCATATTTATAGGTCCACGTCAAACCCTAATTTATTTTAGATTAATCATGATATGTCATCATTGATTTCTATTTCCACAAGTATTGTAATTGATGTGGCAATATCGCTTAGACATAATAGTCGGAAAAAACATATTTTACCCAATAATATACCTAAATTATTCAAAAACTATTAGTTGAGGAGCTAACTCTTGATTCATTAGAACTAGTTTATATAACTAACAATCTGGATGAAATAGTTGGCATAACATGATTATAAAAACAAAAATAGAACAAACTCATTAAAAATCGATGAGTCAATATTCACAAACTAAAAACCATAGCTGGAGTTTACTTGAATGTTGACCTACTTAAATAGAACTAGTTTAAATACATAGCTATGATATGTACGCAAATGTTTCTCATTTTGATAACTATTTTGTTTCATAAAAATTGATTCAATATTTAGCATATTAGGAGATTTGTTTAATAAACCAATAATGTAACTGTTGTTAATGTTATTCTGTGTTTATTTAGTAACGAATATGAACTTTTAAGAATTGTTCTTGTTCGTTGTAGTTATACATTTTCTTTTGAACATCGTGTTATCATTGATGAGAAAGTTGTACAGACATCCTCAGAAAAGACGAGGAAAATCGTTAATACAATATGACTGATATTGAGATTTTTCTAACTAAGCCAAAAGGTCAGCTATCTCATTGGCCTTACGTCATATCTAAACTATTTGTACGTTCTCAACCCGTGTTATCCAGTGGTTGATGTCGTTGATCAAATTGTCCATGAAAATATTATATGCCGACGTCCATGAAGTAAGTCCACTAATTTTTGGATATCACCTTCAAATACTATACAACATAATCTTCGAGACCATGAGGTTTATAAATAGTAGAGTAAAGTAAATCCTTCCGCTTCAAGGAAAAACTAAACTTTTGGTATTTATTGGAGATAAAAATCATGATATCCTAGTTTGATAAGACTTAGAGTTAACTAAGAGTTATCTCCTAAATTAAAGGATTTTTGTATCTATCTTAAGTTAAGATTGTTGTGTATAAATACCTTAGACATATGAAGTAATAAACAAATTGGTTCAATATCTAATCCTACATGGTATCAGAGCAGACGATTCTAGGGAACTTAGATTAAGCTTCCGCAAGAAAGGATCATGGCAACGACGGTGATCTTTGGTGTTGAAAACGTTGAAGATGGTGGTGATGACGAACCGCCGGATGGAGATGTGATGAGGTGAATCAAAAGAAAATTGGTTACGTGATGTGTGTTTTAAGATTTAACTAAAGCTATATTAGCCGTTAAAGGTTTTCTAAATATTCTTTTATAGGATTTGTTTTAGATACGTGTCTGAGTTTTGGTTAGAGTTTAGTTTTCCTTCTACGTTTTTAGTTGTTTACATTATTTGGGTTCGGTTAATGCTACTGCAAGAATTATCGAGTGTTTCTTATGAAATTATTCTGAAGGGTTAATGGTCTATGGATTTTAATTTTAAAGGTTAGGGCTTCATGGATTTTTTTGTTTTTAAAAAGTGTTTTCGCACTGTGCCTAGTGTAGATGAGTTAGTATGTGACACCAAGTTTGGTTTTCACGGGGTATTCTTTCTATTTAGTTGAGATTATATTAAAAGTTTAGAATATCTCAAGGTTTGTGTTTTGGTTTCTCCTAGTACGGGGGAGTTTCGTTGTGTTTTTAGGGAGTTCTAGTTGGAAAGCTCATGTTCTTTAGATAATTTATTTTAGTCCGATTTATGGACTGTCCGAGACAAGGACAATTGTTTGTGGAGTTGCAGTTGCGCCCACAGAATGTATTCCCCTTTTATCAAGATCAAAGACGACGAGCTGAAGTTTCATCCCTATTTTGAAGATTGAAGTTTATATCTGGAGGAGTCTATTGACTTGTTTGTCCGTTCTCGACAAGTTGTCCACGACATACGTGCTTCGCTTGATGATTTCGCGTACCACGTTTGTCGTGCGGGGGAGTATTGGAGATAAAGATCATGATATCCTAGTTTGATAAGGCTTAGAGTTATCTCCTAAATTAAAGGAGTTTTGTATCTATCTTAAGTTAAGATGGTTGTGTATAAATACCTTAAATATATGAAGTAATAAACAAGTTGGCTCAATATCTAATCCTACAGTATTCGATGATACAACAGTAATGATGTTTTTTCTTTTTTTGAAAAGAATGTTAAATTATATTCAAACAAAAAAAAACTGTTTTTACGTTGACTACAACTTGTTTTTAACTTTAAACCGAAATTTTAAACTAAGAAAGACTAACGAGTTCAAAACCATATTAAACAGTAATGATGTTACCATTTGAATCCCAAACATTCCAACCAACTCCGGTATAAATACATGTTGGCTTTCAAGTTACCATTTGCGTCGCAATTGCATTTCATCGTGGGAGCCAAGTCGGTATGGTTTGATTATCGTGTTGACCTAATAATACAAAGAGGTATCTGAAAGACGACCATACCATTCGTTGGCTAATTGTTGATAGATATCACAAGGATTCCAAGCTCTATCATTTCGTGCTTTCACAAGTAACCAAAGAGTATTGTATTGACATTATTATGATGTTATCTATTGACATGAGTGTAAGCCCATTAATAAAAATTAAGGCCCAATATAGTTAATACAACAAACAGGTAACGTGTAGACATGAAATCAAAGAAGTCAAGTCACTCTTTGTCAATTTATTTAAGTGGTCTAAATTAACAGTTCCTTCTTAACCGTCAGATCAAAATCTATCTAAATAATCCAACGGTCCATAATACTCCACGTGTAATTTAATAAAAAATGTAAATAAAAACGAACGGTCACCGTTTCTTCTTCTCCTCTAACACTAAATGAAGAACAGAGTTTCTCCGGCGAGTTTTCCGGCGATACTCCGATAACTTCGCCTGAGAAGCTTGTCATGGGTCTTCCTTTATTGTCTTGTAGTTCAACAAGAGTAGCTTTCTCTTCTTCTTCTTCTTCTTGGAGTAACGGAAACGGTGGATTTAAGAGTAGTAGTAGTTCTAAGCTTAAACGTTATCAGAAGAGAAACTATGGTGTTTCTAGATCTTTTAAAGCTTCGTCTAGTGCAGGACAAACTGATGTGATCGACGACGGTGATGTAACTCCGGTGGTCGGTGGTTTTAGTAGTGGTAACGGTGGTTTAGCTGGAGCTTCCGGTGAGGTTACATCGGTTGGTGAATTTGTCGGTGGAAGCGGTGGAGATCATTTTAGTGGTTGGGATAAGATTGGTGCTATTGTTAAGCTTAGTTATGGAATTGGTTAGTGAGTTTGGTTACAAAATTTGGTTTTTTTTTTTGTTGTGTAATGAAAAGTTATGATTTTGATTTTGAAGTTTGAGTTTTTGGTTTAAGCAGGGATATATTGTGGAATGGCAATAGCAGGGAGGTTTATATGTGAAGTAGCAGGGATAGATTATACAGGAGGTTTTAATGTTTCTTTAGATGCTATTATTGCTGGACTTGGTTATGCTTCTCCTCCTATTATGGCTCTTCTCTTCATTCTTGATGTAAGTTTTAGTTTAGTTTAGTAGTAGAGAGATTCTCTCTTTAATGGTGATGATGATGATGAAGAAGCTTTGGTGTTTATGTGTTTGATTGTTTGGTTTTTGTAGGATGAAGTTGTGAAGTTGTCGCCGCATGCTCGGGCGATTAGAGATGTCGAGGATGAGGAGCTGCGAGGTTTCTTTTATGGAATGTCAGCTTGGCAGGTGATGAGAATTCGAATACAGAATCTTTGTAACTTCAAGAATTGGATCTTTGGTATTGAAACTTGAGTATTTGTATTTGTTTTAGTTTATCTTAGTGGTTGCTGCGAGTTCGGTTGGTGAAGAGCTTTTCTATCGCGCTGCGTTTCAGGTTTTGTGCTCTATGATGATCTTTGATTGTTCTTGTTTCTCTGGTTTACTGTATTTGAAGGTTGTATTGGTTTGGATGTTGTGTTTGCAGGGTGCATTAGCGGATATATTCCTAAGAGGGACGAATCTTATCTCCGATTCACGTGGAATGGTCGCTTTGGTATTGTTTAAATTCTCTTCTTACTCGTCTCCGTTGTAGTTCCTTAGACTCATATAATCGTATTGACTTCGGATTGTTTGAATTTTCAGACTGGACTCTTGCCTCCGTTTGTACCGTTTGCTCAAGTATTTGCAGCCACTATTACAGCCGCTCTCACTGGTTCTCTCTATTACATTGCTGCTTCCCCTAAAGGTTTGTCACTAGTCTTACAACCCTTGTACACGATACAAAAACCGTGAACCTCTTGGCTAATTCTGTTTTGTTATTCCTCTTAGATCCAACTTATATAATGGCGCCAGTCTTGAAAACTCGCTCTGCGCGTGACGAGCTGAAGAAGTTGTTTGCAGGTTTGTATAATCAGTAAACCATAAGGCTTTAGATATGTTTCACAATCAATCACTTAAAAAGTTTCTCTATGTTCCTTTTTGCAGCGTGGTACGAGCGGAGACAAATGAAGAAAATCTACTCTCCTCTTCTCGAAGGGCTTTTGGGTCTCTACCTCGGCTTCGAATGGATTCAGGTTATACTTCTTCCATCCACGAGTTTCTCTTTCGACTTCTCAAAGTAGAAATGGTTGTAACTTAACTGAAATTTATTGCAGACAAACAATCTTCTTGCACCTATCATCACACATGGTATATACTCCGCTGTAGTACTCGGGAACGGTCTCTGGAAATTACACCATCACCAGCAAAGACTCCGGTCACGAGTTCAGCAGCTTGAAACTGAAGGTGACAACAACTCAAGGACTCAAGATAGATAAATAACAGTTATATAAGAATCACCCTTTGTGTTTAAATTTTGTAAAGTGTCTTATGTATGTATTGAGCAACCATTGACTTGTACAAATAGATAGAAGCAAAGTGAAATGTATAGAACCATTAGTTAATAAACCAGAGAAGCTATATGAAAGCTTTTATTATCTTCTATCTGATCTTAGTCTTGTTCAAGTTGAGAAATGATCTTCACGAAAACGTCAAAGCCTTGGCACATGTCTGTAAGAAGGCAGTACTCGTTCTTCGCATGATATGTAGCCATGAGACCTGCAGAAGTAAAAGAGAAAATGATCAAAAACAGTGGAAATCGAAAATTGAAAAAAAAGGAGAGAAACTGAGTAGGGTTATGTGATATACCGTATCCTGAAGTTTGCACATCGAACCCTTCATCCTACAAACCGAAAACCAATGATTCATCGAGTTAGATAGAGAACTCTGATAGGATCAGTCTTGAGTGTAGTGAGGTTAGAGTTTATTTGATGGCTTACCTTGAGGTCGCGGATTAGAGGAAGAGTACCGGTGATTGAGTAAGGCTTCACGTGTCCAACAACTTCTTCAGTAGCTTTGCATAGAACATGAAAGCCACGGGAATCAAGATTACACGCAACTCCAGCTGATGCTTCATCAAAGCTTATGGTGAGCCTACAGGAGACAATTGAGAGTTTTAAGAAATTGGGATGGACAATAAAATGAGAAAGGGAATAGAATCAGGTGAAGAGGAAAAACTCAAACCTTCCACGTAAATTCTCATCCGGTAAAACATATTTCGAAACAGGACCTCGGGTTGCGAGCTTCTCTATGTTAGTGTTAATGTCGTCGACATACGCTTGGAGCTTTGTTATCACTTCTTTGACGCTGCAAACACAAGGCGAACCGTTAAAGTGTGTCTAACTAAATGCATAGAAGAAACAACTAACAAAGAAGTGTGAGGAGACTTACTCGTAGAATGGAGTTAACCTGAAACCAAAAGAATAGAGAAGTAAGAACAAAAAAAGCTATGAGACATATCGGTTTTCCGGTATTAACAACTTAAGAAACCTAACCTGACATCTCCAGAAACGGTACATTCTCCAGGGATTTGGTTGATTCCGCCTCCTGGATCTGCAAAAACCAGAAAAATCCTTAGGAGTTAGTAAACAACAATTGCTGCAAGTCATTAGTCAAACACACATTATGCTTTAATAATAAAACTTACAACTCCATTGTGTTGGCTTAATGGTGGATGGGGTTGCAAAGCCGTAAACTTTCTCTTGTGGGTGAGGCGGAAAGTCCTTGTAGAACCGAGACTGAATCTCCTTAAGCCCTTCCATTCCTAACTCCATCGCGTTAATCGCCTACATAAACAGAAGCAGATCAATACCGAGTTTGCACCTTCATCAATCCGATAGTGATCATTCATTCATATATAAATACCTTGTGAGCTAAACCGCTATGGAAAAGCTTTCCGGTAACATGAAGCTTCCACGGAATCATACCACCAGTTCCAACACACGGCTGCTTATCCGCCGTATCAATCCAATACCTTTCAAAACAACACACACATCACAATAACTTCATTCATCTTCCAATGTGACTATGCTTAAAAAGAAAGGAAAACTACTAACAAGGGTCCGGATTTGAGCTTATCAAGAAGCTTGTCTTTAACAAGCATATCCACACCAACACCTTGAATCGAAGAATTCTCTTCACTCGCAATAAAAACCGCAACCACCGTCGATCTCAAAGCCGGTTTAGTCTGTCCAAGTCTCTTCATTAACTCAGTCACAAGAGCAACATGACCAAGACAATCAGTAGTCCCACGTCCACGTAGCTTATCACCATCTATACTTAACGAGAACGGATCAAACTCCTATAAACAACAACAACAAAAACCCAAAAATCAAAAACAGAGCATCACAATTCCAAAAAAACAGAGTAAACCCTAAACGATCAAAAGATTCAAACTTTGGAACAATTTGTATCATTTCTTCACAACCCAAGTTCGTAATCGTCTCTAATCGTAATGGGTAGAGAGAGAATTTACCCAATCTTCAGGATTTGCAGTGACAACATCCATATGCATTCCAACGAAAGATAAGATTTTTCCAGGAACAGAACCTGGATACTCAACGATGAGATTACCTCTTCCTTTATGATAAGCGACATGATTGATTAGAAGAGGACCACCACCAGTTTCGGTACTGTAAGGACGAAGAGAATCGAGGACGTGGTTTACGATTAGATCTTCTTGAGGTATAAGCTCCGGTGGATTGTTTTGGACGAGTTTTGATTCGCCGATGAGTTTTGATAAGAGTGATACGTATGAGTCTTTGTCTAGAGAGCCTATGGATTCGATCGTTGCCATTGTTACACGCAAAAGAAGAGATTTTGTTTCGTTTTGGTTTGTTTTGAGCTTGCGGCGAAGTCGTGTGTGTATTCGAAGGTTTTGACTTTTGACCTTTATATTACGAGTCTTACGACAAAGAACGAATTTGTCAATATATTAGCATCTCATGAAACAAAAGAGAAAGATAACTTCTTAAAATCAAGGACTAGTATATTGATCTTGAACAACAGATTATGAATCTATGTACAGTGGCGGATTTAGAAAAAAATTTCGTTGGGGACAACTATATATTAATATAAAATATTTTAAAAATATGTAATTTTTTTTAAATAAGAAGACAAAAAATTCAAAAAATGTTAGAAAGTAACCATGATTAATAGTAAGTTACGGTTTATAACTACTTAAAACATGGATCCCCATCAAATTATTGGTTGAATATTCATATTTTATGCTAGTTCTTTATATTTTCTTTTACATTTGGACCAAATAATCAAAAGAATGAGGGCAAAAATAAAAATCTCAATGGGGCATAATCAAACTTCCTTAAACATTATTCTAATTTCCATAAAATCATGGGGGGCAGTTGCCCCCTCCTTATTCCACCTGCCTCCGCCCCTGTCTATGTATATGATTCTTTGTTTTGAAGTACGTTAATCAAAACATGAGAAACCGACAATACGTTTAAGCAATCAAAATCTTTGCCTCGAGCCTTCTGGAGGGTCGATAGAACATCCCGCATTGGCTCTGCAAATTCCTCTATAGCTTCCTCTGTAGTAGATTTAAAAATCCATCTCAGACCCGTGATCTCTTTCTCCTTTAGCCACGCATCATCTGTATAACACGTAATGCCATTCGGGTGCGGGTGATCAGGCTGTAAAGCTGGTGTACTCTCTTGTCAGACAACCGTTTCTCTTGGGTTGATTGCCAAGCTTTAGACTCCCGGATAGCTGTCTCCAGTATTGCCTCATGTGTGAGCCGACAATCCTCAAAAATGAGCTTATTTCGGACTGTCCAAAGATTCCAGCAAATCCAGGAGACCATAAAGGCTGTAGTGACTCCAACCGAAGGGAGAGTTGGGACCTGATAAGTCCCTTTAAGAAAGTACAACATACTGGTAATGTTTGTCAGATTAAAGAAGACGAAGGGACGAATGTCGACACTTGTGATGCCCACGGGAAATGGAGTAGTAAGTGCTCAACTGATTCAATAGCTCCACACCGAACTCAAAACCCCCATCACCCAATCCTCGCTAAAATTTTATAGCTTAGAATATGTAACTATACTTAAATTGAAAGTTAAAGTAAATTTTTATGTTTTATCGGATGATTGAGTTTAAAGTTTGATCAAAGTTTTATTTGTGTCATTCTTTTAGAAATGTTTTCAAGTTTCAACATAAAATTACAAATGATCAAACATGAAAGTGAACTTTGTTTTTTTTCTAATAAATTTGTAAAGGAAATATATATATATATATATGCTTCATCAACTTAACTTTTTTTTTTTGCCCCTAGTTTAACCCACTTTGAGAGGAGAAATATTCTCAAAAAGGATAAAATAAAGGATGTCTCCATAAATAACGGAGCGAATCACGGATACCGAATATTTTCCGGATATCTGCTTCGTGCCCACTCCTAATTACAGCTAGTTCGTTGAGCTATTTATTTTCTAATAGAAAAAGATACCGATGTTTTTGAAAATTCCTTATATTTATACCACGATTGCTAATCCAGTTTCGGATCAGTTTCTCTTATCTCACCTTTCTAATCCAGTGAGAAGTTATTTTTGACACATTCTCTGCCTAGGTGATGAGTTTGAATGCTTAATTGATCCGTTGTTACTCCTATTCTCAAATTTTGCTCGGTCCGTGGTATGAACTCATGCCCAACTTCTTTAGTATTGTTTATCGGTTTCTATAGACCGAATTTGGTGATAAATCTAACTCCAATACTATTTTTTATTATTTTTTAATTTTATTCTCGAATGTATTAATAAAAGTGAATTATTCAGTCAAAGCAACGTCATGCCTCTAATTAAAAAAAAAAAGAATATCGAATGTAGGAAAACTTCTGATACATTTTTATTACTATAGAAATGATGAACAAGGTTTTGAAACCCTATAGGAATACATGTTTAATTACTATAAAAATGATGAACAAGTTTTTATGACCCTATAGGAAAACTTCTAATACCTTTTTTATTACTATAAAAATGATGAACAAGTTTTTGGACAGTATAAAAAACTTCAAATACATTTTATTAAAATGATGAAGAAGTCTTCGAAACCCTAGAGAAAATATGGATAGTAACATTCTATTATAATCACACATGTCAACAAGCAATAATCAAGAGCAAATACGTGGAGGTAGATTCAAATAACTTACGGATTCCTTGTGAGAAATAGCCTTAACATCTAAAATAATTTTCTTTAATATATATCTTTGACATCTAAAATACTTTTCTTTAACTCCATTTTTTCATATTTATGAAAACAAAGGTGAAAAAGACAATGGGTGATAGATATGGGGATTCGAACCTTTGCTGAGCAGAAGAAGACAGTGTAATGAAAGAAGCCTATCTCACTGATTCAATGGACTGTTCCTCTCACACATCCCAAATCCCTCTTTAATCATATTTGGTTTTAACATCAAACATTTCTACTTTATTTGCATACCAACAAATTCATATCTCAGTTTTACTTTTACACGAATCTTGGTCGGTATATTTTTGTCCTCTTCGGTTTTTCTTGTTTCATCTTCAAATTAAAAGAAGTTAATGAAATTATACATTTTCTTTCTTTAGAACCCTAATAATATATATATTGCTCATATAATTATTTGATAACCGTGTATTTTGAACCGAAACTTATAATCCTTCAAGCAATGAAGAATTGAGTAAACTTTAAATTAAAATTTGGTATTCCAACTACATTATAAATCACTCAACCACTAGATCACCATGAGTATGAGTAGTTTGATTCTTCACATATAACAACCTCAGTAGTAAAGTTTTGAATGGTCATAGGATAACTAAGTGAAGTTAAACTAGTTAATTCAACATGTTAGGGAAAAAGAATCATTTGGGTATATATGTGAATTTGAGAATGACACTACGTACTAGAAATTTTGTTTATACGTATGACGATACAAATATTATCAATAGTTGTTGTGAATCTTGAACACTATATAAATGGAAACCCATATATTACGAATATAAAATTATAAATGATAGTATGTGGAAGCGGGGACCAAAACTAGAAGAAACATCATAGCTCTAATTGCCTAGTTTGAATTGTTTTGAATTTCACACTTGTGGGGGTCCAAGACAAGATATGTCAAATTCTATTCATGATTATCTCTTTTTTTTTTTTACAATTTATGGCAGTCGTACTAAAATTCGGGTTATAGTCTAATATATATAAAGGAGCACTATATTGAAGCACTAGCAGGAAAAAATAAAATTAATGGAAATATATAAAAATTGTGATGTGGAGACAGAAATGGATCTGAGTAAGAAGAAACATGCAACGAATTAAAGAGAACGCACATGCCTTTTCTATCTCTTCTTGCATTTCAAAGTGGTCCTCAAAATCTTCTTTCATTTTTGGATTCTTATTTGCATTTACCCTAAGTTTATTAGATCCCTCTATGTATTATTGTAACGTTTATTTGTTCTACTACTCTATGTATCTTTTTTTAATTATATCTAACTGAAAGTTTTTAGTTTCGTTGTGGAAATCATTCTGATGACTGACGCATATAAAAAAGTTAACCAAAAAAGTGTTTAGTTTCACGCACACATAATAGAAGCAACATCACCATATTTTTAGTAGAAGCAACAATACATAACAAATTATTTTATGGAAAAGACTTTCAAGAACTTATTCAAACAAGTTTTTGAATTGATTTCTATTTATCAATGTACAAGACTAATATATATATGACATTCCACTAATGAAGAAACAAACTCACAATCTATATCTCTCTCATTGATCCCTCTAATACTCAAAAACCTAAAGCATAAGGAAATGGTAATTAAGGAAAAATTTATCATCCAAGTTCTGTTAAAAAGTTTATTGACATCTTATCTTCTGTTGAAGGGAGATCTTTTTAGATTTTGAAATTTTTGAGCATTCTTCTGCTTTTATAGTCTTTTGGATCAGTTTTTGATTATGTATAAGTTTTTGAGTAAGTTATTAATAATGTATATATGTGAAATCATCATAAATTGTCTCAATCAAACCGAAAATTGAATTCGTAAATAAATGAAAACCTTAATCCTTTTCAAGAAAATCCTTGCTAGTGATTAATGATCAAGACAGCAAGACAAATATACCAATCAATAAAGTTCACATATCATTATAAACCCTGCATCAAATGACTTGTATATACTCTATATGCTCCCCTCAGAAATTCTCTAAAACAGCAAGGCATATATACCAATCAATACATATATATATATATATATATATCCTTTTTATGAATTTCTGAAATGAAATTAGAGAGCATACACAAATACAGGTCATATGTAATGCAGGGTTCATTATATGTTAATATACCTATTGAAATTAAGTAACCACATCATCTTTTATCACTATGTAAACTTACACACAAATATCTGTGAAATGCAAGAAATGAAAGCATGAAATCAAATCAATTTAATTGTGCTACACAAATCAATCCAAATCGAATTCAGAATTTAACAAACAACATGTGTATGAATGGATATTAATGTGAAACCCTCTAGTGGTCATGAAAATGAAATATCACGGTGGATTATGCCCTAATCGAAGTTCAAGATCAAGCTCATCCACTGATGCTCCTGTCGTCTCTTTCACCGAGCCATTGCTCTCATCATCTCCGGTTGAATACTCTATAAGCCGAGGAGGAGCTTCTACAGGCGAATTCAACATCGAAAACGCAAGATTGTTCGAAGGAAACGATGTCGTACCATATAGATTCATCATATCACCGGAATTACCAAAAATGCCATTAGGGTTTTGCAATTGGTAGAAATGGGACAAACCTTCAATGTTACTCGCGGTGGATTGAATTATAAGCGTTGGTGGAACACAAGAATTCAGGAACGTCGAGCCACCGCCTCCACGGCCATCTCCACCACCTCCTCTAGCTGCCGCGGCTACTGAACCTTGATGAGCCCTAGATGAGGCACGGTCACGGCGGTGGACGTTCATGTGACCACCTAAGGCTTGAGCAGAACGGAACTCACGGCGACAAAAATTGCAAGTGTAGGATCTTGGAGGCCAGGTTGTACCAGAGATATTGCCTTTGGTGTCTTGCTCAAAGGCTTTGACTTCCCAAGATTCATCATCATCATCCATTAATTCTTCAACTTTGTTAGGATTCCACATCCATGCACCACCGTATTTTCAAGGATGAGTAAGAGAGAAATCTCAGTAGAGAAGAAGGAGAATATGAAGAAGATGGGGTTGATAGATAATGATGTAAATAATAAATATAGATGGACCCGAAATGTATATATATGGATAGGTCATTTATCTTCAAGTTTATCATTTAGTAGATGGAAAAAATGTTTTGAACCATTTCAAATTTTACCGAGGGTGAGAGGAGAAAATTTGTGATTATATACAACTGAAGTTTTTGTCACAAATTTTTTTTTCTAAAGAACTTTTTTTATCACAAAATTTGCAACATTTTTTTTTTTTTTTGAAAAAGGGCAACATAATATTATCTTTCTATTGGATTTGTTGCCAACAAAATCTAGGGCTATTTATATGTTGAATTGTTTTTTTTTAAGTTGGAAATTTCTATTAGTTACAGATTTTTTTAGCTACTTTGCCAAATCTACATTAAAACTTTAGATATTTTGTATAACTTTTCTTTTATTTGTGCTATCCTATATTATTTCTTTAGCTCTTTTCGATCTTATATATTCATCAATTTTTGTTTTGTAGTAAATACAAAATCAAGTCCGATATTTCGTTTAACTAACATATGAAAGCCAATTACAAACAAACAAAAAGTGTAAATTTAAATAGGTGAAGATTTAAAGAGAAAAGACTAGGTTGGGACTTTGATGTCCTATGTAAGGTTAAGACAAGGTTTGTTTGCTTTAAATGGTGAGGCAAAGATATTAGCTTTGCGTGATCACTACTAAGATTCTCTTGTTAGAATCTGACACATGACTTATGTAGGTTTACTCTGCCACATTATTGCCATATATATTACATAAATATCCTATATATGGTGACCTACTTCGAGTTATACATTATACAGTCACACATTTTTGAAATAAAAAAAATGATGTAAAACAAAAAAGTATGCACTCAATCTCTATCTTTTTTTTTTATCAACTTCACTTAATCTATAATTATTTAGTAATTTTTATATATAAAAATAATTTATTCAATTTAAAATCCAAATTTTTATCAAATAATCAAATTTGAGGGATTTTTTTCAAAAAGAGAAAAAAACACAAGAGCTGAAAGTGATGGGCCTTAATGTTTGAAAGATATTTGCCATATAAAGTTACAGTTACATTGGATAGTTGGCAATTCAGTTAGATTTTAACTAGATTATTACTCTTTCAATTCTTTGGACCATATAGATCCAATTTGCTTTGTCATCTTTTCATTTAATAAAAAATTTCAATGCTACTAATATTTCACTTAGAAATTACACAATCAATGACAAGTGTCGGCCCAAATAAAGGTCACTGTGGATCCATTTTTTATCTTTGTTGATCTAACTTCAAATGGCCCATTGGAGAACTATTTTCATTTTGAAGAACCATTTTGATATTTAGGCCTTCTTATTATATTGAAAGATTTGCTCAATTTTGATTTTGTAGATGTAAACCTTGACTGGAAACATAATTTACACAAAACCGACAAAGACCCCTTCCAAAGATAAAACTAACCCCTCCAGAAACAAAGCATACATCTTTTGTACCTACTAATGTTCATACATTCGTATGTGTGTAATGTGTATATGTTTTGATTATTTGAAGTTGAACAAAAAGAGGAAGATAGATTAAAGGAGAAGCAAACGATGACGTTTTGCCAGCAAAGCTTTTGGGAGCAAAGAGAATCCTTTTGCAGCTAGCAAACGACCACTTCTCCCGGACGACCTTTGGCCGCCCATCACATCTACATACATACATATTCCTATATATTATATTTTTTATAACATATGTTATCAAAAAAGGAAAAATAAGGTATTTGTTCGAAAAGAGCTTAAATTTAACATGTTCTACTTTCTTTTCAATTTTTTATCAAAAACATTATATGCCAAAATCTATACTAATCTTTCACATTCGATAAACATTCAGGTTTTTTGTCATTAGAAACGTCTACAAATGATTAAGGGTGATCAAAATCGCAATGAAAATACTCAAACATTACCTAAGAAATACGCTCTAAATGAGTTATTTAACCATTACACTACCACCACTTAGTTAACATGTTCTAGACTATGGTTCAAAGAACATTAATATCTCCTCCTTTCGAATCAATAGGTTCACGTTTTAGAGTATTATTATTTCTTCACAAAATTATATATTTTCTAATTCCAATGTATTGTATTGTTGTATTTCTTAATTAATAGAAAACAAATATAGACTTCTAATTGCAAATAACTTTTTAATATATGTAAAGAAAGCTAATTGATTTGA
Source organism: Arabis alpina (assembly GCA_900128785.1). Lineage (NCBI taxonomy): Eukaryota > Viridiplantae > Streptophyta > Magnoliopsida > Brassicales > Brassicaceae > Arabis > Arabis alpina. The sequence continues at coordinate 50,050,266 of LT669794.1, forward strand.
TAATTCGAAACGCATATGGACTTTTCACTGATATTTAATCTCCAATAATATTGTAGTGATTCATTTCTCCTGACTATTGCCTATTATCTATTCACTGATTAATACGTGCTTTATCTTTTCCCTTTTTGTGAAACAAGATATTGGTTAACTAAGACCTAATCCGTCCATTAATGTACTTATCATAACTACGACTTGGTGCGTATGACATAAATAAGAGTATATTAAAAAATATATATATAGCAATCTTATGTATAATTATTTACAATCGATTAGTACTCAATATTTTAAGCTAAGCTTACCAACAAAATTTAGCACAATAAAGTTATTTATCGTGGTTATACATGTGTTGGAAGTAAAACTATTTATTGTGAGTGCTATATTGTATTGTGGATATTTTGAAGTCGTTTGTGAAAATACTTATCGTGCTTTTTAGTTATGGACCTATGGTAGAGAGTTAGATTCGTTGGTAAGATTATTAATTGTAATAAAATGATTCAAATTAGTGATATAATAATGAAACCAAAAAATAAAACTTAAAAGAATTTAGGATCGTATTTTTCCAATAGAAAATGATCACATGGAGTCATGGATGTTTGAGCTGCGGGAATCGCACGTGCCCACATGGCAAGTTCTGACTCTAAATGGCTAGATTTGTACACATGGCGGTTCCAGAGTGATCGAAGCGTTTTGAAATCACGTGATGCGTGTTCGTATTGGTTATCTATCTAATCCTTTCCTTGCAGTTGCAGGTTAAATCAAAGCACACGGACACTGATTTTATTTCATTTTTGTTACTTCAATTTATTTTATACAAAATGTTCACAAAAATAACATTATACTCTAAGATATGCAAAATAACGTGAGAAAAGATTTCGAATCTATATATGTTGGATAATATAAAATCAAACATTAGTTTAGCATACACATGTGCTCCAAAGTTTGCTTTATTCTTTTCTTTTTTTGCTGTATTAGTTTTAGAATTTCAGTTAGAAAAATGACACTTATTATTTCTGTTTGCTACTGCGTACATGCCATGCTCTCTAGTCTCTACATATTCTGAGTGACAAGATATCCAATGTTAGATGTAACAAAACATACTAATAAATTTCCACACAAAAAAACATACTAATGCAATGTATCATACTATAAATAAACAAGTACTGTATATTGAAACTAAACAATAAACATTTGTAAATTTAGGTCATCTGAAAAATTATTAAATAGTGATTAATGAACAATTTATGTATAGAATAAAGACAAAGAAGTCGTAATATATTTTTGAATATAATCAGTGAAGTGCCTTATACGGTATAAGTTATACCTATCTGGAATAAAATGACATGACCACGTAGTGTTTTAGGATTTCACTATCTCGTTTATCTTGTCCAATAACTATAGAAAATGGTAATCTGATTCTCAATAATTAAGTATTTGTGTACTGTGTAGGAAAGTGTTTTCAAGCATGTGAATATTGGACCATTATAGTGAACTGTGAGTTACTTTAAAATTAGATTACTTTATACAAATAATAATTAATATCCGTCAACTAATAATATATGAAATCTTCCTTTGTTGATAGATAATTAGATATCATTCGTTATAGCATTTTTGTATAAAAACCCCTCACACGTTACTCTTAATTTAATAATTAATACTATGGTAGATATTTTATGAAATACTATATTACTATTAATATGTGAGGGTGTGCATAAAAAGCCATATAAATTTATGAATATGCCTAAAATTATAAGGAAAGTGTTCATTGCATAATGATTGCATAGTAAAAACATTATCCTAGTCTCGTGGGAATTTTTATTGCACCAACCTTTCTCAATCAAAAATGGTAAAAAAAGGTAGGTTTATAATATTACATAAGGAAAGTATTAATATAAAAATGCGTTGTTTAATTTTTTTGTATTAGTATATCTAACTTCATATGGTTAAAACATTCTTCATTTTATTATGTCTCACTTTTACGGGATTTAACATTATTAATCTCACTATTTAGATACGCAATGTTATTTAATTACAGGTGTGCACTATTTAAATGAATAGAGAGATCATTATATCTTGTCTACCTATTGTGGTAATATATTTTTAATCACGTTATCTAGTCAACGTATAAATTAACTCTTTGGATTTTGTTCTGATATGAAAAATAAAAAGATAGAGTCATTGACAACACAAAAGAGAGTATTGATTTAACTAAATGGCAAAAAGAAACATGGCTCTAAACAGATTCTAGTTATAAATTTAGTCCGAATTCTCCATAAGTAAAAAAAAAAAACTATGGATTAGCCACTTATCGTAAATCACAAAACTTGTCAATTAATCTTGTAGACTACTATAGATATATTATTCATTTGTACTGTCCTATATCTCATGTGATAAATTTTGTTAGTAAAATCCATGTTGAAACTACATCAAATCAATTATTATTTTACCTGCATCGCCTTATTTTCTTAGGATCGAAACATTTTAAAACACATTTTTTATTTAGTTCACTAGATGGATTTTCTTAAAAAGTTAAAATCTCTAGCATTCATATACTTTTGTCGTCTAGCGTTCAAAGCTCTCCGTATTAGAGGCCGACAATTACAGATTTGCATATTTAACAAAATTAACAAGCTGACGACGTTAATTAATTAACATTAATTTAGTTTTATTTAAAGTGAAGGGTTTGGTTTTCAAGGCCAAAAGTTGTAATTGTGGGGACTTCGGACTTAAATACGCATTAAGGCTAGCTAATCACCAATTTCGCGTCCGAAAGTCATCATCCAATTGGTTTTGGTCTTATTCTACTATTAATTAAAGATTGTATTAATTTATATATTTCGTTAATTAGGTGTATGGTGGGAAATGGACAAATTAGCTCATGCATTAAGACTCCATTAGAGATTAATGGACTTGGAAGAATCATGAAAGGCTCTTAGTGCCTCAATTATTCGAGTTGGTCATGTAACCAAGATTAGTGCTGAGCTAGCTCTTCTTATTTTAATATAGCTAATTAACCATCCGTTTTAAAAAGATATATATATATATATATTCGTACATGCGTACAAAATTCTAATAAATGATTTCACAAAACTTAAATATATTTGTATTTGTTTGATTTGGTGGTTCTATAAACGTGTATGTGAAATATATACACAAAACTTTCATATTCATGCATATATATATATATATATATATATGTGTTTAGATGTGAATCCACTTTAATTTGTTGTAAGGAGAATGAAATTGACTATGTCTATACAGAAGTAATTTTGGGGTAAAACAACAAAAGAAAAAAAACTTGGATTTGATCAATATTCAGATGAGAAATAAGTCTTTTTACAAATACGTCAAGAAAGAAGAAAACTTACTATACAATCCTAGACTTTAATTCCCAATCAGAAGTCTTTTCTCTTCCTTTCCTTTTCCACATTTCTCTATCGTTTAATGGATTTGTGCTTCTTATGTGGAAAATAAAATGCCTATCTAAAGACATAAAATTCACTACAAGAAAACACAGCATTTGCTACTCCTAAAAAAGTCACAAATCCGTCGCAAAAACCCGATTTGTGACGATTATGCGACGGAAATAAGTCGTCGCAAAAGTATCGTCGCAAATTAACGACGTCGCAAAGGCGTCATATTTTTGCGACGACTTTATGACAATGTTTTTTTGCGTCGCAAATATGTGACAAATTTGTAACGACCTTAAAAGGTTGTAAATGTGTGACGAATTTGTAACGTTATAAAATGGTCGCAATTTAGCGACAGAATTGTGACTGTTTTATTCGTGGTACTTATGTGACTGATTTGCGACTACTTTTGGAAGTCATACATTTGTGACTGCTTTTATAGTAACAAAATAGTCTCAAAATAGTGACGAATATATGACGAAAATGGGTTATGGTTTCTCACATAATGACAATTTTGTTACGAACAACTGTATTTAAGACCTAATTATTGTTCTTCAATCACATATTTTATTAATAATTATCAGATTTTTTTGCTTTCTAAAAACTTGGAAAACATTAAAATCAATATTAAGAGCATTAGTTAATGTATTACACAAGCATAAAATACAAAAAGCATACACATATCATACACAAAATTAACTGTTTTCAAAAGCTAATAGTATGTCCTTCGCAGAGAAGTCTTTCTACTTGTCCATGGCTGTTAAGAATAGCTTATAAAGCCTGGAATAGTAGTTTAGATAAGTTATAGAGCAAACTAATTCAACAGATATTCCTTCGACAAAACCAAAATCATATAAAGCAAAGATGAGAAGCGAAATTACATTGGAGTCCATGTAAGCTCCAGCACCAAACTCATTTCCAATGCTTATCCTTTTCAACTTGTAGATTACTACTTGCTGATTCTTTGACCACCTTAACCTAAAACCAGTAACATAAGAATGCTGGTAATTCAGAACTAAGAGAAACTCATACATAAACAAGAAAATGTTAACCAATTTAGAACATAAACTCTTTACTCACTTGTCAACATCCAACCATGCATACTTGAAGAGGTGCTCAACCTATAGGCATGTAACTCGTTAATGAGTATGGAATGAAACTGAAATGTTTCAAAAGAAAGTAAAATCCAAAAAGGATATGGGCGAAGAATTAAATTCAACTCCAACCCTTGCAGAAGAACACATTTTATAACCCACAAAGCATACATAGAAATAATGACACTAGAAAGCGAAAACCTGACAAGTAATGATTCTGAAGACATCTTCTAGTTCTTGCCGCAAATTAAGATAGTATGACCCAAAATCTGGGAAGAGATCTTCTTCATCAGGCTGTAAATTTACACCAAATCGTATTTAATCTTCGAGTTATATACTCCATCGCTGCTAAGTTAGAACAGAAACTAATCATAATACAAAAACAAAAAATAGAACATCAAAAACCACACAAGATCTTAAAAGCTTTTTTTCTTTTCAAAGATCTTAATAATGTTAAAAACCAAACATCATAATCATCACTAAGAAAATAGTCATCATATAAACAACAACAAACTAACAAGCATGGAGTAATTTATCTTGATTTTCAGATTAGATGGGACTAACCTGGGGTGTGACTACAACAGAAGATATACTTCAATTCCCCAATACTGCAATCAACAATAGTTGCAAAACAATAACAGAATCAATATAAGTTTAAGCAGAACCTGAATACAAATAGAGCTTTGTATACAATCAAATCAAGAGTAATGTGTCAGAATTTGGTAGTTTATATAGTGTAGAGAACATATGCTACTAAAATCCTAAAAATTCAAACTTTCAAACAACTAAAACAATAACCAATTAGTCTTTAAAATTCACCTGCTAAGGTTGCAAACAATCTCAGAGTATAAGAAGGGAATGAAGCTAGATTTAACTTGGAAGATCTTCCCTAGAGTTTTTAAAAGTTGTTAAGCTTGTACGAACCTCTTCTCTTTTGGCTTATGGATCTTGAAGAACCTAGACAATAAGAAACTGCAAATAGGTTTAGTAAACAGAAAGAGAAATCACAATCACTCAAAAGACGAACAAGATTTTGTAACTAGTTTGATTATTCAAGTAGTAGAGAGAGAGCAAAGGAATACTCTACTCCAACTCCAATTCTCTACTCTACCTCCAAGCATCTATGAATGCTAAAACATAAAAGATTATGTAGGGAGGATATTTACAAATCATTTAAGATTATGAGGAGAAGAGAAGTTGAAGATGCAGCCGAGATGGTGGTGACACCACAAGCACACATCAAGAGATTGAGGTGCAGTGGGGCTTGTATGATGGGTTTGATATCATGTTGGAGAGGAAGCTCAGGGTTAGAAGACGCGGTCGTGTTAACTGCTTTGGCAGATTCATGCCATGAATTCTATTAAGTGTAAAGAATAGATTAGAAGATTGAGGCTTTAACCCTTAATAAATCTTGATGCTACAGCTGCAACAAAATTGAGATGCAAGTGTGTGAAATTAAGATGAATATATATAGAATCAAAGACACAAGTATGTGAAATTAAGAAAACTAAAGATTACCAATGACTAAGAGAAGGTTGATGAAGGGTTGTATTAAACGAGACCGCCATGCTCATCACGTATGTTAGAGCCGACCACCATTCTCTCACAATTAAACACATAAAACAATTAAATACCAATAGACGACCAAGGAGGAATAGAGGAAGAAGCTTCGAAATCTGAGTTTGCAGATCCTTGTCGAGCTTCTCATGGAGATCTCGATTTGATTTGCAAATATTTGCAGAGTTATCTTAACCTCAATACAATCCTGACGCTTGCTTTTGTAGTGAGTGCCTTTGAATGCTGACTAGCCATATTATGCAACTTGTTCTGTGAATCAAACACAACAATTATAGCAAATCTCCAGAGAAACAATATACAAAGCACGAATCTATTCTTCTAAACACATCAATGTCGTAGAGACCTAATAGAAAGGTCAGAAATTAAAACCCCCAAATCCCATATTCTTCTTCTTCAAGTACAACACAATACAATTAACAACACATATAAGAAACTCACTTTCAAAGTTTACAAGACCTGCTCGATTCTCATCATCAAGAGCTGTAAATCAATAAAACAAAAAACTAGGGTTTAGAAATTTCTTTGACTAAGACGACACACAAGCCGCAGAAACAAAGACACCAAAACAAATTGGAGAAGTAAATTACCAGCAGTGAGATCGTGGACGCCGAAATAGACCTTACCATTACTCAATTTTGAAACTTGAAAGATTTGGAGAGAAAAGAGGAATTGGAGACTGAGGTTTGAAAAGAGGTGGAGAGATAGAGGAAGACGCCGGTTTTGAAAAGCGGTGAGGAGATTAAGGAAAACGAGTTTGGTCATCGACCAAGAAAAGAGGAAGATCTGAGTTTCAATTGAGATTTGGAGATGGAGAAAGATGAGAGAAAAATGGTGGAGAGGAGACGATAGAGTGAATTAAGATAAGACAAAACTAAAGTATTCTTTTTTTCTTTAGAGTATTCTTTTCTAAAAATTAAGAGACGATTGATTTTTCTTTTTTTTTGGCTAAGTGTTAAGCGGTAAGCGTAAAATTTTCGCTAAATATTGGCGGTCTCAAATAATTTAGCTTCCCGCTTTGCTATAATTCGGGATATCTATAATCCGTCAGTAAAGCGTCACAAATTTGTGACGTATTTGCGACTACTGCAGGAGTCACAACTCGAAACCCTATACCCTAAAATATTTAGAGGCATTATAATGTCCAATCTTAATATTGTTTTCACTTGACATACTTCTTGTGTCATAAAATGGAGTTATATTTAACTCTTAAGTTCATTTTTGGTAAAAAACAATCATTCAACTACATTCTTATATAATACATGGACTTTATGATTACAATTTAGGGTTTTAGTTCAAAATTAAAAAAAAATTGAATTTTCGTAGATGTGAGTGTTAGATCTAATGTGAGTGATAATTTTGAATAATTGACCTTTCAAATATACATTCTTGGACTTGAATATGTTAATAAGTTTTCCAAAATCAAATTGGGAGTTGCACATTCGTCACAAATTTAGTTGCGTGTCACAAATTCGTGACTAAAGAGTCACAAAACTGTAACCAATTTGCGACGAATTTAGTAGTCACTACTCCAAACCCTAAACCCTAAACATTTTTAGGCTAGATTATATGACATAGACCTTACCAAGCTAAACTTCATTCTTGTTTTTTTTTTTAAACAATTATATGTAACTTTTAAAGTCCATTTGGGAAAAAATATAATCATTCTCATAGTTATAATGTAATCACATACTTTTTATGTTTAATATTTAGGGTTTGCTAAAATTTTTTATAAATGTTGAATTTTCAAAACTGCGAGTGGTAATTGTAATGTACACAGTAATTTGTAGTAGTTTACATTCGGAAAATACAGCATTTACCTTTTAATATATTAATCATTTTGGAAAACTATTAGAGGAGTTACAAATCCGTCACAAATTTTGTCTTTGTGGTCACAAATCCGTCACAAATCTGGGAATACTTGGTGGAAGTTTGTTGAGAATTAGGTGATTATTGAAAGTCGAATTAAACACGTTGCCACCTACTTTTTTTGTTCCCGACACTTTTAGTGACGCACCACAATCATCACAAATCTGTTACAAATTAGTGACCACATATATATGGTCGCAAAAGAGTGACAAATATGTGACAGTAATATGACGATCTATTTCCGTTGTACATTTGCGACGCTTTTGCAACATCGTAAATATTCGTCGTAAATCTGTAACAATTTCGAAGCAAAAGCGTCACAAATTTATGTGACTGAAAATTTCGTCACAATCGGGCGTCACAAATGCTGTGTTTTCTTGTAGTGATTATCTCTCGGCAATATCAATTGATCTTTAACTAATAGTAATGTCGAACCATTTTTGGCAACAACCATAATAATCGAATTTCGACCCCAAAAAAATCGAACCATTGCCAGAATAAAATATATGTTGTTGATACACGTTTTACTTTGTAAGAGTTTTAACCAAATTAAAGAACATATTATCCTACAAAAAAACCTGAATTACAATCTTAAATTTTTGTATATACTAGTTAACTATGAAAAAAAACCAAAAAAATGATTTTATTTGGGAAGTACACCTATAATTAATTTATGGAGGCTTTTTAGGGAACAACGGAGAGCTTAATAAAAGTTTAAAAAGGATAACTCCAACTTCAAGCAAACCCCATACCTCTGCATCTTTTACCTGCTCTTCTTTATCCTCACATCACACACACACACACATATTTGAATATCTTTGTCAATACATAGACGTAATAACCATTTTTGTCCTTTTCAACCCACTAGACTAATAAGACTAGCCTCGTGGAATTTTTTCATTTCGTTTACTAGGAAAATCTTCTATATGAATACAAAACAACCTTCAAATCGTTTTGATTTATCAGAATCTTATCTTAAATTTTGTGAATACTTGGTGAAATATTCTAAGTGAATATAAATTATAAGTATACCATAAAATCTATCAACATATACTCTCTTTTTGTAAATTCAATAAACATGTAGAGTATACATATAAGCACTTGATTTTTTCAGATTTTTTGGGTGAAATTAGGGCAGGTGAAAAAATGCAGCAGCCTAGTAGATAGATGTTCTTACATAACTCCCCCGAGATTTAAGGGCTTTTAGAGAGAGAAAGAAACTCAAAAGAACAATTCCCAATGTTTTGATGATGAGAGAGAAGTGACAGCTGCTTCGTGGCCGACAGCTATACGTTCATTTCCCACGTGTCTCCCTTCTTCTTCGCACGTGCCTTCTCACATTTGAAAATGTACAAATACATTGTATGCAAAGGACCCATATATGTTCAGAAACGAAATAATGATACCTAGAGTTTATTTGAAATAGTATTATTATTTGTATAGTTGTTGTTATTGTTTATCTGGAGGCTGCAGGCATTTTATTGATTTTGGGAAATAAAAACGAGTTTCTGGTTACGAACAGTGTAGTTTTTCAACCTCGTACCAACACTGTTCAATGTCTGTGTTTGCGTAAACATATAATTAGGTATTTCAATATTCATCAGGTACTTTTGTAGAAAACCTACACATATATATATATTCGACTAAATTTAATTATTTTTCTCTATGTATGTGTGTGTGTGTATAATGATAATTTAGCTTATAAATTTGTTTTTCCTTTGGTTAGAAACCCTAGAGGTTACGTGCGCTTTGATCCAAGAATTTGGATTTGACATTTCTGATTGATTCGTGTTTCTTTTGAAACTAATTTAGAAAAGTGAATTAAGCTAGAAAGTTTGCAACTTAAGCGCGTATACTTTACGCGTATTTCTCTAGTTATGTAGTTACGTTTTTATTATCTCTCTAATTATAATTAGGGGTTTGAAAAAAACGATTATGGAGTGTTCAACTTTTGGCTTTTTACATCTTTCGAGATCCAATCAACTAATTTCTTAAAACTTATGTGATCGGTTAACCTTTGATATTTTCAAAACAATTAATTATGTTAGTATTTTGAAATATAATGTGTTGAACTGGTAAGTCAACTTGCAAGTTTAGTTTCCCACCACCTGAAAAAGGCAATAATGAGTAACAATGCTTTGTGAATCATTTCAAAATTTTAATTTCTTACATAGATACGCATTTTTATAAATTACATGTATTACTATTACTATGCTCTAAAACATGTGGACTAGTGGATTATTTTACTCTATGTGTATAAATTCGTGACGGCAGTCAATCAATATTAATGAATTTTGCTTTTCTATAAGGACCCCATGAATTTTGTTGTTTTGTAGATTCTATGAAACTATAGAAAAAATATATGTAATTGTATTTTTAATTTTTAATTATCAGGATGATCTTAAAATATAAAAGAAACGATCGGTGTTGATTCAGTTACAATTGTGTCTCTTAGTACTACTATTTAACAACTTCAATATTACATGGTCAATATATAATATAGAAATTACTTTATAAATATATCTACCGACTAAAATATGTGTTCTAGATTAATGCATATATAATACGTGCGTAAAATATGGTTACCTACCTTGTTATAACATATTTTAAGGACGGCATAATTTAATAACTTGAAGACCCACTTACTTCAATTATCATGTAAAAAAAAAGTTATATGTGCCTACACAATGCTATTGGATAAGGAACCATAAGCCACAAACATCCTTAAAATATAATATATAAATTAATAATTTAAGACAAATATATACAAAATAAAATTAATAACGTTGTGTATTATATATATGGCATTGTCAGACATCACTATGTTCGTTCCAAAAGTCGTCATTGGCCAATAGCTTTTGCTTTTAATTTTAGTGGTTACAAAAATATAAAACTATCAAAGTTATTTAAACAATATTTAAGATACTATAACTTAAATAAATGGAAGCGACTCACGCATATATCATATTTTATCTATAAAATATACTGTATACGTAAAACTAAATTAACAACTTTCACTGAAAAAGCAATCCTTTTTGAATATATATTAGTCTAAGTCATAACGTGGAAAAATTATAAATTCTAAAGGGTTAAAGATCTGCAAGCTTTTGCACGTGGAATGTGCAATTAACCCTAAAATATCGAAGCCAACTAAATAAATTAAAAAGATACAGGCTCTTTGATTTGATTGTAAATTTGTAATCATTATGTCATAGAAACTGTTCAATAAATATTCATACAGTACTATTTTATGCATACATTATATATATATATATGAATAAGATATCTTAGAGTAAATAAGAAATTATTTCAAATTTAAGCAACTCCAAGTGCTCCTATGTTAGCTTAATTAACCAGTAAAAATTGTTTGCGTCATTTCTATCTCGAGGATTTGAACACGATGTTGTGACTGTGTCTAACAGATCCGCTACATTTAGTATCAAAATTTGTCTTGGTCTAAAAACCATCATGAGTCCAATGCCAAAACATTAACTTAAAATATACAGTACTTTGTATTAGAACACTAATTATAGATGTTTTGTCTAATCCTATTTTTAAACTAAAACAATTAGTGTATACAACTCTCGTTAACCTTTAATTACGAATAATAAAAAAAGTTACTTTTCAATAATATCGTAGTCAACGTACAAAAAAGTTGAGTCACTTATAAGAACACGTGCATTGGAGACACCCATACAAAAATCTAAAACCCAAAATGATTCACAAGACTCTAAACTTAAGTGATTTATGATGTAAACAACTTTCCCTAAACAACTCGAAACTTAGGAGATTTCTCTGTAAACGTAAATTTAAGTGATGAATATTGAATGCAACAACATTAATAAAGGCACGAAATTATTGGTTTGAAATGATTAGATCCAACTAATTTCCAACCAAGACGGTCAAAGCCAAATACAACCCTTAGCTCTCTCCATGAGACCCAAAGAGGAAACCCATCCAAATGGTTCAGACAATCGTGGACCCCACGCGCCGTTTCTCTCTTATCCCACTTGATATTCTCTCTCTAATTAAATTTTAACCTTGATTAATTTTGGTCAACTTTTTAGCTAACCATGGTTAACTAATAAAATAATTATTCAATTTCCAAGATTAGTTTATGTATACAAGTGATTACATATATGTCGGTCTAAGGTTTTTCATTTTCATTCTAAATTGCTTCTACATCTTCAATACTTGTTTTTTATATGGCTTACATCTTAATTTAGGAAGCTAATATGATTGCTATTTATATATGAAATAAATTATGAATAAAAGAGGCAAGGCAATGATGGTGGAGAATGTTTTTGAAGAACATAAAAGAGGAAGCATCTTAATGAAACCCACAAGATAACCCCAACCACATATTATCATGATAGCTTTATTCATTCCTAATTAAAAAACTTCAATTTTCTCCAAATATTTTAACTTATTATACCAATTAGATCACACCCACTCACACACATATCTCTTCTTCCTAATTTCTCACGCACTTACTATACGCGTGGATACTACTTCCTCTAAACTCCTTAATACAATTTGTAAATCATATACTCTACTTTAAAAGAATAAAAACCAATACCACTTATGAGAGATTAATTAAGTTTTGTTGTTTATATGAGAAAACATTATAGCTAAATCAAATATTGTTGTATGAATCATAGACCGGAACACTAACATAGTATAGCTTTAGTTTAGTACAAATATATTTTTAAAATTTGTAAACATAACAAAAACAATCAAATCCTTTTTAGTATGTTTTCGCTTATTATTGTAGTCGCGTGTAATCACGATCGTGGAGAAGAATAGTGTTACCTTACCTATGGAGTCCAAAACACACAAAACGACATAAAACTCTCAAAGAAATGATTTTTTTTCTTTTTTTGAATTTTAAGTCGATACCAAAAACGAATTATTATTATATTAATATATAGTTATGTAAGAGTTTAGGTTAGACAAGTGACTGCATTTATATACATATATCTATATACATACATACACACACATTTTCGTTTTCTTCTTCTTTAATGCTTTATTTTAGTCTCACCTTCTCCTTCTACTTTTTATCATTTCCCTTTCTTCTCTCCCATTTTTCTTCTTCCAAACTTCTTCTCATATCAATCCTCTCTCAAAAAAAATTTCCATAGTTTTAAACTCTAATAAAATACAAAAAAAACATAAGAAAATCTACAACTTTATTATAATCTTCTCGTGTGTGTGTGTTTTATATAATTTTTATTTTTCTCAAAAATTAAATCTCTCTTTCTTTGCTTTTGATGTAACATGGCTGGTCTTGATCTAGGCACAGCTTTTCGTTACGTTAACCATCAGCTTCATCGTCCTGATCTTCACCTTCACCACAATTCTTCCTCCGATGACGTCACTCCCGGCGCCGGAATCGGTCATTTCACCGTCGACGAGGACGACAACAATCATCAAGGTCTTGACCTAGCCGGCTCTGGTGGTGGAGGATCAGGAAGCTCCGGTGGAGGAGGAGGAGGTATAGGAGGAGACGTAGTTGGTCGTCGTCCACGTGGCAGACCACCAGGATCTAAAAACAAACCTAAACCTCCGGTGATAATCACGCGCGAGAGTGCAAACACTTTGAGAGCTCACATTCTTGAAGTAACAAACGGTTGCGACGTTTTCGACTGTGTTGCGACTTATGCTCGTAGAAGACAACGAGGGATCTGCGTTTTAAGCGGTAGCGGTACAGTTACTAACGTCACAATACGTCAACCATCTGCGGCTGGAGCGGTTGTAACGCTACAAGGAACGTTTGAGATACTTTCTCTCTCTGGATCTTTTCTTCCTCCTCCTGCTCCTCCTGGAGCAACTAGTTTGACTATATTTTTAGCCGGAGGACAAGGTCAAGTCGTGGGAGGAAGTGTCGTCGGTGAGCTTACCGCGGCTGGACCGGTTATTGTAATAGCAGCTTCGTTTACTAATGTTGCTTATGAGAGACTTCCTTTAGAAGAAGATGAGCAACAACAACAACATCTTGGAGGAGGAGTTAACGGTGGTGGTAATTTGTTTCCGGAGGTTTCTCCCGGAGGAGGAGGAGGCGGAGGAGGATTACCATTCTTCAACTTACCGATGAATATGCAACCGAATGTGCAACTGCCGGTGGAAGGTTGGCCGTTGAATTCTGGTGGAAGAGGTCCTTTCTAATATGTATATTTAACTGATAAGTCATTATATATATGTATTTACTCGGCGGAGGAGGTTTTGTTCCGGCGAAGAAGAAAGGTTAGAGAAGTTTCTAATGAATTTCAAGATTATCAATATCGTCATTGCGGACATTTTATTATCTTTGTTCACTATGTTAAGCTTAGGTTTTATTCTCGTTTTGTAGAATTTTATGTTTTTTGTTGTTGTCTTTCTTTATGTGAAACTCTATTTGTGTTCGTAAGCGATGAAAAAAAGGCTTAATCTTTCTTCATATCTAATCACTTCGTTGTTCGTATATCAGAGATTTGATATCGACCATAGTCGATCAGAATTTGATTGGAGATTATCGGTTATCAATTTTTTTATTATAATATTGTTGTTATACATATGTTTTTGTTGATGTGTATGTCTATCTATGGGTTTTAATCCAGGTCTTCTTGTGTTTTAGTAAGTGCTGGTAAGTGCAATGATTAAGAACAAAACATATTTTTTTGGGTAGGATTTGTGACTTAAATATTTGTGTCTTTTTTTCTTTTCTTCAAATAGGACAATGTGACACTAGTTGAACAAAGATATTGCTTAATGGATATTGTTCTTAACTGCTGCTATATATGACTTGTGTAATTAAACATAGATTTAGGTATACCTGTGATTGTGTGTGTTTGGCATGGTGATATATAAACATATATATGTGTGTGTGTGTGTTTGATTTGGTGTCAATTCAACACTAGTTTTCAATTTCTTGAAGCCCTAGAATATCTACATTTAATAACTACTGATTCTGTTTTGGGTTTGATTTCGAGGAACCTAAATAAATGAAACCTGTTGATTTGTTATTGTGTTTTATATTTCTCCGATTTTATTGGAGTCATAACATGTTTTAGCTTTATTATACTCAAATTTGCTATGTGTCTTTAATTTATATTTGTGTCTGTATGTCTTTGGATAGGGAGAAAACATACTTTAGTGAAAGATAAAATATCTATTATATGATATGGTTTTGGTGGATCTGTTTTTTAATTTCTTGGATGAATAAGTATGAAAATTACTATTATATGATGATTTTCGTGCATTATATATTTTCATAATCTCTTTATATATCAATATGTGTTTCCCATAACTATGGATAAAAATAACTATTAGGTAGTATTCATCAGATTCATATGCTTATAATAATTCAACAACTGTTAATGATTCTGTGGAATCTCGCATTTGGAGTAGACTTATTAAGTTATTAAACCAATGTGGAGTGGTGCTTATCTGTAAGAGAATCTTCTTTTGATTAGTAAATTGAACTTTTGTATTTGGAAATTATATTCTTTGAAAAAAGTTTGTTATGCATGATACCTTCCTGTTTTTCTTATACTGCTGTTTTAGTTTATTCATGAGCAATACTGTATTAAACAAAATGGATGAGAACCTACTTATGGGTTGGATTCAGAGGTCTTTAACATGTTAAAATCGATTTGTTAACCTATTTATATTTAATCCCGCTTTGGCGCGGGTCAAAATCTAGTTTTCTTTTAATATAAACCATATTGTTGATCATATTTTTCTTCAGTAAAGAGTAGATTTATATTTCAGTTATTTGTCTCAGCTGAAAGAAACGTATCTTTGTTGTTGTGTATATGTATTTCTATGTTAATAATATAAATTATATGTATATTTGAATTTACGATTAAAATAAGAATGTGCACACACACTACTAGATTAACATCTAATGGAAGCAAACCATTTATATTCTGAGTAGTGATTTAACTACATTAATTTTGATTTATGAAATAGTTTGAAGATGCAAACAATATATAGTTAATATATAAATTTGGTTGGTTTATACATAAAATGAGTTTCATATGAAAATTTAAGAGATACATTATTTTTAGAGAGATTGGTATTTGTTGTGATTAAATAAGATACAAACATTATACATGGCAACCTTTCTTTGTAAATAATATAAAAATGGTTAATGTAAGAATTTCTAAGGGTCTGATCTTGCTATTGATTTATATAAACTTACAAAATCATTTGAGAGGGTTTCAATCGAAATATTTTTAAAAACGTGAAGCATTGGTCTACTGGTAAGACAAATTATCTTATTTAAAATATAAGACTAAGAATATATTATAGTAGTAGTTAACCTTTTGTGGCATACATACGTCATAATCGAAACTTGGAATTCACAATAAGTTATTTTTGTTTAAAGATAGATTGATGTGTTGGTGAAAGATATACGAATCTCGGTCCAAAACTTCTTAGTTAAAGAAAAACAATTGACAACAAAATGATTGCTACAAAAAACATTTGTTAGACTCCAATAAGATCTACAGTTCGGCTCTTCAATGACTGAACTAGTTATATTTTCAAAAAAAAAAAAAAAAAAAAACTAGTTATAAGAAGAAATTTTAAACTTTTCAGAAGAATTCCAAATTCAGTTGTATGAAATATTCTGTTTTACATATAGAACCCTCCATTACAAATTTTTAAAAAACAAATATGCTACTTTTGGAATTTTGTAAAAGTTGTAGTAATTTTGGTAAGTAAAAGCCTTCTTATTAATATAAACCAAGGTTTTTACATTCATTCTGCTTAATACGATTAAGGATGAACAAGTTTAGATTTTTCTCTTGACAATCATATGTATCTCCATAAGTTTTGCTATGTTTTGTTACATGCATTTGAATTAAGTAATGAGAGGGTTTATAATGTTTAAAAACAAGTGAGAACCTATGAGTAACCCGATCGAGTAGGAAAGATAGCCTAGTTTTAGGTGAGCCAAATCTCAATTAGATCACCATAGTATATCAATTATTTTCAAGATTGCTTGCAGCGTGGATCGGAGGAGACATTGTTGTGTAGCATGTTGTTCCTCTCACTCCATATCCTCTTAGTATACAATTTCTACCTCCGATTCATTTCTCATTTTATACGTCAAGCTTTGTTTTTCTTGGATCATAATCTTTTTTTTTCTTCTTTTTGTTGTTGTTAAAGGTCATAATCTTCTTCATGCATGTGTGATGTGTCGTTTGTGATGAGAGTTTTCTTGCGTTAGAAATTTTGAAGATTTTTCAATTGTTTATCCATGTTGAAGTTTTCTCAATCTTTGTTATAGAAATCCAAATAAATTCTGCAATACCTAAACTATTTTGGCAAAATAGTATCTAACTAATCAAACCTATACAAATTTAATTTTTTGGGAAAATATTTCAAAACTAAAAGGCACCCACAAATTTCAAATAACTAATACGGTTTGATGTTAATTCAAAAAGATGATGAAATGTGTTCAAAATAGAAACTAAACTATTTTGGCTATTTGATAAGGTGAAAGAGTATCTAATTAAACCAACAAATACAAATTTAATTTGTTAGGAAAATATTTCAAAACTCAAAGGCTATAACTCACAAATTTCAATTAACTAGTACGGTTTGATGTTAATTCAAAAACATGATGAAGTGTGTCCAAAATAGAAGCTAAACTATTTTGGCTATTTGGTATGGTGAACGAATATCTAATTAAATCTACAAATACAAATACAAATTCAATGTTTTGGGAAAATATTTAAAAACTCAAAGGCTATAACCCACAAATTTCAAATAACTAGTACGGTTTGATGTTAATTCAAAAAGATAATGAAATGTGTCCAAAATAGAAGCTAAACTATTTTGGCTATTTGGTATGGTGAAAGAGAATCTAATTAAACCAACAAATGCAAATTTAATTTTTTGGGAAAATATTTCAAAACTCAAAGGCTACCCACAAATTTCAATTAACTAGTATGGTTTGATGTTAATTCAAAAACATGATGAAATGTGTTCAAAATAGAAACTAAACTATTTTTGGCTGTTTGGTATCGTGAAATAGTATCTAACTAAACAAACCTATACAAATTTAAGTTTTAGGGAAAATATTTCAAAACTCAAAGGTTAGAACCCACAAATTTCAAATAACTAGTATGGTTTGATGTTAATTCAAAAAGATGATGAAATGTGTTCAAAATAGAAGCTAAACTATTTTGGCTATTTGGTATTGAGATACAGTATCTAATTAAACCAACAAATACAAATTAAGTTTTTGCGAAAATATTTCAAAATTCAAAGGCTATAACCCACAAATTTCAAATAACTAGTACGGTTTGATGTTAATTCAAAAAGATAATGAAATGTGTCTAAAATAGAAGCTAAACTATTTTGGCTATTTGGTATGGTGGTAGAGTATCTAATTAAACCAACAAATACAATTTTAATTTTTGGGAAAATATCTCAAAACTCAAAGGCTATATCCAAAATAGAAGTTAAACTATTTTGGCTATTTGGTATGGCGATAGAGTATCTAATTAAACCAACAAATACAAATTTAATTTTTTGGGAAAATATTTCAAAACTCAAAGGCTATAACCCACCAATTTTAAAACAGTAGTACGGTTTGATGTTAATTAAAAAACATGATGAAATGTGTCCAAAATAGAAGCTAAACTATTTTGGCTATTTGGTATGGTGAAATAGTATCTAACTAAACCAACATATACAAATTTAATTTTTGGGAAAATATTTCAAAACTCAAAGGCTATAACCCACAAAGTTTAAAAAATTAGTACGGTTTGATGTTAATTAAAAAACATGATAAATGTGTTCAAAATAGAAACTAAACTATTTTGGCTATTTGGTATCGTGAAATAGTATCTAACTAAACAAACCTATACAAATTTAAATTTTTGGGAAAATATTTCAAAACTCAAAGGCTATAACCCACAAATTTCAAATAACTAGTACGGTTTGATGTTAATTCAAAAAGATGATGAAATGTGTTCAAAATAGAAGCGAAACTATTTTAGCTATTTTGTATGGTGATAGAGTGTCTAATTAAACCAAAAAATACAAATTCAATTTTTTGGGAAAATATTTAAAAACTCAAAGGCTATATGTAACATCCCAAACCGGAGAGGAGACCATTTGGGAAAAACTTAGAGGGAAAACAAGAGGCGCGGATCTTAGGAATGGTAACTAAGGCACGCAGGACGGTCGAGAGAGCTAGAAATGGAAGGAAAGGAAGAGAAATAGGCTTTCGGCCCATGGAGTAAGGAGGTGGAGAAAAATAAGGAAAGTGGAGAAAAATAAGGAAAGTGGATATTCTCCTTAGGGTTTTTGGGTTAGTATAAATAGAGGGCTAGGGAGCTCATTATTTACACACACCAAAATATTTCTCTCCTCTCTAGAGCCAAAGATACACGTTTAAGAGGGAGAAAAAAGGATGAGCTCGAGAAGGAACTCGACACCCCACCTAAGGAGAAGCGGTATAAGGTAAGGCGCGATCCGTACCTAATACTCCCTTTCTATTCTCTTCCTTTTAGCTTCATACGGTAGTCTTAGTAGTACGGGTTAGGGTAGAGTAGTATAGTAGTATAGTAGTAGTGGTCGTGTGCGGATAGATATCCGTCCATGACACCGGTAGTAGTAGCATCCGTGTATGAATCGAGGATCCATACGTGGACCGGCTGGCATCGGTAACGCCTAGTGCTGACATCGGTATGGCCTCGGGGTGCCTCGATGACAGTACCCCAGGGTACCGACGGTAGGCCTCGGTGACGCCTCAAGAAGGCATCGGAGACGCCTCGACAAGGGCGCTGGGACGAGGTACCAGTGACGCCTTTAGAGGGCACGATGACGCTTCGACAGGGCCCGAGTAACCTAGCAAGCTGTGGCCTCGGTGACGCCTCGAGAGGGCATCAGAGACGCCTCGACAAGGGCGCTGGTACGAGGTACCAGTGACGCCTCTAGAGGGCACGATGACGCTTCGACAGGGCCCGGGCAGCTTAAGGTCGTGCCTCGAGGAGGTATCGTAAGGAAGTAAGGCTGATCGATGATCAGGACGAGTGAGCCTCGGATAACTCCTCGATGGACGTATCGGTGAGAAATCGGTACGGACACTCGACGATCCGGCAGTGCCAAGAGTGGCTATCAGGTAGTATCGACGGTCGGACCATGGGGACGCGTCGATAGGCCCTCGAGGAGGTCTACGATCGATCTACCACTGGCCATCGGGGATAACTGAGCAGTCCGCAAGGGCAGTCCGTGATGAGATCGCTGACTGGCATCGGTAAGCCTCGAGTAGGCCTCGGTGTATCGGTACGATACCTTGTTTATCCATGATGAACAAACCGGTAATCATCGGTGAAGGCATCGATGATCGGAGAGAAAGCTAGACGGCCAGTGCCAACCACTGTGCCGCGAATCGGTAAGGCCTCGATAGAGATCGATACGGCCTCAGTTCGGAATCACGCCTGGTAAGCAAAAGCGTGCTTGGCTTACCAACAGTGGCAGAGCATCCGGTCAGATCATGGCGATCTGGCTATGGACTCGTAGGTGAGACAGTAGAGGAGCATGAAAAGGCTAACATAGATTGTTAAGTAACTCGGCTATCACAATGGATCTTGGTGAGGGTACATGTACCTAGGCGTACCGGTCGTGGAACTCAACCTTGTATCTCGAGGAAACTTGGCTCGGAAGAAGCTGGCCCAAGAGTGACTCGTTGTTTGGCGGTCTGGAGACTGGTCGTGGCTGATCAGGCCTGGCTCCGACTCGCACCGCATATAGCTTATGAATTTAGATAAAGTCATGCATAGGCTGGCTATACTCGTAATGGGAGCCAGTGGGCCAAATGTGAGGATTAGCGTGGCAGACTGAGAGGTCTGATACTAACCGATCATTGAACCACAAAATAGAGCTATGGTAGAGTTACCGCCGCAAGGCCGTAAGGATACCCGATGGTTCGCTTGTTTGTTGGACTCAGCAGGCTATTAGAGAATGTTGTAGGCCGGACAGGCAGTGGCCGGCCAACTCGATAGTTATACGGCTACGCCTTAGTCAACCTGGTAGAAAGTCTAGAAGGTGTAGGCCAACAAGAGAAGCGCTCAGGAGGCTTAGCAAACTCGTACGGCCGCATACGACTCCAGGGTTAGAGGCAAAGCCGTGGGAACGCTTAGGTCAGAAACGGCCAAGGCTGGATCGCGAGTCTTCCGCAATTAACGGATAGTTTGTGTTTGAATTTCTGCAGGGACGGTCACCGTATGGCCATAGATGTGTCATGGGTAACGTATTGGGATAGCCATGCTTACCTAGGGCCGACCATACGGGGCAAAAGGTATTGCTTGAAATGCTTCTGCTATTGCTTGAGAACCTAGAGGTATAAAGGACTAGGATTAACCGAAGTAGATAATTTGGTTGTGAACCTTAGGTTAGTTTAGTAGTTAAAAGCATGTTAAACCGGTAGAATAGTAGGTTCACAACGCCACCGTTTAAATATTGCATGGGCCGCATCGTGAGTATGCGTTCCCCCGGTTGTTTGTGTTTGGCTTGAAAGATGGTACGAAGCCCTAGCCTTCCGAGGATCGCTAGAAGGGTTTGAAGTTCCTGAACTTCGGACAGTCCACCGACGGGCCGACTAGGTTATGGGCTGCCAGGGTGCCCGGCAAACCAGTTTACTGGTTAAGGTTACCAGCTTGCTGGTGTAAGGTTATGGGCTGCCAGGGTGCCCGGCGAACCAGTTTACTGGTTAAGGTTACCAGCTTGCTGGTGTAAGGTTAAGGGCTGCCAGCGTGCCCGGCTTGAGGTTTTGGATCACCGCCAAAGGGTTGGCCGTGAGACACAGTACCTGACAAGTAGTGCTAAGGGTGTTGTGTGGGGTTATAAGGGTTAGAATAACTAGGTAGTGTTAGGTGGTGAGACGGAGTAGACCGTCTTACTGAGTATTCAATACTCACCCCCTTACCAGTGCGCAGGATAGGACATCCGGTCAGGTGGACCGTAGGACGGCAAGGAAGGAGGGAGCGGCGGGTAACGGAGGAAGACTTTCCCAAGGCGTAGTGAATCTAGTACCCTATGTTGTAAATTACCGTACAATGTAATAGAGAAATTTTAGAGCAATGAAAATATCACTTTTGTCTAACACTTGAGTCGGAATTCATAGTCCGAGATGCGGATGTTACACTATAACCCACAAATTTTAAAAAATTAGTACGGTTTGATGTTAATTAAAAAACATGATAAATGTGTTCAAAATAGAAACTAAACTATTTTGGCTATTTGGTATCGTGAAATAGTATTTAACTAAACAAACCTATACAAATTTAAGTTTTTGGGAAAATATTTCAAAACTCAAAGGCTATAACCCATAAATTTCAAATAACTAGTACGGTTTGATGTTAATTCAAAAAGATGATGAAATGTGTTCAAAATAGAAGCTAAACTATTTTGGCTATTTGGTATGGTGATAGAGTATCTAATTAAACCAACAAATACAAATTTAATTTTTTGGGAAAATATATCAAACTCAAAGGCCATATAACCCACAAATTTCAAATAACTAATACAGTTTGATGTTAATTCAAAAACATGATGAAATTTATCCAAAATAGAAGGTAAACTATTTTGGCTATTTGGTATGGTGAAATAGTATCTAACTAAACCAACATATACAAATTTAATTTTTTGGGAAAATATTTAAAAACTCAAAGGCTATAACCCACAAATTTCAAATAACTAGTACGGTTTTATGTTAATTCAAAAAGATAATGAAATGTGTCTAAAATAGAAGCTAAACTATTTTGGCTATTTGGTATGGTGATAGAGTATCTAATTAAACCAACAAATACAAATTTAATTTTTTGGGAAAATATTTCAAAACTCAAAGGCTATAACAAATTTTAAAAAATTAGTACGGTTTGATGTTAATTAAAAACCATGATAAATGTGTTCAAAATAGAAACTAAACTATTTTGGCTATTTGATATCGTGAAATAGTATCTATATAAACAAACGTATACAAATTTAAGTTTTACGGAAAATATTTTAAAACTCAAAGGCTAGAACCTACAAATTTCAAATAACTAGTACGGTTTGATGTTAATTCAAAAAGATGATAAAATGTGTTCAAAATAGAAGCTAAACTATTTTGGTTATGGTGATAGAGTATCTAATTAAACCAACAAATACCAATTTAGGTTTTTGGGAAAATATATCAAACTCAAAGGCCATAACCCACAAATTTCAAATAACTAATACAGTTTGATGTTAATTCAAAAACATGATGAAATGTGTCCAAAATAGAAGCTAACTATTTTGGCTATTTGGTATGGTGATAGAGTATCTAATTAAACCAACAAATACAAATTTAATTTTTTGGGAAAATATTTCAAAACTCAAAGGCTAACCCACAAATTTCAAATACCTAATACAGTTTAATGTTAATTCAAAAACATGATGAAATGTGTCCAAAATAGAAGCTAAACTATTTTGGCTATTTGGTATGGTGAAATAGTATCTAATTAAACCAACAAATGCAAATTTAGTTTTTTGGGAAAATATTTCAAAACTCAAAGGCTACCCACAAATTTCAATTAACTAGTATGGTTTGATGTTAATTCAAAAACATGATGAAAAGTGTTCAAAATAGAAACGAAACTATTTTGGCTATTTGGTATCGTGAAATAGTATCTAACTAAACAAACCTATACAAATTTAAGTTTTAGGGAAAATATTTTAGAACTCAAAGGCTATAACCCATTCAAACAACTAGTACGGTTTGATGTTAATTAAAAAAGATGATGAAATGTGATCAAAATAGAAGCTAAACTATTTTGGCTATTTGGTATGGTGATTGAGTATCTAATTAAACCAAGAAATACCAATTTAATTTTTTGGGAAAATATATCAAACTCAAAGGCCATAACCCACAAATTTCAAATAACTAATACAATTTTATGTTAATTCAAAAACATGATGAAATGTGTACTATTTTGGCTATTTGGTATGGTTAAATAGTATCTAACTAAACCAACATATACAAATTTAATTTTTTGGGAAAATATTTCAAAACTCAAAGGCTATAACCCACAAATTTCAAATAACTAGTACGGTTTGATGTTAATTCAAAAAGATGATATAATGTGTTTAAAATAGAAGCTAAACTATTTTGGCTATTTGGTATGGTGATAGAGTATCTAATTAAACCAACAAATACCAATTTAAGTTTTTGGGAAAATATATCAAACTCAAAGTGAAACGACCCGACCCGTTTTTTTTGTTTAAAACATTAAACCCTTGGTTTCGGACTAGCATTCCCATAAATGTTATCCTCTACAACCAAGCAAACAACAAACAACCAGCGGATAACACAATAATAAAGCAAACCATTCATTCCATTAAAATACTAAACCAGTTCCAACACAAATTCCAATTCACTAAATCAGCAACCTAACCAGGTTCTAAAACAGAAAGGAAATAACAACAACACCCAGCACGAAACCGAGACCCTAGATCATCTCCCTCTTCGTTGCCATGATTCCACGATCACAATTTGCCTTTACCTGCACCACATGGAAAAAAGAGATGCGTGAGTATTATCACAAATACCCAGTGAGACAGTCCTCCCATCTACGACTGCGCACACAGACGCGATGGATCCGCTCAGGCAAACACGCATCAAACAATCACACAAAACACAACAACGGCTCAACCACAGCCCAAACAGGCGGCTTTCGATCGACACTACCACTAGGTGTCGATCGACACCCCTGTTCACACCTGTCGATCGACACACCCACGGTGCCTGTCGATCGACAGCTCCACAGGACCCTGTCGATCGACACAACCACTAGGTGTCGATCGACAGCTCCTCGATCACCTGTCGATCGATACAACCTCTAGGTGTCGATCGACAGCTCTCGTGTGACCCTGTCGATCGACACACCCAAGTGCTGTCGATCGACAGGCCGTCGCAGATTCATGGGAAATCGATCATTATCCTCTCGGATCGATCCCTCCTCTGCGTTAACACGAAACCTGCACACACACACAATCCAAACAATCCAAACACAACCAAACGAACAGAAACAACACCAATCATCACAATCAATCAATTCGACCTACCACCAAACAACCCTAACGAATCCACCGGCCCAGAAGCCATGGTCACGCACTCACCTTAGATTTTCGGATAGAATTTGCTGGATAATGAGGCTAGAAACAGATTCAGCTACAATCACCACGAAATTCCTCTTCAAATCGATCAAGAACGAAACCCTAATCCACAAAATATCAGGAACAAGAGAAACTCCTCTCAAAACTCTTTGTTTCTGATTTTGGGACTTTGGTTCGCTCAAATGCGGCCAAAACCCTTATATACGAAATCCCTAAGGTTTACCTAAACCGGCCCGGTCCAATTGAATGACTTAAATCGAACTAGAAAACCAACCAATTCGGGCACCTGTCGATCGACAACCACTAGGTGTGTCGATCGACAGCCCTTAAGAGCCCTGTCGATCGACAGACCACCAGTGTGTCGATCGACAGCCCCTCCATTTTCCAAAAAATTGTTCACGGGCGTCACAATTCTCCCCCACTAAAACTGGATTCGTCCTCGAATCCTCTAACACTACTCACCAAGCTAACCCCTGGCCAACCCGCCAGTAAAACCGGAGACTACATCTCCCAAACCCTCTCGAGGCTCACATCCGTCCTATGCATATAGACCCGTCTACGACATTGATCGCTCATAGCTCATAAGCATACCCTCTGACTCTCGGGATCGTCACCCCTCAAGCCCTCGGTGCCTCGTATCAACCCACCTCAGTCCACACAGTCCTGACGATGTCTGATACGAACTATCTCTATACCCCTCACCTTCAGAACACATAGTCCTTCAGGCTCTCGGTATGCAGGGAACCCACACATCCCCTGGAGAGACACAACTCTCAAAGATCTGCCAGAGATCACAATCTCCATGTACTATCTCCATACCCTCACGTCCCCAGTCCACGCAGTCCTGGCGAACGATCGGTATGCAGGGAACCCACACATCCCCTGGACGAACCAACTCTAGACGTCTATAATGCATCTCTGACCGGAACTACCTCCTAAGGTCTCACATGATATTCTCCTCCCGGAATACCATCACTAACGTGATCATCACAGATCACCCGGACCATCCCTCACCTCGGATGTCCCTGCAGAGTCTACCCGGAACTAGACAGTTCTAACCACCGTAAAACTTCTATTCCGAGACTCTCTCACACACAAACACACAAACCGTTAGAGTCCCCACCGAAACTGGCAAGTTCTATCCGCGATAAAACTTCCATTTCGGGGTTCTCTAACCACCAACACATGACTCTCAAAGTCAAACACATAAGAAAAACACTTTCTTATTCACTGGAAAAATGTCATAATCATTACAACTTTAATGCAAATACAAAAATCCACAACCAAAAACCTCACCACACACGGTGATCACAACACAAAAACTGAAACTGGAAACCACAAAGAAAAACGAATTCACTCTTCTGCTTGCTTCTCGAACCACTTCTTGAACTTCGTTTTCATCTTTGCCTCTGGTTCCCAAGTCTCCTCCTGAATACCATCACAGTCCCACAAGACTCTCAACAACGGCACTCTCTTCCGGCGCAGAACCTTGATACTTCTCTCAAGAATCCTAACCGGCCTCATCCCAAAGTCAGATTTGGCTGAAGATCTGTAGGAATCGTCACTGCTACCTCCTCAGAAGCATGCAAGCATCTCCTGAGTTTCGAAACGTGAAACACATCATGGAATTTCTCCATAATCGGAGGCAGCTCCAACCGATAAGCAACTGGTCCCACGCATTCCACAACCCGAAACGGACCCATGTACCTCGTACTGAGCTTATCCTCGGATATGGACCTGTTCAGACCCCGCATCATCGTCATCTTGAGATACACTCGATCTTCGACTGCAAACTCCAACTCTTTCCTTCTCCTATCGGCATAACTCTTCTGCCGATCCCGAGCTTCTTTCATGTTCAGCTTCACAACACGAATCTTCTCCGTCGTTTCCTGAACAAAATCAACCCCAAAGATGCTCCTCTCCCCCACTTGGGTAAAACATAGCGGCGTACAACATGGCCTCCCATACAACGCCTCAAAAGGAGCCATTCCGATACTCGCCTGAAAACTGTTGTTATATGCGAACTCCACCAGACTCAAGTGATCCGCCCAATGACCACCCCAATCTAGCACGCACATCCTTAACAGATCTTCCAGTGTCTGAATTGTCCTTTCGGACTGCCCATCCGTCTGCGGATGATTAGCTGTACTCATGTGCACCTTAGTGCCCATCTCAGCCTGAAAAGCTCTCCAGAACACTGACGCAAACCTCGGATCTCGATCCGACACAATACTCGCTAGCACTCCATGCAACCTCACAATCTCCTTCACATACTTCTTAGCCAAGACCTCAGCTCCATCTGTCTTCTTAATGGCCAGAAAATGTGGTGACTTAGTCAGACGATCCACAATCACCCAAATCGCGTCATAGGTCCGAGAAACCGGCAATCCTACCACGAAATCCATAGTGATCATGTCCCACTTCTACTCTGGAATGGGTAAACTCTGTAATAAGCCACTAGGAACCTGATGCTCAGCCTTCACCAACTGACACACATTGCAAGCTGCAACCCAATCTGCCACATCTCTCTTCATCCCGACCCAATGATAATACCGTTTCAGATCCCGATACATCTTAGTCGCCCCCGGATGAATTGAAAACTTACTCGCATGAGCTTCTCTCAGAATTTCCTGCCTCAGGTCCTCATCCTTAGGAACACAGACTCGTCCATGCACTAAGATAGTTCCGTTAGCAGAAACCTGATATTCGAAACCAGCAGCCTTGGAGAGATCTAACAACACCGGATCCTGCTCCTGAGCTACTCGGATCCTGCTCAAATGATTCGCCTGATCCGCCGCTAACCCCAACGGTTCCTCTGAAGTAACACACAACCTCAAAGTACTAAGCATGCTCACCAAATTCTCCACATCCCGCTCCTGAGATGAATCATACCTCCTCCGCCTAAGAGCATCCGCCCCTAGCTAAGTTCACCGCGCCGGTAAACTAAAGGAAAACTCAATCCGCTACAACTTCTCCCATCACTTCCGCCTCCTAAACCAAAGACCACCGAAAAGGAACCTACTCCACTAACCACTTGGTCATGGAATGAACCGTACTCTCAAGGCCTTTTGATGCAACTCCTGAAATAACCTGCCAACCCGAGAACCACTACACTTAGTCTCATTCTTCGGTCTAGGCAAAATCTCAGCTCGATTGCATCTTAATTGGATCCACAGAAACTCCCATGCAGAAACAGTAAGACCCTGAAAACCCATTCCCACCTGTCAGAAACCACACTTGCTCAACTTCGCAAACAGCTTCTGTTCCCGCAACTTCTCCAGAACCCTACTCAAATAAACCTCATGTTCCTCCAGACTCTTCGATTACACCAAGATGACATCGATAAAGTTAATCACGAACTCATTCAGATACCACTGAAAGGCTTCGCTCATCATCCTCATAAATGTAGCTGGTGCACTCGTCATCCCGATAAGCACCTTTACTAACTCCACCCTACTCATGACTCGTCAAGAAAGCCGTTTTCCTGACAACCACCTCATCAATAGAATCTGGTGTTAACCGGATGCCAAGTAATCCTTGAAGAACCAAGTAGCCCCTCACCATTGATCCAACAACTTATCAATTCTCGGAAGACGAAACTTGTTCCTCATAATGACTCGGTTAAGCCCTCGATAATCGAAGCACAACCGGAAACTACCACAATTCCTCATCACCAACATCACCGATTCTTCTAACTCTGCTGGAGCCATCCTGTAAGGTGCCTTAGATAACGGCGTCGTCCCAGGCTCTAACTCAATCGTGCGAGATTCCGACCGCGATGACGGCAATCCCCGCAGCGACTGAAAGACATCCTCACACTCCTGGACAACGCGAATATCCCTCACTGCAACCTCACCTACAGACTTCGCCAGCAAAACAGTCTCTGAGTAAGCTTCGCAACCTCTCAGTCATAGCCTCAGCCTGCACTCAAGAGATCACAAGACTCTCAGAAGTCGGTCTCACTCCCTCAAAAACCCACCTTCTCCTACTACGCTCCAACACAACACGACTCCGGTGACACTCCAGATGAACTCTGTACTGATCCCAGCCAATCCGTACACAGGACGCCAGTCATACAGTTCCACTAGACTGTACACCAAGTCCGCTGTCATCTACTCACCAATCACTAGAAACTTCACGCCTCTCGCCCGACCATGAATACTAGGGACTTCTCTCCTACAACCATTACCGGTCCAATCCGCTCACTAGCGCCACTCCGAATACCGTTCCACCTAGTATCTTCCAGAGTGATGAAGCAATCATGCTCCAGAATCGAACAGTACGTGGAATTCACCACTGCCCACTACAAAGGCCTCCACACAACTCCCATGTGCTAAGAAACCTAACAACCTCACTAACTATGGCCCATGCTTCCTGATATATCATGGTTTTTACCCGTTTTTGACCATGATTTAACCCGGTTTTATCGAGTCTTTTCGGTGTTTTTCGAGTGTTTTAGAGTCTTTGCAGGTTTTTGTACGTGTGGAGCTTAATTGATGATTATGGAACGTTTTGGAGCATTGTGGAAAGAGGAGCTGAAGTCGTTAGAACGAAAATTCAATTGCCGTCAGATTGGCGTGTCTGTCGATCGACATACATGGTGGTGATCGATCGACAGCTACGTTACAACCTGTCGATCGACAGACACATAGACGATCGATCGACAGGCCTTCCCAGAAACCGACCTAATACGTTTTAAAGAAGGAAAATTGTTCCTTTTCGGGCCAGAAGTTACCAATAGACCGTCATAAAAGCCCACCACGAGTTTTACCTCTATAAATAGTTTATTTTAGGTTTTTAGATCATAACTTAGATTTTACTTAACAAAGTTTAGAGAGAGATTTTTAGGGTTTTTAGGGAGACAAGTTTACTTCATTACTTTGAGATTCTTCGAACCCTATTGTAATTCTTCTTTTACTCTTTCTTTATGCATTATTATTCAGTTATGATTTGCTTTGCTGCCATGTCTGAGTAGTTTGCTTGTTAGGTTTAGGGTAGTTCGAATGGAATGAAGATGAATTGTTAGGGTAAACTCACTTGTTAGGATTATCTGTTAGGTTCTTCACCTAGATTGCTTTAACTCTGATTTAGAATTGATCACTCTAAATTAGCTATCTTAGGTTGATAGATTGACACGAAAGTGTAATTGATTAGCCAGAACTAGATCTTAGGTGAGCAAAATTACTTATTCGCAAAGAAATTTGGTTTAGGGATTTTGTGAACAAATTGGACTTGAATTTAAAGCTTGTTTAAATTGATTGAATTCGCAAAGAAATTTGGTTTTCTAGGGTTTAGACATAGTTAGTTTTCGCAACGACAGTTGGTTAATTATATTTTAGTGTTCCAAGTTCTAGAACGGTTCTTAATTAAATCCTGATTCTGTTTAACCTGCAATTATGATTCATCCTGAGAATTACCCAAAAGTCTAGCACTTTGTTTAATTGAATTTTAAATCAACAATCTTTCTCTGTTTCAATTTGCTTTTGTCTTTATTTTACTTTATTTTACTTAGCCGAATTTGAAGTCAATATTCATATCGTTTGATTTGACTCCCAGTGATTCGACCCCTACTACAATTGACCTCTTAATTTGAGAGAGTAGCTCAGGGTAAATTTGAGCCATATCAAATTTTGGCGCCGTTGCCGGGGAGTCAAAATCTTCCATAGGATTTTGATTCTAGAATTCTGACTAAGTTTTTATTTTTCGTTTTTACGCGTTTTTCTTTTGTTTTTGGTGTTTCAGGTTTATGCCTTCTAGCAGAACCAGAAGCAACAAGGATAAAGAGTTAGCAGATTTTGTTCCAGAATTGGGAATTTTGGAAAGGGAAAACAGACGACAAGCAAAGTTAGCTAAGATGGTTAATCGAGCTGTAGTCGTTTTTCGGAATGCTGAAGGAGAGAATGTTGATCGAGATGGTAATCGATACAACAATCAGGGAGACCCAATTGATGAAGCTGGTAATATCATCGAGTTTGAGGATCCGATTGCAGCAGAGCGTGCTGAACTAGATCATCAAAGGGTTGAGTTAGAGCGCCAGCGCGCTGAGATCGAGCATCTGGCTCGGGCGAATCGTAGACCTCAGGAAGTTGTAGTGAACCGACGTACTTTGGGTGATTACAACCGACCTGAAGAGTACTATGCTAACAGGGCAGCGATCCGAGCTCCTGGATTCGCTAGGCAAGACTTTGAGCTGAAGCCTGCTTTCTTCTCACTAGTAGCTCAGCATCAATTCCATGGACATCATGCAGAACATCCCATGGATCATCTTGAGAGGTTCGAAGACCTCGCATCTAGCATCAAGGCAAATGGGGTGTCTCTCGATTACGTCTTCTGTAAGCTATTCCCACACTCTCTAGCTGGGGATGCAGCCTACTGGCTGAAGCAGTTGGAGCCGGGCTCACTGACCACTTGGAACGATATAAAGAATGCTTTCCTCAGTCACTTCTATGATGAGTCACGTTCAGAGGATTTACGAGCCAAGATCCAAACATTCGCTCAGAATATGACAGAGTCTTTCAAGGCTGCGTGGGAAAGGTTCAAGGGATATCAGAGAGATTGTCCTCATCACGGATTTACAGAAGTTCAGCTGCTGGGTATCTTCTACAGAGGAGTGGACTGGAAGCATCAAATGGCTTTAGATGCTGCGAGTAATGGGAATTTCAAGACCAGATTCCCAGCTGATTGCTTTGAGCTCATCAAGAACGTGTCTACTAGCAATAGTACAAAGAAGATTGATGAGGAAAGGAGACGAGGAGCTGGTCAAACAAATGGAGCTGACATCGTTGAGGAAGATGTTAATTACATCAACCAGAATGGTTACCAGAATCAGCGGTATGGGAATCAGTCAGAGAACAAAGGATACAACAACTACAATCAGAGGAACTACGGATCTTCATCGTATCAACCGATTCCCTCTAAGTCTTCAGAAAGTGACGTGAAGAGGATGTTCGAACAGCTTCTTGAGGGGCAACAAACCCTAACGGTAAATCTCAATGGGAAGATTGACAGTCTCTACACCGATCTTAATGGAAAAATAGAAGCTATCAACATTCACTTGAAGAAGCTTGATATTCAGGTTGCTCAGACTGCTGAAAATGTAAAGAGACAAGAAGGTCGTCTTCCAGGGAAATCTGACATGAACCCAAAGCATTTCTCCAATTCAATCACGTTGAAGAGTGAAGCACAAGTGATTCCAACAATTGGGAAGTGTGAGAACCTAGATTCTAAGTTCGCAGAGGCCCTGTCGATCGACAGACCTGGTGGTTGTCGATCGACAGCTACAGATAATTTCTGCACGAACACGACTTCAGCAGCCCGATCGATCGACAGACCCGGTGGTTGTCGATCGACAGCCCCGAAAAATGCAGAAATTTTCGAATGTCAGTCTGAAACTGCCATTGAACGTGTCTACAAGCCTAAGATTCCGTACCCAAGGAGTCTGTACACTGCATGCACCGACCAAGGTAGTGACAAAGCACCTAAGGAGAAAGGGAAACAAGTTCCAACATCATTGAGGAAGCTGCCAAAGTTGTTGAATCCGGGAATGTTTGTGGTTCCTTGTTCGATCAATGGTGTAGACTTGAAGGATTCTCTATGCGACACAGGAGCAAATGTGAATGTTATGTGTGAGGCTGTTGCAAAGAAGCTAGGAATCTTGGAGTTACAACCCTTAAGGACTCCTATCGAGCTCATAGATAGATCATGTACGATTTCTAAAGGCTTCATTCCTGACGTATCGATTCAAATAGGAGATTGTCTTGTTCCTACGGACTTCTACATCATTGAGAGAAATGATGATATCTGTAAACCCTTGGTTCTTGGGGCGGAGTTCCTTGCAACAGTGGGAGCAATGGTGGATTTTCCTAATAAGCGAATCTCCTTCTCGAACATCAACAAGAAAGTCTTCTATCCTTCGGTTCTTGTCACAGCAGCTTCTTGTATGAGTGTCAATGTTAGAGATACGCTGGGTTTTGAAAAAGAGACGAAGAAGGTTCAAAACGTTCTCAAGTTGGCTCCTCCCATTCCACGCCGTGATGTCAACATTCATGCCAGTTCTAAGTGCGATGAGTCCCCCAAGGTGAAGAGCAGAAAGACCTCTAAAGCATTCTCCAAGTTCAGAATTGTCATTCCTTTGGAGTTAAGGGAGAAGGGAGAGGTAGTTGTCCAAAAGATGCTGCATAATACTATGAAGCTCTTTCCCGGTATAGTTCCTTGCAAGTCTGGGGGAGTGCATTTCAGTGATCCACCTCCGGCCTGAACATCAGACACAGTCAAGCTAAAGACTGAAAACAAGCGCTTGGTGGGAGGCAACCCACCTGTAAGTTTTTCTTTTCTTTTGAGTCATTTTTCTTTAATTGAGTCAGTTAGTTCTTTGTTTCTGTTTGCTTTTTCAAAATTTGTGGAACATGTTGTTTGCGACTCTTTGCTGTGGTATTTGATGGTATTTTGTTTCAGTGATCTTCAGTTTTTCTTTAGATTTCTCCAACAACATCAGTCGTCAAAGCCAAGTTTTCAGAATTTTCGAGAGCCTGTCGATCGACACACCTGGTGGTTGTCGATCGACAGCCCCAATAAAGACCTGTCGTTCGACACACCTTGTGTTGATCGATCGACAGGCCAGCAGAACAGGTCCGAATTTCATTCTTTTCACAAATTTTCTGACTTTTTCTTTTTCTTTTCACCAATCTCAGATTTAATAACACTGGGACAGTGTTGTTTAAGTCTGGGGGAGGTAATTACTAACATAGTTTTCTATTTTGGAGTCAAAAATTTGTTTTTATTGAGTCAAAATGTAGGGAATAATGATCTTTCTTAGGAATAAAGCTTAGTTTTCGAAACTTTTAGCTGTTGCGATGAAGCCTTTGGATGGAACGAATTCGAAATCAGATGATAGTACAGGTTCCCCTCTTATCGCAATTTGCAGAACGAAGTAGATCAAACTCCAGACTAGCACACTTGATCTCCATTTCGCTATATTCTCTTTGATGATATCACGACAGTAAAACATTCAGGACTCCTTATTCTCTTTACCACTCTTTGTTGATCCTGAATGGCCAGCTCATTTTTAGTTGGTACTCAACCCCTAACCTTAACCTTTTGTTCAAGCCTCATGCAGTCTCTTTTCCTTAGTTTTATGTGCAGGCATGTGTATAAACTCCGGAGAGAAAGAGGTCCGACGCAGTTTTTCATTCACAAAAATTGCACAGGAAAAGGATTTGGTAGGAGTACTTGAAAGAGAGCAGAAATGCTGAGCATTCCTTGGGATTTAATACACAACAATGGTAATTTTCGAGACTAATATCTTTGTAAAATCATTTCCCCCCTTAGAGTAAAAAAAAAAAAAAAAAAAAAAAAAAAAAAAAAAAAAAACAATTATTTACTTTTATTTCGAAAAATAAGTAAGGGAAAGGGAAATGATCATTTTAATAAGTCTCTAGCTTTAAAAGAAAATCCCAAGGAATGAGGAAGTTGGATGTGGAAAGTGGAACGTGATTATTATATGAAGATGTTTGGTTCCTGATAACGTTTTGGAGGAGGGAGTGCAATGTGAATGAGAAACTGTGGGCATCAACTGGACCCGACTCTCTCTTGTGATTATGCATAATGTCTGCATCCACCAAATAAAATCTGGTAACCCTAAACACTCTTTAGCTCCACTTAAACACAAAAGCCTTTAACATCACACCTAGCCCTTTTACTTGGTTGATATCATTGGAGATAATTCCATCATCACTTCGATCAAGTGTGCGACAGTTAGGGGAATGTGAAACTGATGGGTTTGCAGGTTAAGATTTGAGGCCCAACCTATGATGGTTGAGATTCGTGACCGCCAAAGGTACTTTGTTTACATACAGCAAAAGAGTCAAGAAAGCAAAGCAAAGTTTCAAAAGATAAGTAAGTTCTCGCGATTTTCAAACCTCGACTTCATTCTTAGTCTCTAGTTTGCTTGAGGGCAAGCAAAAGCTAAGTCTGGGGGAGTTGATATATCATGGTTTTTACCCGTTTTTGACCATGATTTAACCCGGTTTTATCGAGTCTTTTCGGTGTTTTTCGAGTGTTTTAGAGTCTTTGCAGGTTTTTGTACGTGTGGAGCTTAATTGATGATTATGGAACGTTTTGGAGCATTGTGGAAAGAGGAGCTGAAGTCGTTAGAACGAAAATTCAATTGCCGTCAGATTGGCGTGTCTGTCGATCGACATACATGGTGGTGATCGATCGACAGCTACGTTACAACCTGTCGATCGACAGACACATAGACGATCGATCGACAGGCCTTCCCAGAAACCGACCTAATACGTTTTAAAGAAGGAAAATTGTTCCTTTTCGGGCCAGAAGTTACCAATAGACCGTCATAAAAGCCCACCACGAGTTTTACCTCTATAAATAGTTTATTTTAGGTTTTTAGATCATAACTTAGATTTTACTTAACAAAGTTTAGAGAGAGATTTTTAGGGTTTTTAGGGAGACAAGTTTACTTCATTACTTTGAGATTCTTCGAACCCTATTGTAATTCTTCTTTTACTCTTTCTTTATGCATTATTATTCAGTTATGATTTGCTTTGCTGCCATGTCTGAGTAGTTTGCTTGTTAGGTTTAGGGTAGTTCGAATGGAATGAAGATGAATTGTTAGGGTAAACTCACTTGTTAGGATTATCTGTTAGGTTCTTCACCTAGATTGCTTTAACTCTGATTTAGAATTGATCACTCTAAATTAGCTATCTTAGGTTGATAGATTGACACGAAAGTGTAATTGATTAGCCAGAACTAGATCTTAGGTGAGCAAAATTACTTATTCGCAAAGAAATTTGGTTTAGGGATTTTGTGAACAAATTGGACTTGAATTTAAAGCTTGTTTAAATTGATTGAATTCGCAAAGAAATTTGGTTTTCTAGGGTTTAGACATAGTTAGTTTTCGCAACGACAGTTGGTTAATTATATTTTAGTGTTCCAAGTTCTAGAACGGTTCTTAATTAAATCCTGATTCTGTTTAACCTGCAATTATGATTCATCCTGAGAATTACCCAAAAGTCTAGCACTTTGTTTAATTGAATTTTAAATCAACAATCTTTCTCTGTTTCAATTTGCTTTTGTCTTTATTTTACTTTATTTTACTTAGCCGAATTTGAAGTCAATATTCATATCGTTTGATTTGACTCCCAGTGATTCGACCCCTACTACAATTGACCTCTTAATTTGAGAGAGTAGCTCAGGGTAAATTTGAGCCATATCACTTCCGCACCCGAAGCATCCCGGCCATTCTACCTCAACCTGGAAGTATCCTCCCACTTCCTTTTCTGCCCCTGCACAGGCTTGACGCCATGGCAGGTATCACATGCTGAGGCTTAATAGACTGAACAGCTGGGCTAACTACCACAACATGCTCTCTCGAGTCTCTACAACGCCTCCAGCACTCTCAACCCACTATGCTCTCGCAGCATACATGGACACTCCGCACCGAGTCCTCCATTTGATCGAAGTCCTCTCAAGAACCTCCCATCCCGGGCCTCGTCGCCCTCCATGCTCCTACCAGCATAAACCAGCATAAACAAGGAGTCAGTTAAGCTCCAAGTCATACCCACGAACTGATCTCTCTCACAGACCCAGTTCCAATAACCTCGTCTCTAAACGATCCGCAGCCTCTCGAGGAAAGAACTTGGCATCACACTCTGCCCAAAAGTCCGCCCAGGCCAACTCTGCCTGAACCCTCCTAGCTGCAACACACCACTCGCAAAGAATCCTACACCAATTCTCTGCACCTGTTCCCTTATCCGCAGATAAGACGGAACCCTACCAACAACCGCAGCCCTCCACCGCACCTCTGCCACTCGTGGCATCACCGGAGCCCAACTGGCACCGCACTCGGTAACCGCTCCCAACCCTGCTGAAGCCAATCCGCCAGACGATCAACTCGACCCTGAGCCCACCCGCGAGCGCACCCGCACTGCCAACCTCACGAGGACCCACACCGGCCCCCGGCAGCCAACCCGGGATCACACTATCCCCACTAGCCCTCACACTGGCGCTCACACTTGGCTGCAAGCTGGCAGTCTAAATGGCGCTCAAGCCGTCTTGAAGCGTCTACGGATCACTCTCAGCCCCCATACGCAGCACTCTGAGCCGCACTCCCGGTCAACTCACTCACTAGTGCCCGCCACCACAACTACTGCACAGATCTGTCAGACGATCATCTCGTCACTTAGACTCCTCCTGCGGGCGCACCCGAACAGCGAGCGAATCCAGCACTAGCTCGAGTACCAGCCCTGGCCCCACAGCCCTCACACCAGCTCTCACACAGGCACACCCACTAGCACTCGCAGTAATACACAGACCCACCTGATACGTCTATAGATCTAACACAGTCTCAAACAAGGAACCCTGAGCCGCATCCCAGCCGACTCACTCACTGGTCCCCGTCCACAAACCTGACCTCCACAGTCACTCCGCCCCCCCCCCCCCGGCCACATCCTCTAGTGCCTCTAGCTAACACCATGCACTACTACAGTACACAAGCTAAGCACTAAAGAATAACAATAAAACACACTTACCGTGGAATCTCTTTGAAGGCTCGAAGGAAGATGATCTAGAACCCTCAACCTCACAGAATTGCAATTCTTTTCAAATTCAATCCTAGCAGTTCTAGCCCGTCCTAAAACCGTAAGGGCTCTGATACCAAACTGAAACGACCCGACCCGTTTTTTTTTAAAAACATTAAACCCTTGGTTTCGGACTAGCATTCCCATAAATGCTATCCTCTACAACCAAGCAAACAACAAACAACCAGCGGATAACACAATAATAAAGCAAACCATTCATTCCATTAAAATACTAAACCAGTTCCAACACAAATTCCAATTCACTAAATCAGCAACCTAACCAGGTTCTAAAACAGAAAGGAAATAACAACAACACCCAGCACGAAAACGAGACCCTAGATCATCTCCCTCTTCGTTGCCATGATTCCACGATCACAATTTGCCTTTACCTGCACCACATGGAAAAAAGAGATGCGTGAGTATTATCACAAATACCCAGTGAGACGGTCCTCCCATCTACGACTGCGCACACAGACGCGATGGATCCGCTCAGGCAAACACGCATCAAACAATCACACAAAACACAACAACGACTCAACCACAGCCCAAACAGGCGGCCTGTCGATCGACACTACCACTAGGTGTCGATCGACACCCCTGTTCATACCTGTCGATCGACACACCCACGGTGCCTGTCGATCGAGAGCTCCACAGGACCCTATCGATCGACACAACCACTAGGTGTCGATCGACAGCTCCTCGATCACCTGTCGATCGACAGCTCCTCGATCACCTGTCGATCGACACAACCTCTAGGTGTCGATCGACAGCTCTCGTGTGATCCTGTCGATCAACACACCCAAGTGCTGTCGATCGACAGGCCGTCGCAGATTCATGGGAAATCGATCGTTATCCTCTCGGATCGATCCCTCCTCTGCGTTAACACGAAACCTGCACAACACACACAATCCAAACAATCCAAACACAACCAAACGAACAGAAACAACACCAATCATCACAATCAATCAATTCGACCTACCACCAAACAACCCTAACGAATCCACCGGCCCAGAAGCCATGGTCACGCACTCACCTTAGATTTTCGGATAGAATTTGCTGGATAATGAGGCGAGAAACAGATTCAGCTACAATCACCACGAAATTCCTCTTCAAATCGATCAAGAACGAAACCCTAATCCACAAACTATCAGGAACAAGAGAAACTCCTCTCAAAACTCTTTGTTTCTGATTTTGGGACTTTGGTTCGCTCAAATGCGGCCAAAACCCTTATATACGAATCCCTAAAGTTTACCCAAACCGGCCCGGTCCAATTGAACGACTTAAATCGAACCAGAAAACCAACCAATTCGGGCACCTGTCGATCGACAACCACTAGGTGTGTCGATCGATAGCCCTTAAGAGCCCTGTCGATCGACAGCCCCTCCATTTTCCAAAAAATGGTTCACGGGCGTCACACAAAGGCCATAACCCACAAATTTCAAATAACTAATACAGTTTGATGTTAATTCAAAAACATGATGAAATGTGTCCAAAATAGAAGCTAAAATATTTTGGCTATTTGGTATGGTGATAGAGTATCTAACTAAACCAACAAATACAAATTTAATTTTTTGGGAAAATATTTCAAAACACAAAGGCTATAACCCACAAATTTCAAATAACTAATACGGTTTGATGTTAATTCAAAAAGATAATGAAATGTGTCCAAAATAGAAGCTAAACTATTTTGGCTATTTGGTATGGTGATTGAGTATCTAATTAAACCAACAAATGCAAATTCAATTTTTTGGGAAAATATTTCAAAACTCAAAGGCTACCCACAAATTTCAATTAATTTGTATGGTTTGATGTTAATTCAAAAACATGATGAAATGTGTTCAAAATAGAAACTAAACTATTTTGGCTATTTGGTATCGTGAAATAGTATCTAACTAAACAAACCTATACAAATTTAAGTTTTTGGGAAAATATTTCAAAACTCAAAGGCTATAACCCACAAATTTCAAATAACTAGTACGGTTTGATGTTAATTCAAAAAGATGATAAAATGTGCTCAAAATAGAAGCTAAACTATTTTGGTTATTTGGTATGGTAATAGAGTATCGAATTAAACTATCAAATACCAATTTAAGTTTTTGAGAAAATATATCAAACTCAAAGACAATAACCCACAAATTTCAAATAACTAATAC
Organism: Arabis alpina; assembly: GCA_900128785.1. Taxonomy (NCBI): domain Eukaryota; kingdom Viridiplantae; phylum Streptophyta; class Magnoliopsida; order Brassicales; family Brassicaceae; genus Arabis; species Arabis alpina. Next base: position 50,090,096 of record LT669794.1, read on the forward strand.
AGTTTGATGTTAATTCAAAAACATGATGAAATGTGTCCAAAATAGAAGGTAAACTATTTTGGCTATTTGGTATGGTGAAATAGTATCTAACTAAACCAAAATATGTAAATTTAATTTTTTGGGAAAATATTTCAAAACTCAAAGGTTATAACCCACAAATTTCAAATAACTAGTACGGTTTGATGTTAATTCAAAAAGACAATGAAATGTGTCCAAAATAGAAGCTAAACTATTTTGGCTATTTGGTGTGGTGATAGAGTATCTAATTAAACCAACAAATACAAATTTAAATTTTTGGGAAAATATTTCAAAACTCAAAGGCTATAATCCACAAATTTCAAATAACTAATAAAGTTATATGTTAATTCAAAAACATGATGAAATGTGTCCAAAATAGAAGCTAAACTATTTTGACTATTTGGTATGGTGAAATAGTATCTAACTAAACCAACAAATACAAATTTATTTTTTTGGGAAAATATTTCAAAACTCAAAGGCTATAACCCACAAATTTCAAATAACTAGTACGGTTTGATGTTAATTCAAAGAGATAATGAAATGTGTCCAAAATAGAAGCTAAACTATTATAGCTATTTGGTATGGTGAAAGAGTATCTAACTAAACCAACGAATGCAAATTTTATTTTTTGGGAAAATATTTCAAAACTCAGGCTATAACCCACAAATTTCAATTAACTAGTATGGTTTGATGTTAATTCAAAAACATGATGAAATGCGTTCAAAATAGAAACTACACTATTTTGGCTATTTGGTATCGTGAAATAGTATCTATATAAACAAACCTATACAAATTTAATTTTTAGGGAAAATATTTTAAAACTCAAAGGCTAGAACCTACAAATTTCAAATAACTAGTACGGTTTGATGTTAATTCAAAAAGATGATGAAATGTGTTCAAAATAGAAGCTAAACTATTTTGGCTATTTGGTATGGTGATAGAGTATCTATTTAAACCAACAAATACAAATTCAATTTTTTGGAAAAATATTTAAAAACTCAAAGGCTATAGCCCACAAATTTTAAAAAATTAGTATGGTTTGATGTTAATTAAAAAACATGATGAAATGTGTTCAAAATAGAAATTAAACTATTTTGGCTATTTGGTATCATGAAATAGTATCTAACTAAAAAAACCTATACAAATTTAAGTTTTTGGGAAAATATTTCAAAACTCAAAGGTTATAACCCACAAATTTCAAATAACTAGTACGGTTTTATGTTAATTCAAAAAGACGTTGAAATGTGTTCAAAATAGATGCTAAAATATTTTGGCTATTTGGTATGGTGATAAAGTATCTAATTAAACCAACAAATACAAATTTAATTTTTTGGGAAATATATCAAACTCAAAGCCCATAACCCACAAATTTCAAATAACTAATACAGTTTGATGTTAATTCAAAAACATGATGGATGAAATGTGTCCAAAATAGAAGGTAAACTATTTTGGCTATTTGGTATGGTGAAATAGTATCTAACTAAACCAACATATACAAATTTAATTTTTTGGGAAAATATTTAAAAACTCATAGGATATAACCCACAAATTTCAAATAACTAGTACGGTTTGATGTTAATTCAAAAAGATAATTAAATGTGTCCAAAATAGAAGCTAAACTATTTTGGCTATTTGGTATGGTGAAAGAGTATCTAATTAAACCATCAAATGCAAATTTAATTTTTTTTGGGAAAATATTTCAAAACTCAAAGGCTACCCACAAATTTCAATTAACTAGTATGGTTTGATGTTAATTCAAAAACATGATGAAATGTGTTCAAAATAGAAACTAAACTATTTTTGGCTGTTTGGTATCGTGAAATAGTATCTAACTAAACAAACCTATACAAATTTAAGTTTTAGGGAAAATATTTCAAAACTGAAAGACTAGAACCCATTCAAATAACTAGTACGGTTTGATGTTAATTCAAAACAATGATAAAATGTGATCAAAATAGAAGCTAAACTATTTTGGCTATTTGGTATTGAGATACAGTATCTAATTAAACCAACATATACAAATTAAGTTTTTGCGAAAATATTTTAAAACTCAAAGGCTATAACTCACAAATTTCAAGTAACTAGTACGGTTTCATGTTAATTCAAAACGATGATGAAATGTGTTCAAAACAGAAGCTAAACTATTTTGGCTATTTGGTATGGTGATAGAGTATCTAATTAAACCAACAAATACAAATTTGATTTTTGGGAAAATATGTCAAATTTCTAAGGCTATAACTCACAAATTTTAAATAACTAATACAGTTTGATGTTAATTCAAAAACATGATGAAATGTGTCCAAAATAGAAGCTAAACTATTTTGGCTATTTGGTATGGTGAAATAGTATCTAACTAAACCAACAAATACAAATTTTATTTTTTGGGAAAATATTTCAAAACTCAAAGGCTATAACCCACAAATTTCAAATAACTAGTACGGTTTGATGTTAATTCAAAAAGATAATGAAATGTGTCCAAAATAGAAGCTAAACTATTTTGGCTATTTTCTATGGTGAAATAGTATCTAATTAAACCAACAAATGCAAATTTAATTTTTTTGGAAAAATATTTTAAAACTCAAAGGCTATAACCCACAAATTTCAATTAACTAGTATGGTTTGATGTTAATTCAAAAACATGATGAAATGTGTTCAAAATAGAAACTAAACTATTTTGGCTATTTGGTATCGTGAAATAGTATCTATATAAACAAACCTATACAAATTTAAGTTTTAGGGAAAATATTTTAAAACTCAAAGGCTAGAACCCACAAATTTCAAATAACTAGTACGGTTTGATGTTAATTCAAAAAGATGATGAAATGTGTTCAAAATAGAAGCTAAACTATTTTGGCTATTTGGTATGGTGATAGAGTATCTAATTAAACCAACATATACAAATTTAATTTTTTGGGAAAATATTTCAAAACTCAAAGGCTATATGTAACACCCGCATCTCGGACTATGAATCCAGACCCAAGTGTTAGCCAAAAGTGATATTTTCATTGCTCTAAAATTTCTCAGTTACATTGTACGGTAAATTACAACATAGGGTACTAGATTCACTACGCCTTGGGAAAGTCTTCCTCCGTTGCCCGCCGCTCCCTCCTGCCTTGCCGTCCAATGGTCCACCTGACCGGATGTCCTATCCTGCGCACTGGTAAGGGGGTGAGTATTGAATACTCAGTAAGACGGTCTACTCCGTCACACCACCTAACACTACCTAGCTATTCTAAACCTACAACCCCACACAGCACCCTTAGCACTACTTGTCAGGTACTGCGTCTCACGGCCAAACCTTTGGCGGTGATCCAAACATAACTACTCAACCTCATGCCGGGCACCCTGGCAGCCCTTTTCACGCTACACCAGCAAGCTGGTAACTGATCCAGTAACACTGGAAATGCCTGGCTACTACAGTCGGCCCGTCGGCGGACTTTACGAAGTTCAGGAACTTCAAACCCTTCTAGCGATCCTCGGAACGCTAGGTCTTCGTGCCATCTTTCAGGCAAAACACAAACAAGGCGGAACGCATGCCCATACGTACGTCCCTATGCAATATTTAAATAGTAGCATTGTGAACCTACTATCCTACCAGTTTAACATGCTTTACTAATCTATCATAAAGTTCACAATCAAGTTATCTACTCCGGTTTATCCTAGTCCTTTATACCTCTACGTTCTCAAGCAATAGCCAAAGCATTTCAAGCAATACCTTTTGCCCCGTATGGTCGGCCCCAGGTAAGCATGGCTATCCCAATACGTTACCCATGACACATCTATGGCCATACAGTGACTGTCCCTATAGAAATACACACAGAAAACTATCTATTAATTGTGGAAGACTCGCGATCCAGCCTTGGCCGCACCGGCCTAGACATTTCCGCGGCCTTGCCTCTAACCCTGGAGTCGTATGCGGCCGTACGAGTTTGCTAAGCCTCATTAGCGCTTCTCTTGTTGGCCTACACCGTCTAGACTTTCTACCAGGTTCACTAAGGCGTGTCCGTACAACTATCGAGTTGGCCGGCCACTACCTGTCCGGTCTACAGCATTCTCTAGTAGTCTGCCGAGTCCAACAAACAAGCGAACCATCGAGTAACCTTACGGCCTTGCGGCTGTAACGCTACCATAGCTCTATTTTGTGGTTTAATGATCGGTTAGTATCAGACCTTTCAGTCTGCCATGCTAATCCTCACATTTGGCCCACTGGCTCTCTTTTCAAAGTATAGCCGGCCTATGCATTATCTACTTCCTAAACTACATGCGGTGCGAGTCAGAACTAGACATGATCCTGCCATGCCTAGTTTCCAGTCCGCCAAACAACGAGTCACTCTTGGGCCGGCTTATGCCGAGCCAAGTTTGCTCGAGATACAAGGTTGAGTCCCACGACCGGTACCGCCTAGGTACGTGTACCCTCACCAAGTTCCATTGTGATAGCCGATTCACTTGGCAAGCTGCGTTAGCCTTGCCATGCTCCTCTAATGTCTCACTTATGAGTCCATAGCCAGATCGCCATGATCTGACCGGATGCTCTGCCTCTGTTGGTAAGCCAAGCACGCTTTTGCTTACCAGGCGTGATTCTGAACCGAGGCCGTATCGATCTCTATCGAGGCCTTACCGATTCGCGGCACAGTGGTAGGCACTGGCCGTCTAGCTTTCTCTCCGATCATCGATGCCTTCACCGATGATTATCGGTGTGTTCATCGCGGACTAGCAAGGTATCGTACTGATACACCGATGCCTACACGAGGCTTACCGATGCCAGGCTGCGACCATATTGCGGCCTGCCCTTACGGACTGCTCAGTTATCCTCGATGGCCAGTGGTAGATCGGTCATAGGCCTCCCCGAGGGCCTATCGATGCGTCCCTATGGTCTGACCGCTGATACTACCTGATAGCCACTATTGGCACCGCCGGACCGTTGAGCGTCCGTACCGATTGCTCATCGATACGTCCCTCGTGGTACAATCCGAGGCTCCCTTGTCCTGATCATCGATCAGCCTTACTACTTACGGTGCCTGGTCAAGGCGTCACCGGCCTGTCTAGGCTCCACCAATGCCTCGCATTGATGCCCTATCGAGACTCACCGATGCCCTATCGAGGCGGCCTCTACTCAGCTCTAGGACACTCGGTACCCAGTCGTGTTGTCACCGGTATCTGACCAATGCCAACCCTTGGCGCTACCGAGGCCTATCGTTGGTACCCAGTCGTGTTGTCATCGAGGCACCCCGAGGCCATACCGATGCCAACCCTTGGTGCTACCAGCACTACCGGTCGTGCACGGAATCACTATCCGCACAAGACCACTACTACTACTATGCTACTACTATTACTACTACTACTACTACCCTAACTCGTACTACTAAGACTACTGCATGAAAGCTATAAGGAAGAGAATAGAAAGGGAGTATTAGGTACGGATCGCGCCTTACCTTATACCGCTTCTCCTTAGGTGGGGTGCCGAGTTTCTTCTCGAACTCCTCCTTTTCTCTCCCTCTTAAGCGTGTATCTTTGGCTCTAGAGAGGAGAGAAATATTTTGGTGTGTGTAAATAATGAGCTCCCTAGCTCTCTATTTATACTACACCGAAAACCCTAAGGAGAATATCCACTTTCCTTATTTTTCTCCACTTTCCTTATTTTTCTCCACCTCCTTACTACATGGGCCGAAAGCCCAATTCCTTCCCTCTTCTCCACGTTTTTGCCTTTTTCTCCATCTTGCCCTTACTCTCGAGTTACTGCACAACGAGTCTTCCACATGTTCCCTATTCCTACTAAAGTCCTATACTACACCCGATCCCATCCTATACCCGAAACCTAATACCCTTAGATGTCCTAGTGACCACCCTTTCTTCTGATGAACCTCTCCACGTACCTTGCTCGGTTTTGGGATGTTACAAATTCTCCCCCCCCTTGGAATGGAGCCGTCCTCGGATCCAAGTTCCCAAGGGAGCTGGCTTGGAAGGGGTAGTGGGGGCGGAACGGTGTTGGTATCACGCCGGAAGGGTTTTTTTTTTATAAGAAGGTATGATTAACCGAACACCGCTTTTATTAAGAAAGCCACCCCATCAAAAGTTTACAAAAATCAAAGGAAAAATCAGAGTTCGAAAAGGAAGAACGGAAAGAAGACAGAAGGCAACGGAGGGGTTTGATAGGGGAATGCGGTGTGGGTGGAAGTAAAGGCTTAGGGTGACCGACGCAGCCCTTCATGGTTATTTTCCCCATGTTCTCCTAACACGTGCAGGCGAGGATACACTTCCTGCCGTCTTGGCGGTGGTGGTGGGGGTGCCTGCTGCCCCACTGGGTTCGCTGGTGCTGTCTCTGGGCATAACTTCGCGATGTGGCCCTACTGTCCACAACGAAAGCAACCTGCACTCGTCCCTGGTGGTTGGGGGCAGGCTACGACCGTGTGGCCGACCTCCCCACACCGGGGACATCTGGGCCTACAAGGCCCGACATGGTTCCTCCCACACCTAGAGCAATTTACGCTTCGACCTCCAGTCCTATCATCTGTCTTCCTCTTGCCGTTGTCATTTTCTCTTGTTTTGGTGACCGAGCGGTGCTGCTTGCTTTCTTCTTCCATCCCCAGTTCCACCATGGCGGCCTTTTCTACCAACTCCGTCATAGTGTGAAAGGTGAGGATCTCCAGCCGGGTCCGTATTTCTACTCGTAATCCCCGAAGGAATTTCTTGATGACCTGTCCAGCGGTCATGTTGGTTCCCGCGAACCTGCGGAGGCGGTTGAATTCCATCTCATATTCTCTGACCGTGCGGGTTTTCTGACGTAGGTCCAAGAACTCCCCTTCTAGACGATCGATGGACTCCTGAGGGAAGTATTTCTTGACGAATTGTTCCCTAAAAACTTCCCAGGTACAATGTGGGTTGGCCCACTCCTGGATTACTCCTTCCCACCATAGCTGAGCCACCTCTTTAGGTAGTTGACCGCCAGATCCTTCTTGTACCCTACCGGGCATCGAGCGGACTCAAAATTCCTCTCAAGTAGCTTGAGCCAAGAATCTACCTCGGCTGGCTTAGCTCCCTTTCCCAGGAATGTCCCTGTGTCCATATCCCTCATAACTCAGAGAATTTCCCAGTACGTGGGTACCCTTTCCATGGGGTGTACATCTACTACTACTGGCACATCTTCACCTGCTACTGGTGGGTTCGGGGGTGGCGGATTTGCTGGGTTTCCTGGTCCTCCTTGTTGAATGACGTTCCCGAAGAGGGTTTGCAATTCTTGAAGCCCGTGTAGCAAGGCCGCATTGGTCACGGTTTGGTCGATGGCTGGTGCATTGGCCCCTTCAGGTGCAGCGGGGTTAGGTGGTGGGTTAGGGTTATCAGGTCGCACCGGGGGTATGGGGTTTATCGGCGGATCAGGGTTGACGGTTGGCACTGGCTGAACCGGAGGCACCGGTTGGGTCTGCGGAGCGGGCTGAACGGGGGGTGTGGGCTGGGCAAATGGTACTGGGTTTGGGGGTACATCTTCTTCATTGGCTGGTGGGTTTCCTGTTCCTGTGGCTACCGCGGCATTTCTTCTCCTAGTGGTCATCGGAAAAGGACATCTAAGGTTACTTATTCCTAACTTACCAACGATGGCCGTAGGCAGTGGCAGGGGAGGCAGAGGAATCGAAGTTCTTTCCCAAGTAGTCCCAAGAGATCTTCTTAAGTTGTCCTCCAGGTCAAAACTGGAGTGACAGCCGAGCTCTGATACCAAATTTGTAACACCCGCATCTCGGACTATGAATCCAGACCCAAGTGTTAGCCAAAAGTGATATTTTCATTGCTCTAAAATTTCTCAGTTACATTGTACGGTAAATTACAACATAGGGTACTAGATTCACTACGCCTTGGGAAAGTCTTCCTCCGTTGCCCGCCGCTCCCTCCTGCCTTGCCGTCCTATGGTCCACCTGACCGGATGTCCTATCATGCGCACTGGTAAGGGGGTGAGTATTGAATACTCAGTAAGACGGTCTACTCCGTCTCACCACCTAACACTACCTAGCTATTCTAAACCTACAACTCCACACAGCACCCTTAGCACTACTTGCCAGGTACTGCGTCTCACGGCCAACCCTTTGGCGGTGATCCAAACATAACTACTCAACCTCATGCCGGGCACCCTGGCAGCCCTTTTCATGCTACACCAGCAAGCTGGTAACTGATCCAGTAACACTGGAAATGCCTGGCTACTACAGTCGACCCGTCGGCGGACTTTACGAAGTTCAGGAACTTCAAACCCTTCTAGCGATCCTCGGAACGCTAGGTCTTCGTGCCATCTTTCAGGCCAAACACAAACAAGGCGGAACGCATGCCCATACGTACGTCCCTATGCAATATTTAAATGGTGGCATTGTGAACCTACTATCCTACCGGTTTAACATGCTCTACTAATCTATCCTAAGGTTCACAATCAAGTTATCTACTCCGGTTTATCCTAGTCTTTTATACCTCTACGTTCTCAAGCAATAGCCGAAGCATTTCAAGCAATACCTTTTGCCCCGTATGGTCGGCCCCAGGTAAGCATGGCTATCCCAATACGTTACCCATGACACATCTATGGCCATACGGTGACCGTCCCTGCAGAAATACACATAGAAAACTATCTATTAATTGTGGAAGACTCGCGGTCCAGCCTTGGCCGCACCGGCCTAGACATTCCCGCGGCCTTGCCTCTAACCCTGGAGTCGTATGCGGCCGTACGAGTTTGCTAAGCCTCATTAGCGCTTCTCTTGTTGGCCTACACCGCCTAGACTTTCTACCAGGTTCACTATGGCGTGTCCGTACAACTATCGAGTTGGCCGGCCACTACCTGTCTGGTCTACAGCATTCTCTAGTAGTCTGCCGAGTCCAACAAACAAGCGAACCATCGAGTAACCTTACGGCCTTGCGGCTGTAACGCTACCATAGCTCTATTTTATAACCCACAAATTTCAAATAACTAATACCGTTTGATGTTAATTGAAAAACCTGATGAAATGTGTCCAAAATAGAAGCTAAACTATTTTGCCTATTTGGTATGGCGAAATAGTATCTAACTAAACCAACATATACAAATTTAATTTTTTGGGAAAATATTTCAAAACTCAAAGGCTATAACTCACAGATTTCAAATAACTAGTACAGTTTAATGTTAATTCAAAAAGATAATGAAATGTGTCCAAAATAGAAGCTAAACTATTTTGGCTATTTGGTATGGTGATAAAGTATCTAATTAAAGCAACAAATGCAAATTTAATTTTTTGGGAAAATATTTAAAAACTCAAAGGCTAGAACAACTAAATTTCAATTAACTAGTATTGTTTGATGTTAATTCGAAAACATGATGAAATGTGTTCAAAACAGAAACTAAATTATTTTGGCTAATTCATCATTTTTTGTTTTTGACACATTTGTATTTAGGCTTGCTGATTCTTTTGTTCGCTTGGCCCAGTCAACAATTCATTTTGACTATGTTAAGATCCTATTTTCTTACATACATACATGCAAGACCATTCCAACATTCACGAATTTTTTTTTGTTTGTTCAAAAACATTCCAAAAAAAAAAATGTTCGTTATGTTTAGTTTTTTTATTGGTCGTTCAAGCAAAGAAAATCAAAAATCGGGCCAATTTTATGGATATAACTATTATCTAGGTGCATAAATTTATTGCCAAGGCCCATAAAACCCGTTCGTGTGATATTCTAGTACAAACATGTAGAGAACAAGTGGGTTTCGAAATTGGTCCTAAACATTCTAAGCAACATATATACACAAAGTAGTCTTTGAATTACTTTCTTCATCATCATCATGTGTATGAGAATGCTTTGTCTTAAGTTTCCATTGATCTTCTTCTTCTTCTTCTATGTCTTTTTCTTGTTAATCAAGGTCGGAGTCACAGAGAGCACACCGATAAGAAACAGAGTCGCCATCGAGGTGAAATCATAAAGATCTCCTAATGATTGCAACTCTCCAAGAGCAATCCCAGCCTGTTATCACACAAATGGAACATAATTGACACTCAACCAAACCGTAAAACATAAAAACCGTAAAATCGAAAAGTAATAAAAAGATCGTATTCTCATACCCGGACAGTAACAAACGCAGCAGGAATCAAACCGATGAATGTAGCGAGAAAGAAGATATGGTAAGGAACATCAACAATTGGTGAAGCAACATTAATGAATGTATTAGGTAATGTTGGTGTTAATCTCAAGAACAACATATAATTCAACAACCGATCTTTCCTTTTCGCAACCTACAAAACACAAACTCGTAAGGATTCCTAATCGAAAAAACCTATAAAACAAACATTATGTTTTTTTGCCTAACCTGATCTTGAAAGAAGACGAGTTTATCAGGCCAAATCGATAAAATCAAAGGTCTACCGATAAGTTTAGAGAGGAAATAGCAAGAAGAAGCACCAGCAGTAGCAGTAGAGACAACAAGAACCATTCCTTTATAAACTCCAAAGAGAGCACCAGCGAGCAATGACATAAACACAGTTCCAGGTATCATAAACGTTTGCATAAATATGTATACTAAACAATATCCAACAAGAACTTGAACCGTGTAATCACTTGTGTATATCTCCAGATTATCTCTGCACAAACACAAAAACAATTCTTCAGATTTTTTTTTTTTTAATTCTAGGCCAAAACCCGTAATCTCCCAGACCCGAAACCACAACATGTAATATTAGTTTCGTCACAAACATCACTCGAACCAGCGACCTCTAAGCTTTGCCTAGAGATTTTTACGAATCGAGCTATTGGCTCTTGGTAACAATTTCTTCAGATTTTTTTTTTTTTGAATTCTAGGGCAAAGCCCGTAATCTCCCATACCCGAAACCACAACATGTAATATTAGTTTCGTCACAAACGTCACTCGAACCAGCGACCTCTAAGCTTTGCCTAGAGATCTTTACGAGTCGAGCTATTAGCTCTTGGTAACAATTTCTTCAGAATTTGCTTAAAGAATCTAACTTTACTTCTAAGCATGTAAATTCAAGAACTCTAATTCTACAATCTAAGAACAAAAGCTTGGATTTTGCTATTCTGGGTTTGATTGAAATCATCTGAGAATTCTAAATCTGAAAAAAAGATTGAAATTTGGTGAAAACCTGAGAATCTGAAGGTCTTCGAGATTACGAGGTAACTTGAGGAAACTGTAATCAGATTGAGGCATTGTGAGATAAACACAAACAAGTCCAACTAGAAACCCTAGAACGACGCTTGAAGCTGTTATGACCTCTAAGAAGGTTAGAGAATAGATCGGAGCCGGAGATTTCGCCGGAGAAACACCGATTGTTGTTGATTCTCCTTCTTCTCTCTCCATCTCTCTATTCGTGACGAAAGAAGAGAGAGAAGAGAGAAATGGAGCTTTTGCTTACACGAATCGTTTTCTCTGTTTCTATGTCTCGTTGAAATCTGAAGATGAAGAAGAAGAAGAAAAAGAAGAAATATTCGAATTTTGATTTTGGAGGATTTTGTTTTTATTTGTAAAATGTAATTAAAATAACAAAAACTAATTTTGTAAGTTTTCTTTTTTTTTTGGGCAATAATTTTGTAGGTTTTAAAAATCATTTGTGGCCCCTTATTTTTTCTTGTTTAATTATAAATATAGACCCGGGATTTATAGATGTGCCTCTGGTTAATATAAATTTTTTTTTTTTTGTCGATAGCATTGTAAACTACTTTACTACCAATTGGCGACTTAATTTGGTGGTGAAGTGTTTACATAAGAAATAGATGAAGTTTGCGTAAGTGCACTTTTAGCCAGCTTGTCTGTTTTGGAATTTTGCGTGAACGGGATGAACGAAAGTGAAGAGAAAGTGAACTTGTTTTGCAAGGTTTTCAGAATCTCTAGTTGTCCGTTAAACGCCAGTCACTCAATCGGTGTAGATACATCTTGACTGTGGTTAATCTAAATTATTAAACCATTAGTATTTCATAAGATTTGATATATTTGTTAATTAATTATATGGATTTTGGGATTAAAATGTTGCTTGGAGAATGAAAATAAGAAAACTTAGATAATAGGAAGAAAATAAATAAAATCGGAAATTGAGACATCCCGTTAAGCAATAAAACTCTTATTTTGATGTAAAATCCAATATTTATCTTTATATAAAATATTTATCTTTATACTAATACAATAGGATTACGTAACGGCTAATGGTTATCAAAATAGAATAAATTATATGCATAATGCATGTTACCTCCATTAACTTCTAAGATAGGGTGTAATTTTGTCCGTATTATGGAAAACGTTATGTGATTGGTACACACAATCTTAATTATAACTAAAGTTACATGATTCGTGCAAGCTATGAATATGTTGATTATCTATTAGATATCACATTTGGTATTTGTTCGCTTTTTATCATATGTAGGATTAAAATTTGTTCCTTACATTGTATAGTCTAGAAAGAGAATCATACATTGTATTTTTTTTTAAATACTTTTCTCTTATTTGTGAGTGTAAACAATGAAAATATTGGGATAATCAATTTTCGATTTGATATTTGATAGTGTGGTGTGGTGCTTTGGCCACGGAATATGGCAGATGGCACGTTTAAACAGTACATTGACATGTGACCTTATAATTGTCTATGTTGCTTCACGACAAAAGTAAATTACATTGATTTATGAAGAGAATATTATAGTACCTAATTAATTCTTGGAAAAATAGTTTTTTCCTTTAGTTTTTAATTATGTCTTCCTTTATATCCGAAAACCATTTTTTTTTTATGTGTGTGTATACTATAAACACTACACTTGCCAAATTACTTGTTCTACTACCATTACTTTGTTCTATTACCACTGAAATATCGTCTAATCAATGTCGATGATTTTGAGGAAAGAAAATTTGGAAATATAGTTGAGGAATTTGGAAGAGACAAATGTATTAAAAGGTGAGACAAATGTGTTGTGTTCTATGTATCTTTCTGTCACACTAGCCATCATACAACAACGCATCATCGCATGCATTGTCTTTCAAACCCGCTTATGTAAGAGAGGCTTTGTACTTTGTCAAAAATCCTCTGATTGAGCCCAAAGCTTTGATCAAGCTAGAAACAACCAAGAAGGTCCACACGATGTATCCACCATGAATTGAACCAAATGAATAGAAAACTGAACCATTAATGAGACAACATATAAATATGGTAATTGACAACCCTTAATTACGAAATTTTAAAGTGAATAAAATATACTCTTGTTACGAGATTTCACCAGGCATAGTGACCCTCGAACGACCTAGAAGGTCCTTACGATGTATTCACTTGCTAATGATACATCATTACATACGGGATTTTAACCAAATGAATAGAAAATTTGAACCATTAATGAGACAACATATAAATTTGGTAATTTACAACTTTTACAAAATTTTGGAGAGATTAAAATATACTCTTGTTACAAGATTTCAAGAAAATGAAAAGAAAACGAAACCATTATTGAGACAATATAAATATGGTAATTTAATTATAACTTTTATGAGTAACATAGTACTCCGAGTATTTTTTACATAGAGCCATCCGAGTTATATTTATATATAGTGTATAGTATTGTTGAATACACTCCATGATTGGAAGATCTGAAACGATAAACTTTAATAAAAATAAAAATAATAGGCGATTTATGCATATATGATTATGCAAAATAAAATAAAGGGGATGATGATTAAAAAAACTTTTATAACGCTAACAGATTTATTATTTACCTAGTTACCGACAGACTCAACTATTGTTCAACGCACTTACTATTTAAATTACTGCTATATAGATAAGTTACAAACAAGATAAATATCAAACTCGTTAGCATCATTTTTATTTTCTGGATTACGTACCAACTCATTAACATCTTAGTTATTTACTAGTAAATTACTAGTTAAGTCGTTAGCAGGAATGAAATTGTTTACTAAAAACGAGAATCTTCCAAAAATAATGAAGATAAGCACCAGATAGTAGATATATCAATTTAGACACACGGCCCATGCATATAACAGAAAACTACGACCGATGCATATATATGTTGTGTTATAGAGAAAAAAAGAGTAAAAAGTACTTAATTATATATCAAGAAAAGCTTTTGGTCATGCTTGGCTACTCTGCACGCCACCAGAAATTCGATTTTGCAACTAAATCAGTATTTACTTGTGGCATACAGGGAGCCAGGCACGACAACAAATCCATATATGGAAAATATATAGTACAAACCTTTAAACGTGAATGATGGATGGTTTATACGTCGGTGTTGGTTTGAATCAAATCCAGATTTGGTGTGTGTTTCATTTGGAGAGAAAATGTTGCGATTATTTGTTGTACTAAAGTTGTGAAGATGGGGTATAAGAGGAATGGTGGTACAATTCCAATATATATAGAGGGGATAAAAGAATAAACTAAGTTTGGTACTACGTAAAAGAATTCAAAAGAGAGAACAAAGGTTGGATTTTGAAAGGCAAATATAAACATTTTAATAATGGAGAAAAAGGAACCCATTTATACTTTTACCTTATGGTTTTGAATTCGACTTGAAATCCCGCAATGAACACAAAACAATGCTTTAATTTAGTGGGTTTCTATACAAACTATTATTATATGTAGGGAATAATGCGAGATGGAAATCAAATATGGATTCTCTTTTGTTTAAAGGTGATAAAGAGAGACACAGCGTGCAACACTTCAGGGTTACTTTAATTTATTTTTAATAGTTTTCAAGTAGATCATTCTGATAAAGTTATCGTTTTCTATAGTAATTTTAAGAAAACTTTCATATTAAAGAGAAAAAGAAGAATAGTAGTATACAAGAAAAAAGATAAAGGAAAGAGTTCATGGGCCATGAATTAGGGGTGGGCAAGTTACCCGTAACCGAATTACCGAACCGAACCCGACTCAAATTACCCGATCCGAACCCGACCCGAATTTATAAAATACCCGATCGGGTTCTATGTTTCTAAACCCGAAAACCCGAATCCGAACCCAGACCGAACCGATAACCGAACGGGTATCCGAACTAACACAAATATAAATTAAACCAAAGATAATTAGATGTAAGGTTAGATATGTTCATGTATTTTAGATAATTTCTATAACTTTTGGTTCATTTGAATAATATGGATTATATTCGGATAAAAATAACTAAATTATCAACACTATTTGAATTTTTAAATTTTTGTTTTTGATATTTTCTCGGGTATTTTTGGATAATTTATGTAAACAGTAATAAAACCGAATTTCTTTTTCGATATCTATGTTCATTTGAATTTTTGTTTTGAAGTTTTTGATCAATTTGAGTTCTATTCAAATTCATATTTGAAGTATATTTTTAAATAGATTGCACATCGGATATAACCGAACCCGAACCGAACCCGAAGTCATTTTATCCGAACCCGACCCGAATTTATAAAATACCCGATAGGGTACTAAACCCCATTACCGAAGTACCCGAAAAACCGAAATACCCGACCCGAATCTGATCGGATATCCGAATGCCCAGCCCTACCATGAATCATCACCATCACTACATTATGTACGTACCTACATTTTCACCTTAGTCGAGAATATTGGCTCCAGATAATTCAAATAATTAATCCTCTATGGTTCTTAATATAGTGGAAAGTATAGTTATCCAAACGTTCCATATTTAAGTATTCATATGTTTGTTTTCCTTAGATTCAAATTTTTGAACAGTTCCTCAAAGAAATAGCCATATAAATTCACGTAAATAGGTGTTACGTAGACACTATCTTCTTCAAGGAGGTAATTCTTCCCCTAGTTTGAACCCAATTTAGGATTGGACTGTTATATTTTTCATATGCATATAAATATAATCTAAAGGTTGGTTAGAAAACGCAAGTTTGCATTTTGACACAAAAAAATACAAAGAAAACTCCATTAAGCAAATAAGTGAATATCTATAAGTTTTTGGTGAAAGAAAATGAATTACCCTAATAATGATAATGTAGAGTGGGTTTTGTGCTTATACATACGTTAGAAGGGGTTGTGATCATTCATTCATATAGCTAATAAAAAACCTTACACAAACGGATATTCACTTCAATTGTTTTTTTTTATAGATATCTCTTACGAATTCATTTTTTTTTATTGTTCTATCTAGGGGTGGACATATGGATGTATGGTCGGGTGCGGTCCGGTTATTTTAGATTTTTGGATTTTTGGATTGAAACTTAGAAATACCATTCGGATTATTATAGTTTTCGGATCGGGATCGGATCGGATTCATCCGGGTTTGGTGTGGATCTTGTGTTGTAAATGATTTCCATAACTTAACCAAACTAATACTAGTTTCGGATCAGATTCGGTTTAATCCGAACTCAAGCAAAAAGTGTAATGTAATGAGAAGAAAATTGTAAATCAAAATGAGGCAAAAACACTTGAATTCATAAATGAAAGAGGTTCAAATGTAAAAGAAAAGAGAGAACATAAGTCTAAATAATCATAAAGGCATAATTAAATTGAAATGTCTTAAGACATAAGCATTATTCTTGAATCGCAAATCTCGATCTCATATCTTTGTTTTCATAACAACAGAAAGTATGATATAAAGTTTATATCTAGCACCTTGTATTTGTATGCATATAACGATTTAGTCGGATTTCACTCTGATTTTCGGATAAAACGGAACTCATACCAAATATCAGAATAAATCAAATTGGAAACCAATCGGTATTTTAGCAATAACCAATACCGACCAAAACCGGCTACTTCGGATTAGTTTCGGGTTCGGATTTCGGATTCATATATTATGTCCACTCCTAGTTCTATCTTCACCATATTCTTAACAGTTAAGATGTTAGAACAAATGCTCTAAATTTTCGGATAAATCAATCGGTTATTACTTGATGTTTACTTGTTATGTTTGATGTTTGGTTAGCCTCATTTTGTAAAGTAATAGATAGAAAAGGTTCTCAATAGTGCATATGTAATTCACAGCTTTATTTTCCTTGGGTCGTGGGCTCTTTCGACTTTCCCTTTAGCTTTCTACAACTAAAGAGGCTTTTTTCTCTGACCAAAGAAAGCAAAAAAGTTATGGTGCAATTTTCGACAACCAGAACTATGCAGTGAAACCGAACTGAATCAAAATCAAACACAGTACATGTTTTTGGCAATCAGTTCAGTTTCATTTATTTACAAACTGAATGAACCAAACCTAGTTCATCCCGAACCAAAATTCCCTGAAATACATTTGATTAAAGTCATTTATTTTATTCGCAAATATAATGTTTTCTTGTTTTATAAAACCAATGCGATTGAAACGAATAAAATATTACTCATTATAAGTTATAACCATATACTAGTTAATTGAAAATACTTTGGGGTTATTTTTTGGGGGTAAAGTTTCTATGATTTATATTTTTAAAACTGTGTATACATGATTTGTCAAACTTTCATCATGCATCAACCAAAATAATAAAAAGTAGAGATTAAAACACCTAATTCTTCTCCTTTATGAGTTTATTGTTTCCAGTCTCTCCATTTTGCTGCCTTGTAAGATTTCAATTTAAGTATGAATGAAGAATGTGTTGAACAAAAAAAAGGAAAAACACCTAATTAATAGTTCATTTGACCTAATTAATAGTTCATTTGAGAGTTTATAATATTATTGTACGTTTGTATGTAAAAACGCGCATTCACATTTGTAACTCTTTTACGTTATTAAACTATTTATTTGCTGAAAATAACTTGAGTATTGTAAAATTAATATATGGATTCGTTATGTAACGACAACATATAATATGACAATTAAAGTTTGTTTTGCTGGAAATAACCAAACATATACGTCTTCAAGAGACACGATCACAGATGTTTCGCTTTACTATTGGACAATTCTTTAGAAATTCTGCAAATGGATGTTTTTTAATGAAATTATGTTTATTATTTAGAAAAAATGTTTGTGTGAAGTCAAATAAGTTGTTTGTAGTGAGTACTTACGTATAGATTAACCTTTGGTCCTTCATATAATTTTTATCAGCTAACTGGTTTTTTCCAAGATTTTCCCATCTACCAAATTATTTACTTCATTCACAAGAAAAGTAAGATAAGAACTGCAGAAAAATTTGTCCCAAACTCATCTTACTTTGTTGACTATAATATATATTACTATATGTATGGAAAATTCTCATATTTTTTCATACAATCATACTGATATATAGGGTTTATAGTATTTCCACCATTTTTTGTTTGTTTTTGTTTTGTTGGATCATGTATGTCATTGATTAAACAGTGTTTAGACTTTACAAGTTATCTTGATCTATCAATTCAGATGCGATTAAAAGAAATCAAGTTTTTGGGGCTAGGAGCTAAACATTCCCAATTTCCTAACTGAATACAAAAAAAAAAAAAAAACAGACTGAAAGACACTGTAGAACTCCTAAAATGCAACACAACTCATTTGGATTCTAAATGCAACTAAAACACCATGAAAAGCAAAATAAACACAAGAATAATAATGAAATTATATATGAGACTTAAAGTGGTAAAATATATGATTATCATGTACTAGTATCAGAGTTTAGAGTTTTTCTATATATAAGAATGCTTAAATGTATGCATTCCATTGAATTAGATATTTACAACTCTTGATTTTCCATAATATATATGTAGCGTAACAATAACATTACATGGAACTTTAAGCCTTGGCTTATCTACGCCCGTTGACAATCTCACATACGAATTTATACTTATTTCTGCTACATACTTAAAAATTAGTTTATACGACTGTTTATGTAGTCAACGAGATTAATAGAAAGTTGGTAAGTGTTTGGTTTCAATTTGACAATTTGAAACAAGCCTGAACATATATTGACCCTTAATTTAATTCATGTCTGTAATTTAACGGTCAAAAATAGTGATTAAGTATATAATCAAAATCTTCCTTGAGAGTGAAATCTCATAATTAAAAATTATAGTAATTGTTTTTCCAAACAGTAGGAAACTTCTTTTTTCGTTTCTTCTAATCTGTCGTGATCCTGCTCATTCCCTTTGAAGACAACAAAGATTCTATTATGTGTAAGATTTTTTTTCAAATATCCAATAGTATAATTCAATGTAATATATAATGCCAACTTTATAGTTACACCCTCTAATATAGTCCATTATCTAGTTTATGTGTTCCTTACGCTATCGACTAAATGTTTGAAAACCGTCGTCAAAAAATGTTTGGAAACCTCGAGAGAAATTCTTCAAAATAAATAAATTAAATACTCACATTACTTTAGTAATGTAAACAGAATTTTTGATATCATATAGTTGAAGGCATGCATTTACATTTTTACGTAACAAAACTTACAACAAATACAAAAAAAAAAACTTACAATACATACAAAATAAATCTAAATGATATAGTCCATTGGTCATCTTGATGATCCAAAAATCAAACTTTCTTGTTTGGCAACTTTCTTGTTCGCAAAAATACTTGTGGAACCATGATTTAGAAATTGGTAAGGGTTTGGTTAGTTATGGATAATAATCTTCGTTTGAAATTTCAAAGTAAGGAAGAGGAAGAGGAGGAGGCTTTGATCACCCATGAGACATCGAAGCAGGTAGAGACTTCTTTGAATGCGTTGGAAGTAATCGCTTAATGATAAATACAAGATTCCAATTTTGATGAAGGTTGCAATGAGAACATAACTTTGCATAATTCAATTTAATATTACTTGTATAAACTCTTCAAGAAATATAAATAATGTTTTTTATATCAAACAATGGAAAAGTAGTTAATTAACTACTTTCATTTATTATCCTGCATCTAAGCAAACTTTTTTTATCCTTCTAGATTTTAACCTAAATAGAGAAACATAAATGTATATGAGCAATATTCAAAATTATCACATGTTTAATTTTGAGATGTGGTTTTTTTAATACTATGTCAATAGTATTAGCTTGGATTTTAGATAACGAAAGTATACAAGTAAAAAAAAATTCATAACAGAAGAAGCAAAATGTATTATAATGAAAGAGGTCTGTTTTTTTTGTAAGATAGCTAGGGCAAATATTTTATATATCTAACCCACAATAACAAAATCCATTATTCTTTTATATAAACCTTTGAATAGCATCCCCATGAATTACTCTTCGAACGCAATGACACATATTCCTATTATCATTACCTAATCTTTTGTTTTAATATTTTTGGTTATTTAACTTATTTATTTGAATGACTCATATATTGTACACATATGACACACAACGTAAAATAACATTTACACAAAATCCTGACGAATGCATACACAACTTTACTTTAGTTGTGTCGTGGCTCCCTTGCTCTCTTATATATATACACATACAAACTCAACGTAGAGAGCTATGAGAAAGAAAAAAACATCAAATCTTCAATAATCTTCAACAACTAAGGGTTTTGAGAAGAAACTCTGAAACTTCTACGGTTTATCAAAAAAAAAGAAGCTAGGGTTCTTGAAAAGATATTCATATAAAGAAAATGGGAAGATCACCGTGTTGCGATCAAGACAAAGGTGTGAAGAAAGGACCGTGGACGCCCGAAGAAGATGAATTGCTTACCGTTTGTATAAATAAGAACGGTCATGAGAATTGGCGGTCGCTTCCTAAGCGCGCTGGACTTAACCGTTGCGGCAAGAGCTGTCGGCTCCGGTGGATGAATTATCTCCGGCCTGATATCGTGAGAGGCAACTTCTCTGATAAAGAAGAGAGTACTATCATTAAACTCCATGCCCTTCTTGGTAACAAGTAAGACCATTTCTTGTTGTTGATTAATAATATTGCATGAAAATTGTTTTGTTAGAATCAAATGATATTTAGGCCTTGTTTGTGTTTACATTTAGTGTAGAATTGTTTTTTCAAAGAATCCACAATCTTAGAAGGTTTTAATGATCACATACTTAATATTATTACTTTGGACTACACTAAAAGATTCTCTAACCAGTTTTGAATCGAATTTTGATGTATAGATGGTCGAAGATTGCGGGTCATCTTCCGGGAAGAACCGATAACGAGATCAAAAACTATTGGAACACTCATATGAGGAAGAAGTTGATGCAAATGGGGATTGATCCAATCACACACGAGCCAAGAACCAACAATCTTACCCCTATCCTCGATGTTTCTCAAATGCTCGCTGCCGCGATCAACAATGGTCAATTTGGTGACAATAACCTCTTCAGCAATAGCACTCCTTTGGAAGATCTTCTCAAACTCCAACTGATCCATAAAATGCTTCAAATCATAACCCCTAAAGCCATACCAAACACGAATAGCTTCAATACCGATTCAGTGAACCCTAAACCGGACCCGGCCGTCAATAGCTTCAATACCAATTCAGTGAATCCTAAACCGGTGCCCGCGGCTGCACAGGTTTTCATAAACCAAAGTGCAAATGAGGATTTCATGTCATCGTTTTGGGATGGTTTGGAAGATAACCAGCTTCCTGGTTTGGTTACGATTTCTCAAGAAAATCAGAATACAGCAAAACCAGGAACTAGTACTACTACCTCCGAGGCAGATGATCAAACCAGAGCCGGTTTGATCCCGGATTATTATGGTAATCAAATCCCATCTTCTGGTTCAGTGTCGGTTTCTCCTGCGATATCCGGTTTGAACAATCCCGGTTCGGCTCTACACTCATCCGGTTCAGATGTCCTAGAGGACTGGGAGAAGTTCCTTGATGATGAAGCAAGTGATTCTTGCTGGAAAAGTTTCTTAGAGTAAGTTTTTTTTCCCACATTTATTTTTAACATATGCTATTTATATATTGTAACATAATATCCTTTCTTAAATTAAAATATTTATTAACAGAGTATTACTATTTAATCTGCAGCTTAACGTCGCCCACATCATCACCCCTCCCGTGGTAGAAGTGGATATATTGTTCGAGTTGTATAATCATAGTTTTAAAGGAAATTCGTATACATAAATGTTCGATTAATAGTATTAATTTTTTGTAATAAAATTATTGATTTTAATGTTTGTATTCCTAAAGGAATATTTGTATTTTTTTCTATTTGGTTTGTTTGCTGTGTAAAGACTAAAGAAACACATATTGTAATCACCTTTCTATATTTCCACATTTAATAATAATATTATGGATAAGATATATATATATATATATATATTTTTTTTTTTCAAATATAAGATAAATTTGATCAGCCTAGTTTTATATAGTCAAACAAGATCAAATCAATCATCTTTGTAATAGTTTTTATAATATAATAATCAACAATAAATTCATAACGTTAGAAACCCCCTTTTAATTTGTATTTTATTACATGTTATATCATGCATTGAAAATAATAAAAAGAGATTCCGATTAGGAATTATATAAATTCATAACTTTGTTTACAAGTTATCTAGAAATATACTTATTTAGCTATAATTTCTTTTAAAAAATTGCTAAACTTTCCTTATAAAAATATGCTCGAGTCAATCTAACAGAAAGACTCTAATTTTAAAATTGTTTGATTATGTCGTTACACGCACCAACAATGGGGAAAGAAGAGAAAACCCCTAATTCTATCTACCTAGTTGATGATCTACTAGAAGATATCTTCCTTCAATTACCTTTGAAATCCATTCTCAAATCCAAAACCGTCTCAAAACATTGGAGATCAATTCTTGAATCAAAGAAGTTCATAGAGAGACGTATGAGTATTCAAAAGAGCCGGAAAATCATAGCTGCTTACAACTGCGACTGCGGGGAGCAGCTAAGGCTCCTCCCTGTGTCGCGGTTCAAAGGGGACGAAGAATTGGTCTATCTACACTGCAAGGTAGCAGAAACATCGATGACTTGCGATGGTTTGGTCTGTATCCCTGAAAATTATTGGATCAACGTTTTGAACCCTTGGACAAGGCAACTCCGGCGATATAGGTATGGAATCGAAGCATGGTCGGCTAGTTTCTCTCAGGAAAATCTAGCTTTGGGATTCGGTAGAGACATAGTTACATGGAGCTATAAAGTAGTGAAGATGTGTTATGTGAATGATCATGTGTTAGAATGTAGTGTGCTTGATGTTGAAACTGGTGATTGGAGGATGTTGAGTCCACCTCGTTACAAGGTCGATTCTCGGATAAAGTCGGTGTGTGTGAATGGATCTATCTACTGGTTACAAAACTTTAAGATTGGTTACAAAATACTAGCATTGGATCTTCACAAAGAAGAGTTCCGTAATGTATCAGTTCCTGATACGAGTGTCACGCAAGAAACAACCCAAATAGTGAATTTTGAGGATCGCTTGGTCATAGCCAATACATATACTAATCCTGAATGGAAACTAGAGATATGGAGCATGGATACAAAAGAAGAAACATGGAGCAAGACTTACTCCATAAGTTTAGCCGGAAAAGGTGTTTTACCCGAAATTTGGACAAGGTGGTTCACGCCTATCGTGGCTTCTAAGCAAGGAAATCTTGTCTTCAATGACAATCACAAGAGGCTTTTCAAATACTATCCGAAGACAGATGAAATACGTTGTCTATCCTCAAACACTTGTGTTATATCTCCTTTCTTCGAGAACTTAGCCCCACTACCTTTGAGATCAACTCTTCCGTTTCCTCATCCACGCAGGACATCGAAATGCCGATTGTTGTCGGAAAGGAATGAATTTGGGATCATAGATGTTCTCTTAACCGCTCTAGTAGTAGTTAGTTATATTTGGTTACCTCTCTTCTAAAGAGTATGTCTACTTACCTAGCTAGTGTCAAACTAGTATTTGGTTCATGTTCTTATTTTGCTGACTCCTTTATGAATATATATATAACACAAGATTTGTCTTACCACAATCCATTATAAAACTTTGGAAAGAAGAGAAAAACAAAGAACCAACACAGAGACATTTCCTAAATTTTGAAAACCATTCACAAGTCACAAGACAACAACAAACCCATTAAACTTTCCGTTCACAAATCCTTAAAAAGTGTCTTTCGTCGGGACAGTTGCGGTCGAAGCAGTTTGCTCAGTTGCAGAGGATAGACCATCAATCTCGGCCGTATCGTGTAAATAGTATTTAGCTTTGCTTGGCTTTTGTCCAACCGTGCAAGCGAATATCTCAGCAACCGGAGACAAAGCTAGACCATCTTTTGCACCTATTATAACCTCAAACATATCCTCTTCGGACCGATCATCGCCTACGCAGAGAATGAAATCCAAAGGTTTCCCTTTATCTTGCATTGTTTTTAGAAGCCTCTCTGCTACAGAACCTTTGTTCACACCCTACAGAAAGAACAATGAAACTTGAAATACTTGAGATTTTGCAAAGAGAGAACAAATTAATCTCTTTATAACTGACATGTGGTTTAACTTCGACGAGTTGTTGTCCGGTCTTGACAGAGACTGGATCGTTTGTTAGCATGCTTTCGAGGTGTTCCATGAGTTCTTTAGCTTGACAAGATCCAAAATAAGGATCTGCAAATTGGTAATTCCAAACCAGAGCAGTCTCTTTAGTCTCTACAGTTGATCCATCTGTAGTCTCAGTCAGAGCCGTCACAACACTGACGGATGCACTAAGCGAATAAAAATAAAAACTTTAATTTTATAAAAAAAAATTTGTTTACATGATCCATCGTCATATAGGAAAAATAAATAAAAAACTAAACTAGTATTTTTTCATATTTAAAAAATATATATTAACCAAACTTTCAAAATTAACTTTTTTAACCACTTCTCTTTCAAACTTCAAATGATAAGACATCCAAGTTAGGTTTTACCAGAAAGAGAGAGTAACTCACCTCATCGACAATGATTCATCATTAAAAACGTGAACGGAAAAATTGTGTCGCTGTAAAACTTTCAATTTTTGCCTTTTTATCTAACGTGACATATGATTAAACAAACATCTTTATTTACTTTCATATTTTAATAATAAATCATTGCTTTTATTATTGTTAATTTATGCTGGTTTACATTTTGTTAACTAAAAAATTATCAACATCTAACTAATATTGTAACTAAATAAAATTAAGAAGAAAATTACCCTTAAACTTAAAAAACAAAAACAAAATGATGTCCTTAAACTTTCCAAAAAAAATTGCCCTAAGCAAATGCTTTAAAAAAAGTGCACTATGGCACAGCTCTGGTCTCAGTGTACAATATCATCACTGGCTCTGCTATTTGTTTCCAGTCAAAACGATACCACACTCGACGTTTCCCACTCTGTTCCATCATTTGGCCTGTACACAAATGTTACAAATCATAACTCTAAAGATCGAATATTCGAGTAATCATAATGAATTCAAGAAGTTTACTTCATGATTCAAGAAGATATGAAACCAAGTATTTACCTTATAAATTAACCGTGCTCAGCGCCTAAACCGAGATTACCACAGGAAGAAAACCATTCGGTTAGCGTATTTCTGTCTTTCCCGCTAACGAGAAACACGATATTAGAGTTTAGTAGATTCAGGAGAAGAAGGAGAACATCCAATAAACTCAGAGACAACAAGCATACTCTTCTTTGCAGCAGAAGGATCCAAGCCTATAGTTTTATTGAGTTCAGGATTACCTTGCCTGCAGATAATGTACTCATAAGGTATAAGATTCATACCATCTCTTACCGCTGTAACAAGACAACACTAAGCAATCACATACTTCGTTTGTGTTTGTGTATCTTATTAAATAAAAGAGAGTTTCTAAAATTGTAACTCACGAGATCTTGCCACATGTTATTGCTAATCAAGATTATGACATGTGTTATTATAATTAATATAAACTCTCTTATATTAAAAAAGGAAAAAACAATGGTTTAAAAAAATTGGAAACTAATAAACAAAAAAAATAAGAACAAAAAAAATTTTAAATTTTGAAAACGGAAACTATGATATAACATTCATAGTGTTAAATAATGAAAATAATAACATATACACAGTTTTTCTAATTCTTTAGCAACAAAATATATATTAACTATCATAAAATAGTTAATGTAATTAATATAAATTTTTCTATATTAAAAAAGGAAAAAACATTGGTTTAAAAAAATTGGAAACTAATAAACAAAAAGTAAGAAGAAATAAAAATAAAAATTTTAAAAACGGAAACTATGATATAACATTTATAGTGTTAAATAATAAAAAATAATAACATATACACATTTTTTCTAATTATTTAGCAACAAAATATATATTAACTATCATAAAATAGTTAATGTAGTAATATTACTTATTTTCAAACTATTTTATAATCACATGTAATTGTATTTTATGAAATATATGCACCAATATAAAGATTACGGTTGAAATTTTACACGTCTAAATTTTAGTGATTAAATTCTTTATTTAAAATGATCAAATATGTAATAAATTTTATTTTAAGAAAAAGAATGTTTTTGAAATTTTTTCATTTATTGAGAATGAATTAAAAAAAATATGAATAATTTGGACCAAAATCTATATATTTATTTATTTGCGGTTAACAAAATATAGTTTTTCAATAAATAAACCGGTATTAATTTAGAATATAAGTGTAAGGTTTATATATTATCATACAAATAATCAGTTTCAATATTTAATATCTACCGATTATGGGGAGCCTAATCTAGCCGCCTAATCTAGCATTATATAATATATACAACCTAATTTGATATTGAGTTTGGTAACAACGTCGTAGACATGTCGATAGGATTTCATTTCCACATTAGACACAGTCACACAGCGACTTTGTGAAAAAAACCTTTGGAACAAGCGGAAGATGCAATGGATTCCTCTAAAACAATATTTTAAAATCGTTAGTTAACCATTGAGAATCTCCAAATAATGCTTTTTGAAATGATCAACTCTAGGAATCTTATATTATTATTTTTTGTTAAAGTAGGAATCTTATATCATCATCGTGTAATCTCTCCAAACATCAATCGAATAAACGTTGGTTAATCAAATATCAAACTAGTAAAGAAACTTGATATTTAGATCAATGGGTCTTACTCCTGGAAGCTCCATGCATGGAGTCACCGGTAAACAGCAGAGCTATGCTTTCGAGGTGGCTTCACCGATTGACAGGACTGCCCACTTTGATCTACCGGTGGACGTAGAGCATAAGGCAATGAAATTGAAGCTCTTCTCCTTTGCCAAACCTCACATGAGAACGTTCCATCTCTCGTGGATCTCTTTCGCCACATGTTTTGTCTCCACATTCGCAGCTGCACCACTTGTCCCTATCATCCGGGAGAATCTCAACCTCACGAAGCAGGACATTGGAAACGCCGGAGTTGCCTCGGTCTCGGGGAGTATGTTCTCCAGGCTAGTGATGGGAGCCGTGTGTGATCTTCTAGGTCCTCGTTACGGTTGTGCCTTCCTTGTCATGCTTTCCGCACCAACAGTGTTCTCTATGAGCTTCGTGACTGGAGCCGCAGGGTTCATAACGGTGAGGTTCATGATTGGGTTTTGTCTAGCCACGTTTGTGTCTTGTCAGTACTGGATGAGCACCATGTTCAATGGTCAGATCGTCGGTCTGGTGAACGGCACAGCAGCCGGATGGGGAAACATCGGCGGTGGCATAGCGCAACTGCTCATGCCGGGTATGTATGAGATTACAAGACGCTGTGGTTCAACGGCTTTCACTGCCTGGAGGATCGCTTTCTTTGTCCCCGGTTGGTTGCACACCATCATGGGAATCTTGGTGCTCACGCTAGGTCAAGATTTGCCAGATGGGAACAAAGCTGCCTTGGTGAAAAAGGGAGAAGTTGTCAAAGATAAATTCGGAAAGGTATCTATTTTATCTAAATACTCCATCGGTATGGTATTATTTGATGTTTTAAGTTTAATACACACATATTAGAAAGTCATTTCATTTTTTATTTTTAATATAAAACATGTTTTATAAACAATTTTAAAATGAATCAACCAATGAAAAAATAATTTGCAAAATTCAAAACAAGTAAAACACAATAAATTTTGCATAGAAACTAGAAAAAATCAACTAATTTAATACAATTTTTTTCTTTCTAAAACATCATCTAATCTAATATCATAGGGAGGAAATATGTAATAATACCTATATGTTGCTAGATGGATCAAAAGGTTTAACTCGATCGTGATTTCGTATAAATGGTGTAGATTATGTGGTATGCCGTGACAAACTACAGGACTTGGATACTCGTTCTTCTCTATGGATACTCCTTGGGAGTTGAGTTGACCACTGATAATGTTATCGCTGAGTACTTCTTCGACAGGTTTGTTTTCTTGGAAATAGAAGAAAAAAATGACTTTTTAATATATATTTGAGCATGTGACTTTTTTGCAAATGTCTCTATATATATTGTGGTTTGTTCAGGTTTCACTTGAATCTTCACACAGCCGGAATCATAGCAGCATCTTCTGGAATGGCTAATATCTTCACTCGTCCAGCAGGAGGCTACGCATCTGATGTAGCAGCCAAATACTTCGGGATGAGAGGAAGGTTGTGGGCTTTATGGATCATTCAAACGTCCGGTGGTCTCTTCTGTGTGTGGCTCGGCCGCGCCAACACCCTTGCCAATGCCGTTGTAGCTATGATCCTTTTCTCTATAGGATCACAAGCCGCTTGTGGAGCCACCTTTGGAATCGTGCCATTTGTCTCCCGGCGATCCCTAGGTATCATTTCGGGACTTACTGGGGCTGGTGGGAACTTTGGCTCAGGGCTCACACAACTACTCTTCTTCTCGACCCATCACTTCACAACTGAACAAGGGCTAACGTTGATGGGATGGATGATCGTTGCTTGCACGTTGCCTGTGATGTTAATCCACTTTCCTCAATGGGGAAGCATGTTCTTGCCTCCCTCCAAAGACCCATTCAAAGGTACCGAATTGCACTATTATGAATCTGAGTGGGATGAGGAGGAGAAGGCGAGGAACATGCATTACGGGAGCAAACTGTTTGCCATGAGTGCCGTGTCCGAGGGAGGACCCAAAGCTACGCCTTCTCGGAACCCATCCTTCGTTGTTTGATCATACCTATTGATGTCAAGAAATTCATTTATGTCACATATGTGAAATGGAAAAGGAAAAAAATAACACTGAGAAATTAAAAACACTCATTTCTTTCTTCATTTGGTTTTATTGCGTTTTGGTTTTTCATTTTCTCTTTCTTGAATTTCTTTTATATGTTTGTATTGAGAGTTTTTTTTTTTAAGTAAAAGCTCTTTTTGATTGAAGTGTGCATACGTTTTGAGAAATTAATGTGGCAATGCTTTGCTTATATATAGAAGTCGATTGGAAAGTAATTTAGTTTATTTGTAGCAATTAATTACACCTATAGTTATTGTATCCCCGAATATCTTAAGGCGCATATAATATTTAGAACATGTATTATTATTGAACTGTCCATAAATCAAACCCCAATATAATATCAAAACCATACGTTTAAGGTTTCCAAACAGTAATTACATATTTATTATAAGAACATTGTAAGCAACTTTGAGAGCATATCAACCTAAATCATTTTGTTCTTGGTGGTGATAATCTAAAATTCTTTCCCTTTTCTTGTGCATTTTAATAAAGTTATACGAGCTACATATTTTATCAATCTTTCTTAATATGCTGTTTGATTAAGTTGAACATGAATAAACACTCGTTTGGATTTGCTAACAATCATCACATATAGAAATGCATTTAAATGCAAACAAATAAAGTTGTGAATCTTAGGGGGTGTATTGAACATAACATTTGATGTGATTTGAGTTTTATTGTGTTTTTAGATGATTTTAGTGATTTTTTTGTGATTCTATGAGATTTATTGTTAAATCCTCTACAATTCTACGTAAAACCATGTGACTTGGATTTTTGTATTTTTAATTAAGGAATCCTTTGAAAACATTATGAAATCTTAGTATGAAGTCTTTTGAAAAGGAGCCTAACGACAAATCCGTGCGAGTTTTGCTTCTTGAACCCAAAGCCAACAATATCATACTAATGAGGGGGAGTAAGACATGGGCTTGGAAACCCCACATTACAAAATACTAGCATTGGATCTTCACACATAAGAGTTTCACAATGTGTCAGTCCCTGATACGAGTGTCACACAAGAAACAACCCAAATAGTGAATCTTGAGGACCGCTTGGGCATAGCCAATACATATACTAATCCTTAATGGAAACTAGAGATATGGAGCATGGATACATGTAAGAGTACCTAGCGGAAGTTGTTCTGCCTCTTATTCATCACAATATACACATATATATAGTACAAGATATGTAGGGTAATCACAAGCTTAACCTAATGGGCTTGGGCTAGAGACACCTAGCCCAACACTCCCCCTCAAGTTGGAGCATGCAAATCCGAAATGCCCAACTTGCTTAACAAAAAACGAAATTGTACACTACCTAAAGATTTAGTGAAAATATCAGCAACTTGTTCCGTCGTACGAACAAAATGTGGTTTGAGAAGACCATCTAAAATCGCATCACGAACATGATGACAATCAACTTCAATATGTTTGGTACGCTCATGAAAAACTGGATTATTAGCGATGTTCATAGCTGATTTGTTGTCACAATGAAGAGGAATCGGAGAACATTGCGTAATACCAAAAAAATGAAGAAGACCACGAAGCCACTTAATCTCTTTAGTGGTCCATGACATTGATCGATATTCAGCTTCAGTAGAGGAGAGAGCAACAGTATCTTGTTTTGTAGTTTTCCAAGAGATAGGCGAGTCACCAAGAAAGAAAACATACCCTGTCAAAGAGCGACGAGTAAGAGGACATGCAGCATAATCCGCATCACAAAAACCAGTGAGCTTTAAGTCACCACCAGCCTTATAAAACAAACCTTGTCCAGGAGTACCTTTTAAATATCGTAGGACCTTAAGCGCAGCATCCCAATGTGTCGTGGTTGGTGTCTGCATAAACTGCGAGAGAATGTGAACCGAGTAACAAAGTTCCGGACGAGTAAGAGTCAGGTAAATCAGACGGCCAACAATACGGCGATATTGGGAAGGATCAGAGTAAAGAGCTTCTGTAGAACGACCAAGTGTATGATTCTGATCCATAGGGATAATCGATGGACGACAAGCAAGCAAACCAGCTTCAGAGATGATATCCAAACAGTATTTGCGTTGAGAAATAAACAAACCTTCAGCATTCCGAGCAATTTCAAGACCAAGAAAATAACGGAGAGATCCCAAATCCTTCATATGGAACCGAGTATGAAGATATTGTTTAAAGAACGATATAGTAGCAGAATCATTACCACCAATAACGAGATCATCCACATAGACAAGTACATAGAGCTCAATCTTGCCTTGAATTAGCGAGAAAAGCGAATGATCAGTTGCAGACTGACGAAAACCATAGTCTTTAAGGGCCTTGTGAAAAGTAGAGAACCAACATCGAGGAGCTTGTTTTAAACCATAAAGTGATTTCTTGAGCTTACACACCTTATTAGGAGACGAGCTAAAAAACCCTTGCGGAGGACGCATATAAACTTCTTCATCTAAAGTGCCATGAAGGAAAGCATTGTGCACATCCATCTGGTGAAGCTCCCATTTACGAGCATCAGCAATATTTAGAAAAGTACGAACAGTCGTCATCTTAATGACAGGTGCAAAAGTCTCATCATAATCAATACCTTCTTCCTGGCGATTGCCAAGAGCAACCAAACGAGCTTTAAAACGTTCTATCGTACCATTAGAATGAAATTTAATCTTGAACACCCACTTACATCCAATAGCTTTCTTACCCGGAGGCAAGTCGACAAGATCCCAAGTATCATTAACCTCGAGAGCAGCGACCTCATTTCCCATAGCGTCACGCCATACATCAGTTTCCATGGCTTCTTTGAATGATCGCGGTTCCGTATGAGCTGTAACATTAGCAAGGAACATTGTGAACGATTCTGAGAAACCCTCACAAGACATGTAGTTAGCAATGGGATAAGGAAGGTCTGAAGGACTTGTAACTGATGTAAGCGGTGGAGATGATGAGGTAGTTGTAGCTGAATATGTAACATACGGTTCAAGTAACACAGATTTCTTTTTCTCACGTTTTCCACGACCCAAAGTTGCAGCAATATCTTGAAGAGACGAAGTCGAATCATCATGAACAGATGAAGAAACCAATGTAACGGGTTCAGCAGAAGGGGAAGAAGGATCAAGAGTAGTAGACGATATACCTTCCGGAGATGCAACCTCGTGTGAAGATGGCATGGAAGTGTCGAGAGGAGGAGAGGAAGGAAAGCTCCCCCTTGATGGAGTGTCCGTAGAAGAGAGATTCATGGTAGCAAAATCATCTTCTTCAAAAATTGGTGTCGTCGGGATCAAAGGAAGGTCCGGTGTTGATGGTGAAGCAAATGGGAACACATGTTCATTAAAAACGACATCCCGAGAGACAAAATACTTGTTTGTCTCAAGATCAAATAGACGCCACCCTTTTTGATTGTAAGGATAGCCCATAAAGACGCAGCGAGTCGCACGTTCATCGAATTTACCACGCACCACCGTCCCTTTATGCGCATAACACAAGCACCCCAAAATACGAATGTGATCAAAAGATGGTGGAGTTTTATGTAAAACTGCATAAGGTGTCTGACCATCAAGTATAGAAGATGGTGTCCGGTTAATTAGATAACACGCAGTAAGAATACAATCGCCCCAAAATTTAAGAGGAAGATGAGCTTGGAAACGAAGTGACCGAGCAACATTAAGAATATGTCGGTGTTTGCGTTCAGCGCGACCATTTTGTTGTGGTGTCCCAACGCATGATGTCTGATGTAGAATTCCTTGGGAGGAAAAATAAGATTTGAGACACATAAATTCGGTGCCATTATCACTACGAATAGTACGAACCTTGGTTTGAAACTGACGCTCGACCATAGCGCAAATTTTTTGAAGAATAGCGGATACTTCACTTTTAGCACGAAGTAAAGAGACCCAAACTGCGCGTGAATGATCGTCAACAATTGTAAGAAAATAACGGGAACCGCAAGACGTAGGAACACTATACGGACCCCAAACATCGCAATGAATGAGAGAAAAAATTTCGTATGCTTTATTATCACTTTCTGAAAAAGATAAACGAGGATGTTTTGCTCGAACACAAATGTCACAAGGACCAGAGGAAACATCACTAGAAACACCAAAACTAATCAAAGGAGATAACTTAGAAATTGAAGACATCGCAGGATGACCAAGCCGTTGATGCCAAAGTTCACGTCCACCAATCGTCTTCACCGCATTAGCTTGAACTTCAACAGTTTGACGAAAATGATAGACCCCATCAGACTCACTGCCTGCTCCAATCAGCATCTTCGTAAACCGGTCCTGTAAGTAACACAACTTATCAGTAAAGATGGCAATACACGGTCTTGCTTTCAAGAAAGTTGCCACAGAAAGAAGCGTATTTGTCAAATATGGAACAAATAAAACAGATGATAAAACAACGGAGCAACCAAGATTGAATTTGCCCCGACGAGTAGCCATAGTTGTAGTGCCATTAGGAAGACCAATAGGACACGGAACAATATCATAAACATCAAATAAAAGATCAAGCTTTCCCGTCATATGATGGGAAGCTCCAGTGTCCAAAACTATACCCGAAAGACGATCGGAAGATGGTAGTTTATCTTTGTTTAACAAACTAAGCAATTGTCCCCATTGTGCATTGTTGAGAGGAAGCCCTTCACGATCAGCATCAGTTATGGTGTGATGCACATTTGCATTGGCTGAAGATCCTTGAATTTGTATGTTGTTAGCACGACCGTAACCAGAGTCATTGCCACGACCACCACGAATAGCACCAGAGGTACCGCGACCGCGTCCTCCACCCCGACCACTAGGGTCGGGGAAGCCATGAAGTTGGTAACACCGAGTCACTTCATGACCCGTTTTCCCACAATGAGAGCATAGAAAAACAGAACGACCACGTCCTGAAGAAGAAGAAGAACCAACTTGTGCGGAGAAGCCAACACCTTCGAGTCGAGATTCAGAGATACGAGTAAGATTTTGATGACGTTCTTCTTGTACGACCATAGCAAAGACACTATCAAGACTCGGAGAAGGCTGCATACACAATATGTTAGAACGAGTGGTTCCAAAACGAGTACTATCTAACCCCATAAGAAATTGATATTTGCGAGAGCGCTCACGCTTAGCAATTATCTCTTTTTGCTTAGCACAAACATAAGAACCACAACAACAATCAGAGATAGGGTCGTAATCCTCCAAAGCATCCCACTTCAACTTTAATCGACCAAAATAGTCCTGAACCGACTGACCATCTTGCTTGCAACTCGTAACCTCAGCTTGAAGTTCATAGATACGTGCTTCATTGCCAACAGAGAAACGACCACGTAAGCTTTCCCACAGCTCATATGCCGTCTCAGTACACGAAACGGAGCTGCGAAGTTTTGGTTCAATTGTATTGAGAATCCAAGCAACCAACATAGAATTGACAATATCCCAAAGCTTGCTTTTATCAACATCGGTGACACTTGGTTTTACTACCGTGCCGTTGAGAAAGCCAAGTTTGTTCTTAGCCTTGAAAGAGTTGCGCATTAATTTTGCCCATCTCTCATAATTAGTACCATTGAGGAGAACAGAACAGATCACGTTTCCTGGATCTGCAGAAGAATTCAAGTAGTATTCATTCAAAACAGTAGATTCAGAGGTTTTAACGGTGGTAACCGGAAGATTGCGACCATCATCAGTCATGATGACGTGAAATTAATTAGAAACAAAAGAAGAAAAACAAGTATTATGTTGGAAAGATTGAATTTTGGTACAGAGAGACCAAAAAATTTGAGAACAAGAAACGAAAATTTTAGAAAGATAAAGATAAAAAATTTCAGAAACTAGGCTCCGATGCCATGTAAGAGTAGCTAGCGAAAGTTGTTCTGCCTCTTATTCATCACAATATACACATATATATAGTACAAGATATGTAGGGTAATCACAAGCTTAACCTAATGGGCTTGGGCTAGAGACACCTAGCCCAACAATACAAAACAAGAAACATGGAGCAAGACTTACTCCATAAGTTTAGCCGGAAAAGGTGTTTTACACGAAATTCGGACAAGGTGGTTCACGCCTATCGCGGCTTCTAAGCAAGGCAATCTTGTCTTCAATGACAATCACAAGAGGCTATTCAAGTATTATACAAAGACGGATGAGATTCGTTGTCACTCCTCAAACACTTGAGTTATATCTCCTTTCTTCAAAAACTTAGCCCCGCTACCTTTGAGATCAATCCTTCCATTTCCTCATCCGCGCAGGACATCGAAATGCTGTTTGTCGTCGAAACATAATGAATTTGGGTTCATAGATGTTCTCTTAACCACTTTACTAGTAGTTGGTAATATTTGGTTACCAATTTACCATTCTAAGAATATGTCTACTTATCTCGCTAGTGTTAAACTCTTATTTGGTTCAATATCTTATTTTGCTAATTTGGTTTGTATACATATATATATATATAACACAAGATTTGACTTACCACAATCCATAATAAAACTTTGGAAAGAAGAGAAAAAAAAACCAACACAGAACAAAGAAGCCATTTCCTAAATTTGAAAACCATTCACAAGTCATATGACAACAACAAACCTTTGCGGCTCACAAATCTTTAAAAAGTGTCTTTCATCGGAACAGCCACGGTTGAAGTAGTTTGGTCGGTTGAGGAGGATAGACCATCAAGCATTCTGATGATCTCAGCCGTATCGTCTAAATAGTATTTAGCTTTGCTTGGCTTTTGTCCAACAGTGCAAGCGAATATCTCAGCCACAGGAGACAAAGCTGGACCATCTTTTGCACCTATTATGACCTCAAACATATCCTCGTCGGACCGATCATCGCCTACGCAGAGAATGAAATCCAAAAGCTTCCCTTTTTCTTGCATTGTTGCTAGAAGCCTCTCAGCCACAAGACCTTTGTTCACACCCTAAAGAAAGAACAATGAAACTTGAAAAACTTGAGATTTTGCAAAGAGAGAATACACTGAAATCTTTGTAACTAACCTGTGGTTTAACTTCAACGAGTTGTTGTCCGGTCTTGACAGAGACTGGATCGTTTGTAAGCACGCTTTCAAGGTGTTCCATGAGTTCTTTAGCTTGACAAGATCCAAAATCAGGATCTGCAAATTGATAATTCCAAACCAGAGCAGTCTCTTTAGTCTCTATTGTTGATCCATCTGTAGTCTCAGTGTATAGTCTCATCACTGGCTCTGCTATTTGTTTCCAGTCAAAACCCGATACCACACTCGACGTTTCCCACTCTGTTCCATCATTTGGCCTGTCCACAAATGTTACAAATCATAACTCTAATAATCAAATATTCGAATAAATCATAATGAATTCAACAAGTGTTACCTTATAAAGTAACCGTGCTCAGCGCCTAGACCGAGATCATCACAGGAAGAAAACCATTCGGTTAGTGTCTTTCTGTCTTTCCCACTAACGAGAAACACGATATTCTTGGGATCACTAGACAGCTTGTTCAAGATATCGATTGTATCGCGGCTTGGTGTTGTCCTAATGGATCCTGGCTGCACCATTGTACCATCATAATCCAAGAGAATGGCTCGGTTCTTGGTCCTCTTATAAGCCGAGACAATGTGCTCAATGGAAAGCTTTTTAAAACTCGGATCAAGCGCCACAACTCGAAAGCCTAACCCGAAACCAATACCCCAACACCTCTTCCTTACATGATCACCACAAGCCCTTTCAAGATCTTGTATAAAGCTACGTGCCCAATACGCAACATCATGTGTGCTCACATATTTGTGATGCTTCTCGTGACGCATTTGCTTCTCTGCTTCTGATACTATCAATGCATAGTCCATTGCTTCAGTCACTGCATCGATGTTCCACGGATTCACTCTAATGGCACCGCTTAACGAAGGAGAACATCCGATAAACTCAGAGACAACAAGCATACTCTTCTTTGCAGCAGAAGGATCCAAACCTATAGTTTTATTGAGTTCAGGATTGCCTTGCCTGCAGATAATGTACTCATAAGGTATAAGATTCATACCATCTCTTACCGCTGTAACAAGACAACACTCTGCAATCACATAGTAAGCAATCCGCTCGAAGAACTGAAGCGGCTTATCAATAAGAACCACTGGTTGGTAACCTGGCCTCCCAAACATTTCGTTGATCCTTTTAACCGTTGCTTCGGTTTCACACTGAACTTCTTGAACATCTTTCCCACGACCTCTTGCAGGGTTAGCTATCTGGACAAGCACAACTCGACCTCGCTTATCAGGATGTTGTGTGAGAAGTTGTTCCATTGCCAAGAGCTTGAGACTGATACCTTTGAAGATGTCCATGTCATCGACACCGAGAAGAACCTTTTGATCCAAGAACTGACCTCTTAGCTCAGCAACTTTGGTTTGAGTCTCAGGGAGGTTCAAAATAGACTGAAGCTGGCTTATATGAATCCCAACAGGTAGAATCTTGATACTAACCGTTCGACCATAATACTCAAGTCCTATGGTTCCTCTTTTAGACTGATAAGATAAACCAAGCATCCTACTACAGCAAGAAAGGAAATGTCTTGCATAGTCAAAAGTATGAAACCCGATCAAATCAGCGTTGAGGAGTGCGCGTAAAAGCTCATTACGAACTGGAAGAGTACGGTAAATCTCAGAGGAAGGAAACGGACTATGAAGGAAGAAACCAAGCTTCACTCTATTAAACCTCTTCCTCAAGAATGTAGGCAAAACCATTAAATGATAATCATGAACCCAAACAAAATCATCATCAGGACTAATCACTTCCATAACTTTATCAGCAAAGATCTTATTAACCGAAAGATAAGCTTGCCATAACGAACGATCAAATCTACCACCAAGATCAGGTGTTAAAGGAAGCATATAATGAAACAAAGGCCAAAGATGTTGCTTACAGAAACCATGATAGTACTTAGTGAATAACTCAGGTGAGATATAAGCAGGAACACATTTGAAATTCTCAAGTAATCTTTGAGAAACATCATCTTGTTCAAGTACATCGATTTGTTCTTTAAGACAACCAATGTAAACAACTTCCATATCTTCTCTCATACCATCTTTAAGCTGTAGTAAAAGTGAATCATTATCCCAACTAAAACACAATTTACCAGAAGAGTTTCTATGTGATTTAATAGGAAGTTGGTTTCCAACAATAATGATTCTATCTTGAGTTATAGAAGGAGCATCAGAACAAACACTGTTGCTGTTGTTATCATCATCAAGCTCAGATAAAACACCAGTGACTGTTGCTACTCTTGGAAATCTCTTCTTTTCTCTAGAAAATGAATGGAAATTACCAGAAGCAAGATCCAAGAGATTGGAATAAGATCTTGATACCATTGTTTCTTGAATGGTTTATATAGTAAACTCTCTAAAGCAAATGATTGAGGAAGCAATGTCTCTGCAACAAAAACAACACAAAGAACACATCAAAGATCAAATATTTATCTCTGCAACATAAGACAATACAAAGAAACAAATATTTTGTATCATTAACACATTTATATAGTAAACTCTCTAAAGCAATGTCTCTGCAACAGAAACAACACTAAGATCAAATCTTTAGTATTCATTAACACGTACAAGACCAAATCTTTAATCTCAAAGATCATTAATTTTTAGAAACATTAAGAGAAATTATGTAAATGTTAAATGGTTTGTATTCATTAACACAATAACAAATCTTTATATAAGAAACTCTCTAAAGCAATGTCTCTGTAACAGAAACAACACATCAAAGGTTAAATCTTTTATATTCATTAACATATCCAATTAACACAAGACCAAATCTTTAATCTCAAAGATCATTAATTTCAAACATAACAATAGTGGAAGCTAAATCATGTAAAAGGTTCCTTTTTTACAGCTAAAACTGCAGATCTCAGACCATAAACACCAAATTTAAACCAAATCTTTGACATAACAAATAGTGGAAGATAAATCTGAAATCAAAACAAAAAAAATTCACAAAAACTGAAACAGGTTATATATATGCACAAATCAAGTAAAAAAAAATGCTTCATTAATTTAATTTCAAGTAATTAGAAATAGAAGCTTACATTCATATGAACAAGAACAGAACACAAAGCTCAACTAAAGAAAAAAGACAAAACTTTATGAGATTCTTCAGTTACAGAAGAAGAAGAAGAACGAGAAACATATTTAGATGAACAAAAACAGAGAAAAGCTTACTTTTTTTGGAGTAATGGAAGTGAGTGTGAGTGCAAAAGAGAGAGAGACACTAAAAGATTCTTCTTCTCTTTTTCTCTTTCAATGTTCTTAAAAAATAGTCTTTTTTTTTTGCTTATTAATTTAAAAAAGTGTTACTTTTTGCACTTTGCTTTGTTGTTGTTATGCTTTATTTGTTGTTCTCTATGATTTTTTTAAGTGTTAATTTATTTCATATTAGTTGTCATTTTATGTTTTTTTTTTATCAAATTATATGTCGTTTTACATTTTCAATGCAAATTTATTATTGATTTTCCATTTTTATTCATATTCTTTTACCTTATTAATTACATATATCAAATAAAAAACATATTAATTAAGAGTAAAACAGAATTTTTAAATTTTTTTTTAATTGACGTGAAATAAGGTAAAATGACAACTTATATGCAACGGAGAGAGTAAAATTTAACATTTTTGGAAGATTCTCTTCTGCTTTCTCTTCCTTCGTAATAGGGCTGGGCATTTTAACCGGGACCGATTACTCGAACCGGAACTGACCCGATAAACCGGTTCGGAATCGGCTTCGGTATTGGCTATTTTAACCGACGGGTATGTTGATTAAATACTGTGGGTAACGGGTCGGTATTGGTTATTACCCGAGACCCAACCGGTTTTTCTTTAACCCGAGAACAAAGACACAAATACCACTAATACCTTTAAACGGTTTGTCATTCCCTTATCCTATACCAAAATAAATATAGTCTAGCCGTGCAAATCTTTCTTGTTTCCAAAATTTCACTTCTTGTTTCCAAAATTTCGCATATGTAATCTCAACTTCCCATAGCCTTCAAGATTTGATATAATTCTCCTATATTTTGGAATATTTGAAGCTTTTTTGTTTCTCTTGTTATATCTTCTCTTTTCATCTAAAGTTTGAAACTTTGAATTGATTGTATGATATCTGAATCCAAAATTAAAATCGAATTAGATGCTTTATGTTTTTGGATTTCTTATGCCTAAACTGATTCATTGACATGATTGAACTTAAATTACCATGGTGATGACTTGATGTAGATGGCGTCTTGGTCTTGTGATGCTCCATATGATGAGGAAATTCATGAGAACGATACAATGGGAAAATATATGTTTTTGGATCAGAGAGAAAGATGTTGAAGAAGATGATTCCGGTTATTCCGGTCGGTCTCAGTTCAAACCGGTTCTTATCCGGACCGACCCGTTATGTAAACGGTACTTATATGGGTATAAAACTTCCAAATTTGGTATACCCGGATCCGATCGGTTCGTACCCGGAACCGACCCGTAGACCCGGTTGCCCAGCCCTACTTCGTAAGGCAATAGTTTGTTTTTTTTTGTTTTTTTTAATTTTTTTTTACCAATCAAATAAATTATTGTCCAAATGATAATGAGTAGACAAGTTAATCAAAAAGTCATATGATTTGCTATAAGAAAAAATAGGCAATATTTTTTTGTTTACTTCTCATTTTGCTTTTGCTATTTGAAAAAAAAACACAAATACACTATGCTCTATTTTTTGGTTTTTTTATGAAGGATTAAATATAGACATGACCGTTTTATTAAAATTAACGAAACGTATGACAGTTTAAAAATAAATACTTTTTTTTTCCACCTTTTTATAGAAATTAAATTTAGGTATATGACCGTTACATTAAGATCACCGAGAGGACGATGGTTTTGGATATAATGACAAAAAAAAATCTGATCTCGTTTTCTTTTAGAACATAATTTTAATTTTCGAAATAGAATAAAGGTTAATCTAAGTAAAATAATTTATAAATATGCATTTTTTTTAATAGCCATATTCACAAAAAAAAGAGCTTTTGAATTTTTTTTATTAAAAACACAGAGCAAAAGAAAAATTTCCCTATCACATTAATAATTTCGGAGTGGTCATAGTCTTTGAAAAATATTTACAAATGATCATATAGAAAACATATATGTCGTTTAGCAAAAAAAAAAAAAAAAATATGTTCATATATATATTATTGAACATATTTAATCACATCATTTTGTACTCTACTGATACGCATAAATAATTTAAGGTTGGGACTAAGAAAAATG
The DNA here is from genome assembly GCA_900128785.1 of Arabis alpina. Taxonomy (NCBI): domain Eukaryota; kingdom Viridiplantae; phylum Streptophyta; class Magnoliopsida; order Brassicales; family Brassicaceae; genus Arabis; species Arabis alpina. The sequence goes on from LT669794.1 coordinate 50,131,259, forward strand.
ATAGCTTTTTTGTTGATTGTGTTTAGTAAGCTAGGTATCAGAATAATGCAGAAAATGATCAATAATGTTGATTAGTGGTCGTTTTCTATACAACTAATTTTGATGTTTAAAGTCTAATTAATAATTAACAAGTGAAAAGACAACAAATCTCGTGATGCCTTTGTAGATTGGGAACACAAGTCATGTCTACCTTAATTTGTCTTTCGCCTTTCACTACAATAGTGATTTGTTATATACATAGAATCTAAAAGCAATTTAAGCAATTTAACAATAAAGCATCAGAAATCTCACAATTTAACCTCGCAAATTCACCATAACCCTACTAAACCACCTAATCTAACAAAATCACATTCATAAACCTATAATATATCAAATTATATATCTAAAAAGATAATTACAATTCATAAAGAACAAGAAAACATACATATTTTCGTAAGAATTTAGAGAGAAGGATGAGAAAAAAATGTTTAGAGAGAGAATAGAATTTAAGAATGATGAGAAGAAGAATAAGGCTGGCAAGTTTATTGATTTTGTTTCCTACGGATTTGTTAGGATAAATGTCGTTGGAAATGAAAGCCGTCGCAAATTCCCCTGAAATTCAAACATTTGCCGCAAAATTATTAATTTAAATTTTAAACTCCGTCGGAAAGTCGTTAAACATTTCCAACGGATATCTAATGACAGTAGTTAAAAAAGAAAATTACATATCCAACGGAATTCCGATCATATTTCCGACACATTTCTAACGGTAATATTTTCCAACGGAATTCCGATCATATTTCCGACACATTTCTAACGGTAATATTTTCCAACGGAATTCCGATCATATTTCCGACACATTTCTAACGGTAATATTTTCCAACGGAATTCCGATCATATTTCCGACACATTTCTAACGGTAATATTGTCCGTCAGAAATTTCTAAGCGATTTACAACCAATTTTTTGCCGTGTAGAAACGGTTATAAATCCGTCTGTATTTAGTCAAAATAATCCGACGGGAAAATATCCGTCGCAAATGCCGTTTGAAATAGGCCTGTTTTCTTGTAGTGTTATTGCAATTAGAATAATCATTCATTGTGCGGTACAATATATGTAATTTCAAATTTTAAGTAATAGTATAGCTTAGTGTTAAATTAAACTTTTTGTTTTCATAAAACTATCAAAATTTAAAAAAGCTTTTTGAATCAATCATATATCTATATGGTAGCTTTGATCGCTACGGTTTGACTCCAACGACCCAAACTCTCATTCAAAACCTAAGTTTATGTGAAAAGGCTTCGTTAGTCGTGGTAATCATTAAAGATTATTATCCATCAATTATATAACCTCAATTTTCAATCTCCTTGACTATGGTTAAATCTTAACTACTGCAATTACTTCCTTAACCATTTTAATATACTTCAACTACTATATATAGTTGACTTCAATTCATTTTATATAGTAACTTTTGCTCCCCCAAGTGACTATAAACAATAGTATTTGATAAATTTGTCATACTATTTATTTGAGTGGAGATTGTTAACCGAAAAAGTAATCTATATATATGAGTTAGTAAGCTACAATACTTCCATAATAATATCAAGTTTTCCTGCATTGGAAATCTTTATAAGTAAAAAAAAAACATAGACGACACAATCTTACATGCATATATGCTCTCACATGAACATTTTGTATGCTTTTTCGATAATTCTTTTTATCATATTTTGATGAATCATGAAGTGTTTGATATATATATATATATATATATATATATATTAAGTCTTCTAGTTTATTTCAATAAGCCATATATATGAGTATTATAATTAGTTTATCATACCAACCCAAACACTTATGACCTTAATCAAAGGTGTAACATATTTGTGGGAGATTCCGGCCAGGTATCAATACGACGGCGCGTATGCCCACGCGCTAAGTCATGTGACATTCACGTGTGAGCGTAAGGTTACATTTCTGATTTCTCCAATTACTACTAATTAATCCATTTATTGGTTGTCAAGATTCGGAAGGAATGATTTGTTTTTTATATATATCTCATATAGAATAGAATTTAATATTTTTAACGTCCTTTCTGATTATATCAACCCGACAAAGAATATAGGATTAGATTATCAAATTGGTGCAAGTTGCCGGTATTTTTTTAGTATTTTTCATTATAGACTAACATGATATTTGATTAGACTATATAGTACATCAAAAAGGAGAGATTCCTCTCAAGTTAAATGATTTTTTACTCTTTCTATTTAGTAGTAATAATTTTACATGTAAATTAGGTTAAAACATGTATTGTATATACATAAAAAATTAAAGTCTATACTATATGAGAAATATATATAAAATAAATGCAAGCAGACAAAGCAAAAGATTCGAGCCACTTACTTTTCTATAAAAGAATGGTTATATCTCTTGAACTACTAAATATGTTGTTTTTAATCAAAGAATTATGGTTTAGAAAATATTCAATACACTTTCAGAAGTTTATATTATAAAAGTTTGAATAACATGTATGAAAAAACTCGCAATTTGTTTTGTTGTTTCGGACCATTATTTTCATTTGTCCTTATCATATACTCCCTCTGTCCCAAATTAGTTGATTGTTAAGGTTTTTACACACAAATTAAGAAACCATTTAATTATTTATTTTTCCAATATAAAATATCAATTCCAAGATGATTCAACTAATGAAAAAGTAATCTGTAGAATTAAAACAACAAAAACACAATAAATTTTGCATGAGAAAATGCAACAATCATCTAAATTGGAACAAAATATTTTTGCTAAACAATCAAATAAAGTGGGACGGAGGGTGATGAGCATATCGATCGATAATTTCCCACCGTCTATACGTGTGGGTGTGCGTGGGCGACATAGACATATAATAATACATATACATAAGCAACATTAATGTATGTTTGTGTCATGATTTGGTCCACAAAAGAGTAAAAACCATCATTAATTGTCAATATAATTGGTAACAAGTCCCTACCATATAATACCTACCATAGGTGCACATACACACATACGTCCCGTTTGCATATATATATATATATGTGTCAATGTGTGTTCTTGTCTATATATATTGATTATTGTCTTTTATAATGCATTCTATATAGTATATAACTATATATGCTGTTAACAATAATGGCGGTGATATATGATATTATGTCTACAAGTGAACTTTTACTATAAAATCATTAGCCAAACTCTTCCTTTTGAACAAACGTAATTATTTTCTCACGAGAATAAAACAACACTAATCATATGATTTACTAAAAATGTATTGGAAGACTCTTTTTGGTGTTGCCTTTAGTAATTTATTTTCTCTTTGAGTGAAATTTAATAATCATTGAGAAAATAAGTCCAACTACCACTCTTTGAAATAATGAGAAAGCTACTTTGACGTTTGGTTTAGCACCACGTGTCGAACTTACAACATTTTGAATTTATTCTCATAATTTTGTTAATTTGAGCTACTCACCATAAACCGACGACAAAAAAAAAACTAAAACCATACTCCCTCCCCAGTAGTAATTACAAGATTAGGATAAATAAATAAGAGTAGAGAGTAAGTCATCCGGATCCGTGGCGCAATGGTAGCGCGTCTGACTCCAGATCAGAAGGTTGCGTGTTCGATTCACGTCGGGTTCAAAACCCCGAAACTAACCGGATATTTTTTAATTACTTTATCCATTATAACGGCACCATGTCATTGTAATGTACAACGAAACGGCATGCATGTCTCCACATCTGAATTAGCTTTAAAAACGACAAAACATCTGAGCATATACAGTGAAACGACATACAGTTCGATGTAATAGTGGTCTTTTCAATCTCTCAAGACTCAAGTCTTAACCATTGGACCAGCACAATGTCGTAGTGAGGATAAACCAAAACGGCATGCATGGCTCTATATACACCGGTATAACCTTCTGAGCTAGGATAGTGAAACTACACGCAGTCTCCGGACCTTTTTGTTCTTTGCAAGTCTTACACTGTTTTTAAAACTATTAAGGGACTAAGAAGAAGAAGGCAATGAGAAATTTAATCAGTCACTAGATTCTTCAGGCTTCACAAAGAACTCTATATACGCAATCCGACTCGGTGGTTGATACCCTGCAGATTCGACTTGTGGAGCTAAAGCTTTAGAAACCGAAACCAAATGTTGAACTTTCAGCATTCCTCCTCTTCCTATTGTCAGTTTACTTCCCCTGTTTTCCCTCACAACGTTCCCCGGTATATTAGCGGTTGTCGCCTTCAAAAACTTGTATTTGTACCTAGAATCAATCAACCGAGAGAGCATTTCAGCGAATGTATGTATCGACTATTCATTATTAGAGTTTAAACTGGCAACAGAGAAGGAGTAGAGTTAATGGTTTACCCATAAGAGACTTCGGTATCACAATGAAAGGCAAGGAGAAGCTCTGTGTTGGCATAATACATGAAGTCTATCTGCAAAAAGAGGATATATATCGAATGTGTTAGCTTGTTTCTTTTTCACGCAAAGACGATATGTTACTAAGAAAAAAGCGAGAAACAAGACCTGTAAGTCTCCATGTCCTTCTCCTCTGAAGGTAACACAAGGTGGAGAGTTATGAAGGCTAATCTGTACACTTGATCCAGGCCATTCAAGATCATCTATTGCTTCTTTCAACGCCGCTGACTGATACATTAACAAACACCACTTGAGAAATTTCTAACTAAAACATGTATCGAATCGAAAAACCATTACATTTACTATAAACTATCTTAACTTTACTGTAAGAGCTCTGACTGATACATTAGCAAATACCATTTGAGAAATCTCTAACTAAAACATATACCGTAATCGAAACAAACCGATATATGTACTGTAGACTATCTAACCTTATACTGTAAAAGCTCTAACTGATACATTAGCAATACCATTTAAGAAACCTATGACTAAAAATGTGTATCGAAACAAACCGATATATGTACTACAAACTATCTTACCTACTGTAAAACCACTGACTGATACATTAGCAAACACCATTAAAGAAAGCTCTGACTGAAAACATGTATCGAAAAATCGAAACAAACCGATACATTTACTATTAGACTACGTTACCTTCACGGTAAAAGTTAGCGGCGCGGTTCCTGCCTGCTCAAAGTTATAGTCCCACGCAACAGTCTCTGGAATTCTCGTTCTTATCTCCGAGTAGATACACGAGTTTAAAGTATCAACAGACCTAATAAAGCACACAAATCAGCTAATTAGCAACTGAAATCACTGGTTCTGATCAGAATTCAGCAAAACTAGCATCACATTACTCGTAATTCACAACTAAAAATCACTGGCATTAATCAGTATCAGTGAAACTAGCATCAAACTACTCGTATTTCGCAACTGAATACACTGGCTTAGATCAGAATCAGTGAAACTAGCATCAGATTACTCGTAATTCGCAACTAATTGAACAGAATTAGTGAAACTAACATCAGATTACTCGTAATTCGCAACTGAAACCACTGGTAATGATCAGAAATCACTAAAACTAGCATCAAATTTCACAAAACACATAAGAGATTCAATGTACATACTTGAGAAGAAGTTCCATATCAGGACCTGGATACTTAATTTCAATAGTATTCGAATGTCCTGGAGATGAAAATGTATTCAAACAATCCACAAGAAGACCTAAACTAATCCCAAATCTAGGTCTTCCTTGAGCTCCATACTCGTACTTCGTAAACAACTTTCACACATCAAAAACACACAAAATTCAGTGAACGATTCGTGAAATGAAGAAACAACTCCAAAAAGTCGAATTACCTCGCGTTGAAGATAAACCTTAGCTTGAAGACAACCAGATTCTTCAACGATTAACACGATTCCATGTTCAGATAATTCAATTAAAGCATCCTGTAAATCGGAATATTCGATTTAAGAACCCTAGATTCGTTTTTTCTTAGAGAGAACAAAGAGACAAAGACCTGGTGACGTTTCCATCGGACACAAGAGAGTGCATCGACCATTCCTTGAACATTGTCTAGCTGACAAACCAGATCCGGCGCGTCTTCTTCAATCGCCGGCGACGACGACGAACTCATCTCTCTCCTCTCTTCTCTTCTCTCTCAAGCGCTTCTCCTTCCTCAATTTTCCCGCCACAAATATGTCACCTTATGGGCTATAATATTTTTGTAAAGGCCCACTTAATTAAGCGCACTTGATAATAACGACTAGTCATGGGCCTTCGGGTACCGGACCGATTTAGATCTTTCAGATTTTCGGATAGATAGGACATGTTCATTTGGCTGTCGCATACGGCTCCGGCTACATCATGTAGGAAAACGCTGTGATTATTGTTCGTTTGACAACTGTAACGTCTGGTCGCAACATCTAATCAATATTCGTTTGTTTGCTTCTGCGACTAAAATTTTAGCCGCAACGCAATATGCAGTGTTTGGCCACAGGAGCTTACGACTGTCAAACGAACAATATTTGGCTAGATAACGCGGCTGTCAAACGAACATACTCATAACCTGGTTACATTATCCATTCGAATATTTAAAAAATTTGGATCGATTTCAGATCGAGTTTTTACAGATTCGGATCAAGTCCTGAATATTAGGATACGAATCGTTTGAGTATTTTTATCCGAAATACTTTAAAATTACTCCAAAAAAAATCGGGTTTTAGTACGATTGACATACTTTTTATCAAAAAAAATTCAAAATTTACCTAAAAAATAACAACAAATCTATAAAAAAAAAATATCCGAATTAATTTGTGTTTCAGATACTCGTTCGGATATAGATTTGGATTCGATTCGGATTTTTCGGTAATCTAATTTAAGCACCCATTCGAATATTTTAAAATTTCGATTTGTATATAGCTCGAGTAATTTCGGTTCGGTTCGGTTTCGGGTTTCAGGCCCGGTACTAATAACAACCCATTTTATCTCACTTTATCACATAAACTAAAAGGGCATTTTCGGTAATCTCTCTCACTTTTTTTCTCCTCTTCTCTCTCGTCTACGATAATGGACGGAGAAGCGAATCTCGGCGAGGCTGTGTCGGCACCACCGTCACGAAATCCACATCCAGCGACGTTACTTAATCCAAATGCTTTACCTCCTCCGTTTCTAAGCAAAACATATGATATGGTAGAAGATCCATCAACGGATTCGATTGTTTCATGGAGTCCAACGAATAATAGCTTCATCGTTTGGGATCCACCGGAGTTTTCTCGTGATCTTCTTCCTAAATACTTCAAACACAACAATTTCTCTAGCTTTGTTCGTCAATTGAATACCTATGTAAGTTTTTCAAATCCCTAATTGTGTAAATCGAAGATGTTCTGATTTTGTGTTTTGATGATTTAGGGTTTTAAGAAAGTTGATCCAGATAAATGGGAATTTGCTAATGAAGGTTTCTTAAGAGGTCATAAGCATTTGTTAAAGAGTATAAGTAGAAGAAAAGCTGTTCAAGGACATGGTAGTAGTGTTAGTAGAGTTACTCAAGGACAAGGTTCAATGGCTGTATCGTTATCTTCATGTGTAGAAGTAGGGAAATTTGGGCTTGAAGAAGAAGTTGAACAGCTTAAAAGAGATAAGAATGTGTTAATGCAAGAACTCGTAAAGTTAAGGCAACAACAACAGTCTACGGATAATCAACTTCAGAGTATGGTGAAACGTCTTCAATCTATGGAGCAAAGGCAACAACAGATTATGTCTTTTCTTGCGAAAGCTGTTCAGAATCCGAGTTTTCTCTCTCAGTTTTTGCAGAAGCAGGTTGATGATAGTATGCGTGTGTCCGAGACTAATAAGAAACGGAGACTCAGAGAGGATACGAATGCTGAGAGTAGCTCGGCCGCATCAGATGGACAGATAGTTAAGTATCAGCCTGTAAGAAGCGATTCAGCAAAGGCAATGATCTGGAACATTATGAACACAGATGATGATAAGTTCTCATCGCCAAATCGAGTATCTGGAGTTACTCTTCAAGAGGTACTGCCGACAACTTCAGGACAGTCGTCACAGGCATATGTACTACCCGTACCATCAAATCCTCATCCGGATACTGTAGTGTCAGCGATTTCACAGATGCCACAAATGATACGAGAGAGCATTAACGACATTCCTACAGAAAACTACATGGATACAACAGAGAAGAATGTTACAGAAGCATTCATATCTACGAGTCCGTTCCTTGACGGTGGTTCAGTCCCGGTTCAGCTCGACGGTATATCTCAAGATCCCGATATCGATGAACTGATGAGTAATTGTGATTTCTTGGACGAGTATCTAGCACAAAGCCCTGTTCTTGGAGATGAAACGTTACTAGATGAAACATTACTAGAGAACAACAACACAAATGGTGGAAATATGGATAAGCTTATAGAACAGTTGGGTTTTCTCACATCAGAGACTGAGTTATTGTAAATGATTTTATGGTTTTTGTGTCAAAAATGTATATATATATATATATATATATTTTTTTTTATAAAGTTTGATAATAGGAGAGTTATATATTTATTTATGGGTATTTGCAATGCATATACAAAGAAAATTTCGTAATTGGCCAAATGACATGTCCACTGTTTACAATTTTTTAATTACCAAAATAACCTTGTTTTTCCACAAAATCTTTTTTTTCTTTTTCTTTATCAAACAAACAAATCAGATGATTTTACGGTTAAGTTTAATGAAAGTTGTTGATCGAAACATTGACGGAGATGGTGATTCATGGCGGTTAAATTTCAATGGAGGCGGTCGATCAAAATAGCGGCGGTTAGAGTTAATGGAAACGGTCGATCGAAGCAGCGACGGATCCGGTAATTCACGGCGGCTAGGGTTAATGGAAGCGGTCGATCAAAACATCATCCGATGATTCATGGCGGTTAGGGTTAATAGAAACGGTCAATCGAAAAACAGCGACGGATCCGCTAATTTATCTGTTAGCCGAGAGAGAGGAAGAAGGCAAAATGTAATTAACCTCAACCATTTGCTCTCATTTATTTAATTTTCAACACATTGAGACTGTTTTTCTTAAATACTCAATATTATATGTATATTGAGTTAATTCACCTTTTATTTATTATTATAAAACAGCCATTTAAAAAAAAAAAATTTGTAGAAAGTGAATTTATTATTTCGATAAGGAAAAACAGAGTAGGAAGCTTCATTTCAATGGAGGTCCTTGCGAGTTCTTCATTATCACCAATTTTTACTAAGCATAATCACATAAACCCTAATTTCTCAATCCAGGTACCTTCTCTTCTTAAAAATTTGACTCTTTTTTTAGTTTCTTATAAAATTCTTAATTTTTGGTTTCAATCTTTGTAGGTGAAACTGAAAAGATATAACAATTCAAGAAGCAATGCAAGCTCAAGACTTGTGTTTGTCTGTAATAGATTTATGTGTCTTCTCGATAGAAATGATCATAGGAAATTTTCTGGGAAGTTTATGATCAACTTCAGACAAAATCTCTCTGTTGCTTTAGTTCGAGTAGTTTCTGTTCTTCTTGTCTCTTCCATTTCTATGGTTACCACTGATTCACCATCATGTAAGTTTGTTTGTTTTTTTTACACTATCTCAAGATTTAGGAGATTGTAATTTGATTTCGTTTTGTCTCTCTAGGGGGTCTTAGTGAAGAGAATCTTCTGTTTCTTGAGGCTTGGAGAACAATTGATCGTGCTTATATTGATAAAACCTTTAATGGACAAAGCTGGTTTCGTTATAGAGAGACTGCGTTACGAAATGAGCCTATGAACACTCGAGAAGAGACATGTATGTATGTGTGAATTTGTATAAAGATGTTTGGTATAAACATGTTTTTTGATTTTGGTGTTTGTTTGTATGTTTAGACATGGCTATTAAGAAAATGATTGCAACATTAGATGATCCTTTTACGCGATTCTTGGAGCCCGGGAAGTTTAAGAGTTTGCGGGTAAGAATTTCTCCTAGTGTTGGTTTTGAGACAACGTATAGATTGTATGTAAGATGTAGTAAATGTTTTGGTTGAAGGTAGTCTGGAACTCAAGGAGCGGTCACGGGTGTTGGACTGTCGATAGGTTACCCTGCTGCATCGAATAAGTCACCGGGTGGGCTTGTTGTTATATCAGCTGCTCCTGGAGGTCCTGCAAATAGGGCGGGAGTTTCACCCGGAGATGTTATTCTAGGAATCGGCAATACAACCACAGAGAGTTTGACCATTTACGATGCTGCAGAGATGTTGCAGTAAGCCACATTTCTTGATAGCTTTTGAAAGATCGGTTGCGATGAGATATTCGGGATAATGCTTTGGCTTGTATGCAGGGGACCTGAAGGAAGCGTAGTGGAGCTAGCAATTCGCAGTGGACCTGAAACGAGATTCTTATCTTTGACGTATTTCCCCCCATCTCTACATTACTTGCATTAATCTCGTTTTCATGTTCTTGAAGTTACTCAGAGTATTGTTATTTTTTCCAGGCGAGAGCGAGTTTCTGTAAATCCAGTGAAGGCAAGATTATGTGAAATTCCTGGTACTGGGAGTAATTCCCCTAAGATTGGGTATATCAAGCTAACAACATTCAATCAAAATGCTTCGAGTATGCGTTCTTTTGACATTGCTGATTCCTTCTTACTCTACTTTCTTGTTTATTATCTCTGAAAGTTGAAAACTCTTTCCGTAGGTGCTGTCAAAGAAGCAATTGAGACCTTGCGAGGCAATAATGTGAGCGCGTTCGTCTTGGATCTTCGAGACAACAGGTGACGATTGTCGAAAGCAAAACTCCTTTCTCTTTGTTTTTGCAATAACCATTCTTTGAACACTTGGAAATTTCTTTTGCTGCAGCGGCGGTTCTTTCCCTGAAGGAATTGAGATTGCTAAGATTTGGTAAAAGCTCATAATCACTTCATCCAAAGAATCAGAAAGATATCAAAATCCAAAGGTTTCATAATGAAAACTTAAACTTTTGCTATCCACAGGTTAGATAAAGGAGTGATTGTGTATATTTGCGATAGTCGTGGAGTTCGAGATATATATGATACTGATGGAAGCAATGCTATTGCAACCTCTGAGCCTCTTGCAGTTCTCGTATAAGTTTCCTTCAATCAATCTATGTCCCTAATGAAAATGCCATGGAAATATTTTAGCTTTTGACACAAATATTTCTCTTTTGCAGGTTAACAAAGGCACCGCGAGTGCTAGCGAGATATTAGCAGGCGCCTTAAAAGATAACAAACGTGCTCTGGTCTATGGAGAACCGACTTACGGAAAAGGGTAAGCAAAAAAGCGATTTTATTACATGCTTCTCCTCAAAGACTTTGTAACAATCTTGAGACAACTCATTTTGCAGTAAGATACAGTCAGTGTTTCAACTCTCGGATGGTTCGGGGTTAGCAGTAACAGTTGCTCGATACGAAACACCAGCTCACACTGATATAGACAAGGTCTGAAACTACTTTCTTACTCATATCACGATGTCTTGCAATGACTCTGTGTCTTTATACTTGCATAACTTCTACTCGTTGCTGGTTTTCGAATAGGTCGGTGTTATTCCTGATCATCCATTACCAAAGTCGTTTCCGAGAGACGAAGAAGCTTTCTGTGGATGCCTCAAGGATCCTACTGCTGCATGTTATCTCAATCAAGGCTTGCTGTTTTCTAAATGATTTTGATTTGTTCATACTTTGTTCTGAGAATCGTACGCGGAAAATTCATTGGCTCAAGCTCTGTATACCTTTGAAGATTCACATTGATTCATGATTGACTGATAGAAACCAGGAATTTCATTTCATCAACCACTCTGGTCTGCAATATTACACATACAAAAAAACAACACTCTTTCTTACAAAACCAACACTCAAACACCCTCAAACCAAACTGAACCCGTACCAAGTCGAACTTTTCTATGTACTTGCACATAAACAAAGAACCAGTAGTCCAAGAGACTAGATGGTAGTAACAAAAAGAGCCGTGAAGTAACAAAGATACACTCGTTGATGCTTCTTGATTGATGAAGAAGCAGTTTCCCTTGCTTTTGAATCAAACCGTGAGTATTATAATAACGATCAGGAGTACGATACCAAAAATGATCATGAGCAAGCACATCTGCAAGGAAAAAACAACAGCAAGAAGAAGTTTATAGCTTAATTCCTCGCAAAACACATTCACAGTATGATCACAAAACCTTGAATGTTTTTTACCAGTGAAGAATTTGATCTTTGGGTCTTTGAGGCTTTTGCGAGATGAGATGTCCCTTGTGCAGTTGCAGCGTGGGAGTTATCGATGTGAGTACCAATATCATCTACATGAAAATAAGTGTTAGATAGAGAACACAACTAAGAGTTGTCTCATGACTAGGTTTTAGTATCAGTTTTACCAATCATGGTTCCTTGATCATGTACCAACACCGCTAAATCTTTAAAAATCTCGTGCACCTCACCAATTTGCTGCTGAATTTCTTGTATCCCTTGCTCTCTTTCCTCAATAATAGCCTCATTGAAAGCAATCTCATTATCCAACAATACAAGCTCTTGTCTACAACAATACAAGCCAAACATCAGTACCAAATCCGTCACATAAAATCGAGACTTTAGCTTGTATAAACTAACCTTTTCGATTCAACAAGAACCGCACGCTGCTCTAAATGCTTATCTCCATTCACATCAACCTCACTAGCTGTATAACTACATAAACCAATCCAAGAACTCAATACACAACACAAACCACAAAACAAACATACAACCAAATTCAAGAACGCGTAATTTACTTAGAAGGAAGAGATGGTTTCGGCACAAGAGGAGCGTATACAGTTTCTCTTTCAGCTGCAAGACGTTGCGCCTTTTGAAACTCTTTCAATACAGATTGAAAATCTTTAGCAAGCTTAGCATCTATAATCTTCTTCTTAGGCTATAAACACAAAACAAAACCAATCAAAAATTCAAGAACTCAACACAAGAAAAGCAGAACAAAAATCAAGAATCAAGAATTCACTCACATTTACACCTCTTTGATGATCAGTGTCACTAGCTTCTTTAAGTTTAGTTGATGTATCTTTAACTAACTGTCCAATATGTAATCTTGTCTTATGCCTTTAAACAAAACCAAACCAATTTAGTAAGTTATTTTGTAAGTTACTGAAATTAGAAATGATTTCAAGAACTTACAGTTTCTCTCTAAGCTCAGGTGTGTCTTTAGGAGTACCAAGAGTGTTGACTAATCTTTGGAAAGTTGAGACAATTGTGTTGATTTGAAATATACCAGAAGCTACTGCTTGTGTTGTGTCTTTTTTACCTCCATTGATGTTTCTTGAAGATGTTGCTAATGATCTTCCTTTTCCTGATTCTAAATCTTGAAAACTCATTTCTTTCTCTTAGAATCCAAAACCCACCACGAAAGTCTCTTCCTTTGGAGTGATCGGAATTTGAGAGAGTCAGAGAGAGAGAGAGAGAGATGATGATAAACGTGAAAGGTCACATTACCTGTACTGAATGAAAAGTTCTGTGTCTTTTTGTTTCTATTGTAACCCCTTTACTTTTAGTGAATATTCTAAAAGTGCCTAAATAGTTTAGAATCTTACATGTATACCCTTGTATTCAAATTTTTGCCGGACGCTAATGTTGTTCTTTTTATAGCTCGGGTGATCTGGTTCAACAGATACTCCGAGTTAGGTCGTGAAGACGTTTATTCTTTAGCTAATTTTTAGGTCAACGGACACGAGATCCGACTATTCCCGGGGTATGTAAATACTCTAATGACCAAGTAGAAATTACTAGATAATTCCGCGTTTGGAGAGAATTGATCCCTGACATGGACCAATAAATCAACTCTACTTCAAGTGGAAACCACTAGATCAAGACTACTTGATTACTAAAAGTTAATGTTATGGAATCAATTAATTTGATGACTAGGATTTTATTTAACGATTAATGTAAAAAACTAAAAATCTGATGATTTATTTTATTCACTATATATTTCTGTTTTTAATAATATAAAATTATAAATATATTAATTGGAATGCTGAATCAAAAAAGATTTGACTAATTTTTAGTCATTGATTTAGCTAAAATCTTTTAATTGTGCAAGTGGTCAATTTTAAAATATTTATTACTAAGATAAAAAAAATGTTAAAAACTTAATATAGAAATGAGATATCCATTATCAATCAATGTACAATATTTAAATGTTAGAGAATAAAATGTTAACATGTAGTTACAATATCTTTAATAATCAATTAAGCTGTTAAAATCATCAATCAATATCTTAAGATGACTAGGAATTTATTTAATGATTAATGTAAGAAACTAAGAATCTGATGATATATTTGATTTTCACTATATATTTCTGTTTTTATATTAAATGATTATTATAAACATATCAATTGGAATGCTAAAGCAAAAGAAAAATTCTTAAATTTTAGTTATTGATTTAGATAAAATCAGAAGGTCAATTTTAAACATATTAAGATAAAATAAAGTTAATGTAAAAAACTAAAAATGCTGATGTTATATTCATTATTTCACTTATATTTTTCTCATATTAGTAAATTATAAATATATTAATTGGAATGCTAAATCAAAAGAAAAATTATTTTGGTTTTTTTATTGATTTAGTTAAAATCAAAGGTTATAATGGTTTTAAAATCAATGATTTAGCTAAAGTCAATTTTAAATATTTAATCAGATAAAAAAAGTTAAAAACTTAATATAGAAATGAGATATCCATTGTCAATCAATGTACAATATTTAAATGTTACAGAAGAAAATGTTAACATGTAGTTACAATATCTTCAATAATCAATTAAGCTCTTAAAATCATCAATCAATATCTTACTCCATAATTTAATGAAACTTCCTAAAAAAAGAGTCAAAATTAGTAACATAATTAGATATGTTGAATATTCAAAAAAGTTAAGAGAAAGTGACGATTTTACCCCTGACACGTGAGAAGATTTGCATTTTCAGACCTCTCTTCCGTTTTCCAAGGTTGTGTTTAAAGATTTCTCCTTTTCTTTGATTTTTCTTCAAAGTTTCAAAATTTCTTCTTTTCAGGTCACAAAGACAAAAAAACTTCCGTTTCAATCATGTCGGTGAGTTTTTTCTCTTCTTAACCCATGTTTTTGATTTTGGTTTTATCCTGAGAAAGATGATGTTTTTATCGTTGTTGATTTTTGATTGAGGAAGATATGAACAGATCTGATGATTAAGGATTGTTGTATTGTACGATTTGTGTGCAATGTTGTTTGATTATGGTCGTAGAATCGCTAGTTCTGGATTTGGTTGATGATTTTGAAGCTATATCTCCAATTTTTGATTTTGGGTGAAAAAATACTGTTTTTGAGATGAATAGTGATTTTTAGGGTAAAATGTTTTGTTTTTTTATCTGTAATATGTTTGATCTGTGTTAAAGTATTGGTTTTTGAGACAAAGATTGGATTTTTTCTCATTTTTGTTGGATTCTGAGCTTTGGTATATGAACAACTTTTGCAGGTCTTGATTCATTGTCCTTAAACATTTGAAACTGGTATTGATGATTGTATGTTTGATGATAGAATCTTTAAGAAGTTGGTTTGGTTTGCTTTAAGAGTTTTGTAGTCGTAGTTTAGGTGATAAGGAATCAAGAAATGTAATATAGTATTAAGTCTCATGGATTGTGTTACCTTTGTAGATGACTACTGTGAAAGTGAGCAATGTTTCTCTTGGAGCAACTGAGCGAGACCTCAAGGAGTTCTTTTCCTTTTCTGGAGATATTATCTACCTCGAGACTCAGAGGTTTCGTTTTTTCCTTTCGAAAGTTCTGATTTCATTTCAACTCTTTAAGTTCTTCAGGTTCTTTAACTCTTTTTGATGTGTTTGTGCAGCGAGACAGAACGGACTAAACTGGCGTATGTAACTTTCAAGGATTTACAAGGAGCTGAAACCGCGGTTCTTCTCTCGGTATTGTTCACTTCTTGGTCTATATCCGTTCCTCTATGTTATGTTATTAACTTCCTTTGAGTGATGAGTGTTGATGTAATTCTTTTCAGGGAGCAACGATTGTTGATTCTTCGGTCATTGTTACTATGGCTCCGGATTATCAACTATCTCCTGAAGCTTTAGCTTCCTTAGTAAGTGAAGCTCTTAATTCATCATCTCTCTTGAGAATCTTCATAAGTAAACTCTTACCATTTTGTCTTTCCACAGGAACCGAAAGAAAGCACCAAGTCATCTCCTCGTGCAGGTGAGTCGTCTGTGTTGAGGAAAGCCGAAGATGTTGTGAGCAGCATGCTTGCAAAAGGATTCATACTCGGAAAAGATGCTATAGCCAAAGCCAAGAGCGTTGACGAGAAGCACCAGTTAACATCCACAGCATCAGCCAAAGTGGCATCTCTGGACAAGAAAATCGGTTTCACGGACAAGATCAACACGGGAACGATTGTGGTGGGAGAAAAAGTCAGGGAAGTTGATCAGAAGTACCAAGTCTCAGAGAAAACCAAATCAGCAATCGCTGCAGCGGAACAGACTGTAAGCAATGCAAGTTCAGCTATAATGAAGAACCGTTATATTCTCACGGGAACCACTTGGGTCACTGGAGCTTACCACAAAGTGGCTAAAGCTGCGGAAGAAGTTGGACAAAAGGCGAAAGAGAAAGCTGGGATGGTCGATGAAGAAGAGAAGAGGAAAGTGGTTGATGATTTCGCTAGAGTTCACTTGTCCGAATCACCAAAGGCGGATGATACATCATCGAAGCAAGAAACCGAACATGAATCAACAAAACTCTCTGAATCTCCTGAAGCAAAGAAAGAATCAGAACATCATGAGCCAAAACCGCTACCGCAGGAGCAACAATCTCCTCCTCCTCCATATGTGGCTCCAACTCAACCTTGAGATATGCAGAACAAGTAAAGATCTTTTCTTTCTGATTCTTGTTGTAATGAGAACTAATCTCTTTCTGGATTGTTAAAATATGAATATCGATAACTTGTTATTTAGGACCAAAGAAAGACTTATGTTTGGTAAATTAGTCCTACAAAACAATTTTGGTCCTTTCTTGTTTTTAAGTTTCTCCATTTTTGCAAAGAAGCAAAAGGTCATGGGTGTAGTACTGGCCTGTAGCCTTTTGCTCAATCTCATGGATCGATTATAACTTGTTGACCCTCGGTGTCAAGATGTAGTCTAAAGGATCCTGTCTGTCGCGGTACCCCTTCATGCTTAACATGGCTATTGCGACATTTACTCGCTCCTCTGCGTCCAAATACGCATTTGGCTCATCGATCAAGTAGACAAGGGCGGACTGTAATGGACAAAATGTTGCACAAGGCCATAAATACAATTTTTTAGCTTTACTATTGCAAAATTGTTACAATAATAATAGTATACTAATACTCTAGGAAACTTGGAAACGGAAAGAATGAAAAACTATCAATGAAAAAAGTTCCACCACTTGATAATATACTCTAGGAGACCATTAGAAAACGATAAAAAGGCTTCACGTGAAAATGGACCAAGTATGTCTATATATATAATAAGGCTTAATCGACATGTAAATATATAACACATTACGGCAATAATATTGATTTTTCAAGATAAGATCGACATGTAAATATATAATACGTTACCAAAACCATTTAATTCACGGTAAAAACAAAGTCATTATAAATAGTCTATAAATAGAGTCATCTAAGATTTACAAACAACTCAAAAAAGAATGAAGAAATTAGCTTGATATTCATTGGTGTTCTACTTTTTTCAACATGTGAGTTTCTCTTCTTTTTTTTGGGTTTGCACTTTGCAATTGTATTTATATCATCATGAATCATGATTATATATAATTTTGATAGGTACACTGATTATGGCACGGAGGGGATATAGACCATGCAAGCAAGACTCTGATTGTGTTACACTCAAAGTTCCAACTCCATTTGGACACCCCAAGTGTGTGAAGGGTGGTTGTGAATGTCCACTCAAACGACACGTGGCGTTACCCCCCCATGATGCCAACTATGGATGAATATATTTAGAGACTATTTGTAATGAACAAACTTATGTTTATATCTTGAACCAATGTTAATCTCGTATGTAGTTCTTCCATTATATATCAGATATAATAAAAGTTCTTCAAATTCCAATTTCTGTTTCTATATCTTATTGTTGAACACTTAATTAGCCTCTCTTAGTATATATGTTAGTAATCCGTGGAAATTCCATTTTTTAGGTCAACCATTTATAAAATCGTGTTTAAACATAAATAACTTTTTCAAATAAAATGAAATTAGGCATAATGATTTTCTTGTAATTACTTACAAGGATTATATTTATATATATTTTTTTTTTCTATATGTACTTGGTTGTTAATGAATATAGTTATAAAATACTAATAAAAACAATATTTATTTCTTTTAATTATTTGAACATTAATCATAGTCTTATCATTCTAACATAGTAAAAATCAGCCATGGTGGCTCATATCAACTTAAAATGGATAAAAATAATTTTTTCCTATCAATTTTCTTATAGATTAAGGAATTCTAAGTAGGTACAAAATTTACGTGTATTTCTAAATATAAAGATCTAGGCCTAGAATTATATGTAAATATTTATTTTGAGGTAAAGGAAGCAAATCCAATATATACTTATACTTGCTTGTGTATTTAAATTGCTGTAAAATATCAAATGATGCCTCTCTTGGGGGAAAGATGAATAAAGAAAAAAATAAAAAATTAAGAAAACAAATCATTTCCTTACAATTATAAATAGTCTCCAAAACCCTCCACTTAGTCAGACAAATAACTCAAAATCACAACAACAACAAAAAGAGTACAAACTTAATTATTCAGTAAAGAATGGAGAAAACAGCTTTGATATTCATCATCGGTCTTCTACTATTCTCAACATGTAAGATTTTCTTAATCTTATGTTTAGTTACATTCATCACCATCATATATTATACAGCAAAACTCGATAAATTTATTAAGATATTAACTATATCAAAAACCCAATTTAGGACCAGAATTTCTTTTATTGATGTAACGAATTCCTACTGTATATATCATCACGATTAATAACATATAGTATTAAATTTCTCAGCTACTCAGATTCTGGCTTGCGAAAAAGATTCTGATTGTGTTTATAGGGAATGTGAAAAGACCAAGTGTTTGAAAAATATGTGTGTATGCGAGAACGAAATAGTTGTGTCTTTACGAAAGAGTCCACGTTCTCGTAGTCCTAGTTCGAGTGGTGGGTGTAAGGTTCAAAAGTGCGTTGACAAATGCAAGGCAAAACGCAAGGAGGTTTTAACTTGTTTCTTGGGCCGTTGTGTCTGCAACCCTTTTATGTAATATAAACAAGCTTAATTATGAGTCATATATTCAACTTCTATAATTGCAGAAAATCTAAATATGTAATCTTTTTATTTTTCTCTTCTTATAGACAGTAAAATAATCCTCCTATTATTTAAATTAAAATAATTTATATACTCTTTAAATGTTATAACTTGATTGGGTAAAAATTATGACATGGTTTCAAAGATGATGATATATATGTGTTTGATAAAATTATGACATTGCTTAAACTTAATTAAATAATTATTTTACTTAAAAACTAAAACCAAAATTGAATAATTAAATGTTAATTGTTGTTATTTTTTCGTACTTTTCATTTTTAAACATCTTTCTAAACTCAGAATCAAATTAAAAATCAAAATATGTAGGAAACAATTTTTTTAAAAATATATGTATTTTATTTATAAAAAATAACGAATTAGATTGTTTTTTTATTTTGTCAACAAACATACTTCATTCATTAACTAATCAAAGTACAAAAGAAGGGAATTAAGCTTCCTCCAAAATTAGCACAACATAATTAAAATGCAATAAAATATAAAACAGATAGATCGTCATCGCAGAAGATGGACAACAGATCCAAGACAAGCCTTGGATGCGTCAAGAGGGTCTTCGCGGCATAGCCGGAGAATCTCATGTTGGTCACTTGCCATTGTGACATTGAAGGTCCCGACTTAAACCACGGGAATTCGACCAATCTCAAGAAGATGGAAGAAGGTGGAATCGATCTCATCAACCGAGAGTAAATTGCAGGATTTGAGAATTCAAAAAACTTTGGGTTTCTCAAACTTGAGAATCTAATAAGCTCAAAAACATATAATTTTTTTTTAAATCTGTTTTTAAACACCATTTGGACTGGGCAGAGTTAATGAGCAATAAGCTCCAATTGGGCCACATCCAACAAGGCTTTTAAGGCCCAATATAACCACCAAGTCCAATTTCACACTCAAACCAACACATCGGAAGGTTGAGGGATTTTATAGCCGTCGACGGCCAAGGGGCTTTCTCGGTGAAACACAAAGCATCTCTGTTGGGCATGGATTTGGAGGCCCAAATCCACCTCTTATGATGAAGCCCATCAGAAGATTGAGGCCCAATGTTTATTAGCTAAACCATAGTGCTTTTCTTACCTAGTTACTTTATGTAACTATAGTTGCATTAAACCTTAGACCATTGTAACTATAAATAGTTGTCACATTACTTGATGTGACAACTCATGAGATAATACTGAAAGCAGAGCAATACGACCACGTTTCGTGCATACCTTGTTCTATTCAGCGATTAACACCTTTATACGACCGTCATCTTTTATATGATCATATACCTTCAATACGACCATATAACTTTAATTCGTTTGTCTTCTCTCTAAATACGAACATCACATATTTCTACGATCGTATCCGCTTTACTTAACAGACATCCCGGCCTCTCACAATATACGAACGTATTTTTCCGATCTTGAGATCAACAATCTCCGGAATACGGGAGAACTTTTCCGACGAGATCATTATGCTAACAGTTGAGGAAGAAAGGTGTTTCGGAAAGAGGAGGGGAGATTGTGGTTGCTCGGTGTTGAGTGGACGGTGGTGGGTTGAGACCAAACCCTCGATAGGTGAGGGGAGAAAACCACTAGAGCATAGCAGAATACATCTAGATCTGGTGCCGTTCGGATCTAGATAGATTTCCGGCTGAGCGATACGGTGGTAGCAGTGGAGGTTGAGCGAGCGCGACGCTGTTGGAGTAGGATCCGGCGGGTCCGGCGACTCTGGTGGAGAAGAGAGTCTCGCTTTAGCTCTCACGGTTGTCTCGAATTTACCAAGGGGAGATGCGGAGGATGCGGCCCTGAGCAAAGTCACCGTCGTAACCTGCCTCATCGAGAAGAGAGCACGGCAGTAGACGACCAAACAAGGAAGCTCGGATGAAGGGGGTCTCTACGGCGAAGAAGCACACCGGAGAGGACAGATCTTTGAGGCCATAGAAGGAAACCCAAGCATCGTAGACTATCTAGTGCAACTCGGACGAAGAAGAACGACCACCGGAGATTCAGTTCTCGTCAGAGAATGGGAAGACGGCGGCCTGGGACTCCGTGCCTGAGAGAGTTTAAAACTCTAGGGCGAACTCAACCGATTTCTCATTCTTTCTGTACCAAACGAATTAGATTGTTTCTGCCAAAAATTAACAAATTTTCTTTTTCCTCACCATAATCCTCTTTCCACGCCCCACAATCTTTTTTTTACAGTCAAAATCTTTTTTTTTTTTGAGAAAAACGTTTTCAAAACAGTTCTTGAAAAATAAAAATTGAGATTTGATAGTAAACAAATTCTTATTTCCTTTTTATGTAATTGTTGTTTTCACATGCAATTTTCTTTTTTTTGCAAATGTTGATAGATAAAAAATCACCGGTGTCCTACGATGACGAATTCTTTGATTCTTAGTTTAGATAAAATTGATAGATAAAAATTGTAAGATCATTAACTGCATCTTCAAATCAAAATATCTACGCTGACGAAAAATAAAAAAAATTGAAATCACATCCATTAAACAGTAATTCTCAACGGTCAATTTTTAAAAACGTTACGGAGGTACAAATTTACAGCAGTACAAAAATAGCTGTTGTAAAACAATTCAAGTTGCTTATAAAAAGACTTGATCCACGAACAAACACATGCCTAGTTCAATAATCCTCTCTTCCTTTGTTTTATCTTTTCAAGTTTATATATTTTTCTTTCTTTAACTATGATGATCCATGGAATCTTGCATCCAAATCTTGAAAGCTTCAAGATCCAAAATGTTGTTCCCAACAACTTAAAAAAATCTTGCGTCCAACTTAAAAACAGTTTAAATTTGCTTTTTCAATTTTACATTTGTATTTCTTTCATTTTCATTGTGATAATGATGGAATCTTGCATCCAAATCTTGAAATCTTCAAGATAGAAAATGTTGGTCCAAATTTCTTCTCCTATTCGTAAGCAAGAAGCAAAGCGTGTCGGAATAGATTCGTTTTCTATAAGAGAAAAATGAATCTTAAGCAAAAAGGAAATTCAAGGAAAAGAAAGAAAAGGTAAAAACAAGCGAAAGGAAAGTCAAGCAACAAAAGAAATTGGAGTAAAAGGAAATCATGAAGAAAAGGCAAACAAGGAAAAATGGAAAGTGCTACAATAAGAAATAGAAATTTACTATTATGTTTAGAATCCTAACACTATAAATAAGAGGTCTAGGCTAAGGTTTATTGTATCCAAAAACAACGATCCAAAAACAAGGATCTAAAACAAAGATCAAAAACAAAGAGAAAAAAAGAGTTAATAATAAAAAGTGAGGTTTAGAGAAACTACTTTCTTAAAGAGATAATAGAAATTCCAACATGGTATCAGAGACAAGGTCCTGAGTACTGCCTGTTGAGTAATTTTGTTTTGTGCAAAATTCGGGCGAAATTAAATCTCTGCAGAATCATTCTGTGAAAAAAAAAAAAAAAAAAAAAACGTTTTGTGCAAAATTCGTGCGAAACTAATTCCGCTGCAAAATCGTTCTGTGCAAAATCCGGGTTCGTGAAAAGAATCCAGTTCGTGTCTGTGCAAAATTCGTGTTCGTTAAAATTTGTGAAAAGTCTAGGTTCGTGCAAAATCTGGGCAGAAGCTGAAAGATGACTAAAAGTTTGCAAACACTATATGTTCCAGTGTTTGATGGAGAAAACTATGAGTTATGGGCTACAAGGATCAAAACTACTTTGAGAATTCAAGAGCTTTGGGAAATTGTGGAGGAAGGACTTCCACCAAAGCCAATAGCAACAAAACCTGAAGCAAAATCTAATGCACTAGAAGAATGGAAAGAAAAAGAGATGCAAGATATGAAAGCTCTACAATTGTTGCAGATGGCTGTGACAGATTTGGTTCTAATGAAAGTAGTTTCCGCAACTACATCTCAAGAAATTTGGAAAAGGTTACAAGAAACTTATCAAGGTAATGATCAAGCGAAACTTGTAAGGTTGGATTCTTTAAACAAGGAGTTTGAAGATCTTAAGATGAAAGGAGGAGAAAAGATTCGAGATTACACAGATAAAGTACAAGAGGTGGTGAACCAGATGAGTTTACTAGGAGAAGAAACGACAAGTCATCAAGTGATAAGGAAGATACTAAACTCAATGCCAAAGAGTTATGCCGGGTTAGCAGCTTTAATGCAAGAAACCAAAGATCTAAAGACAACTACTGTAACAGATCTTGTTGGATCATTAATCTCACATGAGGCAAAGTACCTACCGGAAGATGAACCAATTGAAGGAGCTTACTATGCAAGATTCAAAGGAGCAAAGTTTGGCCAGAGATCAAATCAAAATCAGAGAACAAACAAGTGGTGCAAGACATGCAAAAAGGATAATCATAATGAAGAAGATTGTTACTTCAAAGAAGGAAATTCACCATGGTGTGGAATCTGCAAGAAGAATAACCACAATGAAGATGTTTGTTACTTCAAGAACAAGGAACAAAGGTCATATGAGAACAAACAAGGTCAAGGAGAATGCTATGTGTGTGGCAAGTCTGGACATTATGCAAAGTACTGCAAAAGCAAGTACAAAGGAGAAGCTAATTTTTGTGAAAACCAAGAAGAAACAGAGAAAAGATTTGGAGAATTGTCTTTTACTGCAACAGCGTATGATGCAAGTCAAGTTTATAAAGAAGGAGAATGGTTGATTGATAGTGGAGCAACATGCCACATGACTAAAGATGAGAAGTTCTTCACAAGATTAGACAAGACTTACAAAGTTCCAATCAAATTTGGATGTGGAGTAATTCTTATAAGTGCAGGAAAAGGAGATATAAGCATGGAGACAACAAATGGAAAAGTCACAATCAAAGATGTGTTACTAATTCCAGGACTTGACAAAAACTTGTTAAGTGTGCCACAATTATTGGCTAAAGGTCATAAAGTTCTATTCGATGAGAAGACATGTGTTATCATGGATAAAGCTTGGAATAAGTTAATAGAAGTTCAAGGAGGTAATCAAAAGTTCATTATCAAATGGGAGCTACTTGAAGAAAAAGCAAGAAAAGCAAAGGAAGAGAAGACACAACCACAAATGACTCAAAATGCAAGTTCAGAGTCAACACTAAAATTTTCAGTCAAAGAAGTTTGCTACAAAGCAATGGAGATAAAAGACGAAAAGACCACAAAGGATGAAGACAAAGATGATTTGATCAAGAGGGAGAAAATGGAAACTACAGCAAACGAATCTAGAGGGAGTGTCGGAATAGATTCGTTTTCTATAAGAGAAAAAGGAATCTCAAGCAAAAAGGAAATTCAAGGAAAATAAAGAAAAGGTAAAAACAAGCGAAAGGAAAGTCAAGCAACAAAGGAAATTGGAGTAAAAGGAAATCATGAAGAAAAGGCAAACAAAGAAAAATGGAAAGTGCTACAATAAGAAATAGAAATTTACTATTATGTTTAGAATCCTAAGACTATAAATAAGAGGTCTAAGCTAAGGTTTATTGTATCCAAAAAACAACGATCCAAAAACAAGGATCTAAAACAAAGATCAAAAACAAAGAGAAAAAAAGAGTTAATAATAAAAAGTGAGGTTTAGAGAAACTATTTTCTTAAAGAGATAATAGAAATTCCAACAAAGCGTTGGATTTAGAATCTGTTCATGATGAAGAAAGGTTTGGTGTTACTATCTCTTTAATTTGACAAATCATGTTTTTGTCATTGAAGCACCATCATACTTAGGATCCGAATGCTTAGTTTAGAAAAATTGTAATAAGAAAAAGATTATATGCACTCTCGTGTTGCTCTAAATCGTCTTTGAGAAACATGATGTTTGAGGATAATTAAAATAAGGAATTGCATGGTTAATTACTTTTTATAAATTCTTTGTAGCATGTTTCTTGTTTTGTTGTGCAGTAAGTATTCGATTGTGTTTTAGCCGAAACAGAGTTGAGTGGACCAATGTTATCTCATGTTCTAATATGTTTATATAGTTCACTCAACTAAATCAGTTTTCTTGTCTTTTTGTTGGTTTTCTAGGGATTAACATTTACCGTGAGAACATGGCTCAACGCTCTCAAGGCAGGTAAGCATGTATAATTTGAGAGTGTTGGATTAGTTAAGAAACTTCAGTGTTAAAATGGCATAATTGTAAAATTATCCAAACTTGATATCCCGTCTTACGATTATTCAATCGATCGTTAGAGATTATCATAAGTTCAACTTGTTTTTCTTTATAATGTGAATTTAATACTTTAAGTTTCTAATTACTCCCTCCGTTGCAAATTACTTGTCATTCTAAGTGTTTTCACACAAATTAATAAAACAATTAAATTTTCTGTTTTACCCTTAATTAATATATTATTTTGTTTGATAGAAGTAATTATTAAGCTGAAAGTTAAGGGTAAAAGATGGAAAAATAGTAATAAATCTGCATTGGAAATACAGAACGACAAGTAATATGAAACAAAAAATAAATGCTAGAGTGACAACTAATATGCAACAGAGGGAGTAGTTCGACCGTGGAATGATACATGTTTAAATCGTTGGATTAATCAAGAGATTTGCGTGGTAAATTGCATAATTGCGAAAACCATCTGAACTTGATATCCCGTCTTTTGATTATTCAATTAACCATTAAAGATTATTATAAGTTCAACTTGTTTTTGCTTTATAATGTAAAGTTAACACTTAGTTTCTAATTAATTCGACGATGACTTAAACATGCTTTCTAATGTTCTTAAGCCATGCCAGTATTTGTAGGATTTTTTCTGTCTTTCACAAATTGTGTGTAATTTTAAATTGTTGAATTAGTTCTATGCTTAAGTGTTAAAATGTATAATTTGTAAAAACTGTTAGGTATGTGAATATGGTGTAGTATGTGAGTTTGACATTTAAATTTGTAACTAATTTGGCGGTAAAATTTTACTTGTGCCCCTAAATCAATAAATCATCTTCATTTGCATGTTTATTTGCAATAGTATTAATTTAGAAAACTTGAAAATATAGGTTTTTCACATATAACAACGTTAAATTAACTCTATAGTAAAAAAAATGACGTCTCAGGTGAACCAACTCCTTTGGACACTACCTTTTGTAAAATCCATTTTTTATCTATAGATTTTTCATTATTCAGGATCAACCATTTATAAGATCGTGTTCAAACATAAACTTCCTTTTTCAAATCAAATGTAATTAGTTACAGTGATTAAAATTTCTGCTTCTATTGTATGTATATTTTGTTTTAAGTTTTCTCTATGTACTTGGTTGTTAATGAATAGTTATAAAATACTAGTTGAAAAAAGTTTATATCAAATTGACCTAAAATCATTTGATATCTCATCTGATTTGTATAAATTTCATGCAGTAGGTGTTTTTATATTAAATACATTGTCATACTCGAGGTTTTTTCTGAGTCCTATTATTATTATAAGCTTTATTAGGATTGTTTGTTATCTTTTATGTTAATAAATCGTGTAATTTATAATTTATAATTTATAATTTATAATTTATAATTTATAACAGATAATGGTAATGATTTGTTATCTTTTATGTTAAGACTAATAATTTTATTCTGGATTAAGAATTTCTAAGTAGGTATGAAATGTTTACACTCTTTCTATATGTAAAGATTTATGTGAAGATTAGTGCACACTCAAGCTCCGACTAGAGCTCCGATCAAGTCACCTTTGAACCTAAACTCAAGATCCTAAGACTAATCGCTTGTACACTTGTATAACGAACCGATTGAGCTTAAAAGTAAAGAAGACAAGCAATCGAGCGTGGGGCTTAGTGCCGACCCCAAACTCGCCGGCGATCAAGTCGCCGGAACCCACTAACTACGGCGTTAAACTCGCCGGAAACAATACAACCACCGTCTCTCTCTTACTTCTTCTCTCTCACTCGCTTTTTCGTTACAACAAGAATTAATTAGACTAACAACCTTTTAGATAAGATTATAAAGTCATTAGCAGAGAAGATCTTGAGCGTCCATTCGATCAACGGCTCATATTGAAGTAAGTGGCACTATGAGGCGAGAGACTCTGTTTCCATCCGTGGGTCTTCTTCTTGGAAACCCTCTCAATGTAAGAGAGTCTCCATAACACTTAGCTGAATACTTCAATGTACCAGCTAGTTGTTAACTTCCTTGAAGCATACATTCTTGTGCTTCTCCTTGATCTTTGACTATAACCTTCAAATCTCCACCTTAGACAAAGATCACCTTAGAACGACTTGGTGAACTCTCTTGTATCCTTCACCGGATACATGTATCCTTTACCGGATACCTTTCCCCTTTCTTTATGCTTATTCCTGAGCAACTCGAAGCATCTTCAATGCTTCCCTCATCTTGTAAACTGGAAGTGACTTAGTGAAAATATCAGCTGGATTGTAAGCAGTAGCAATCTTGATAACTTGTACTGTTCCATCTCTGATCAACTCTCTAATGAAGTGATACTTCACTGCTACGTGTTTGGTCCTTTCATGGAACACTGCATTTTTCGCCAAGGCTATGGCACTTTGCGAGTCACTGTAAATCTCTACTGCATCTTGAGAAAACCCTAGCTCCTCTGCAAGTCCTTTTAGCCATACCCCTTCCTTCACCGCCTCTCCTAGTGCGATGTACTCGGCCTCAGTTGTGGATAAAGCAACCACCTTCTGCAAATTTGATCTCCAGCTGATTACATTTCCTCCAGCAGTGTAAACCATTCCATTTATGGATTTCCTGTTGTCTAGGTCCGCAGCATAATCAGAATCACTGTAGCCTTTGATGATGAAATCCCCTTTCTTCTTATAGCAGAGTTTTAAGTCTGAAGTTCCCTGGATATACCTGAGTACCCACTTCACAGCTTGCCAGTGTTCCTTCACTGGTTTACTCATGAACCTACTGATCATGCCTAGGGAGTATGCAAGGTCAGGTCTGGTACCTACCATTGCATACATTATGCTGCCTACTGCACTTTGATAAGGAATTCGACTCATCTCTTCTGCCTGGTTCTCCAACTCCTCAACTGTAGCTGACCTCAGTTTAAAATGAGCTCCCATAGGAGTCAAAACTGCCTTACACTGATCCATACCAAATTTTCCTAGAACCTTAAGTAGATAACTTTCTTGAGAGATCCATAGGCCTCCATTAACACCTCTGTCTCTGACTATCTCCATTCCCAAGATTTTCTTGACGTCTCCCAAGTCTTTCATCTCAAACTCAGTATTGAGAAGTACCTTAAGCTGTGTGACTAGCTCTTTATCCACAGATGCGATCAGGATATCATCCACATAGAGAAGGAGATACACATAAACCCCTCTTTTATCTTTCTTGAAGTAGACACAATGGTCATATTCACTTCTGGAATAACCACCCAGTCTCATGAAATCATCAAACCTCTTGTTCCACTGTCTGGGAGACTGCTTTAATCCATATAGGGATCTTTGAAGAAGACACACCTTTTCTGGATTCCTTTTGTCAATAAATCCTTCTGGCTGTTCCATTAAGATTCTTTCGTCAAGGTAGCCATGAAGAAAGGCTGTCTTGACGTCCATTTGTTGAAGTTCCATGTCGTAATGAACTACTGCAGACAAAAGGTACCTGATAGACACATGCTTAACCACAGGTGCGAAGATCTCCTCATAGTCTATACCCTCCTTTTGTGAGTATCCCTTAGCTACAAGCCTAGCTTTGAACCTGGGATCCTCTACTCCTTGAATGCCAGGCTTCCTTCTGAAGATCCATCTACATCCTATGGCCTTTTGACCTTTGTCTCTGTCCACCAAAATCCAAGTTTGATTCTTTCTCAAAGACTCCATTTCTTCCGTTGCTGCCTCATTCCATTTTTCTTTGTCTGAACTTTCCAAAGCTTCTTCATATGTGGATGGTTCATGATCTCCATCTTCAGCCATTGCACATACAAAACCAGCAAACTCATCCTCAGGTTCATACTCAACGTATCTAACCAGGTTTGCATATCTCTTAGGTTTTGGAACATCTTCTCTTCTGACTCTATCTCTGGCCAGATTGTACCGAGTTAATCCTGGAGTGTTCTCCTCAGAGGTACTTTCAGGGATTGATACTGTTGTTGTATTTCTGTGTGTGTTATCTGGTTCTTCATCGGAATCTTCAATCTGAATTACCTCCGGAGCTGCTCCACCTAGCACTGTATATGTTGCCTCTTCCAACTCTGTAAGTTCTATATCAGTATTAAGATTAGACAAGTCAAATGTCACTCTCTTTACTGTATTCTCTGAGTTTCCTGACCCTCTTAACTCAGCTTGAACATCTTTGTAAACCTTATCTTCCCTGAAAACCACATTTCTACTGATCTTGTACTTTTGAGTATCCAACATCCAAATCTTGAATCCCTTGACGCCTTCAGGATATCCCGTGAAGATACCCTTCCCTGCTCTTGGATTTAACTTGCCATCATCAGTATGTACATATGCAAGGCAACCAAACTTCTTCAGGTTTGAGTAATTTGGCATTACAGAAGTCCACTCTTCTTCAGGAATCTTGAAGTCATTCGCTGAAGAGGGAGATCTGTTGATGAGGTACACTGCAGTTGCTGCAGCCTCTGCCCAGAATTTCTTACTCAATCCACTCTCGCTTAACATGCTTCGAACCTTATTCATTATGGTTCTGTTGAGCCTCTCTGCAACACCATTTTGCTGAGGCGTGTAGGAGCATGTTTTGTGTCTTACTATTCCCTCTTCCTTGCAATGACCATCGAATTGTCTGTTACAAAATTCAAGTCCGTTGTCTGTCCTGAGTCTCTTAACCTTTCTTTCTGTCTGAGTCTCCACCATCTTCTTCCATTCCACAAATCTAGAGAATGCTTCATCTTTGAATTGGAGAAAATAAATCCACACCTTTCTGGTGAAGTCATCAGTAAAAGAGATAAAGTAGTGACACCTTCCATGGCTGGTGGGAACATTTGGTGATCCCCACAGGTCCGAGTGAACGTAATCTAGTTTGTCTCTAGTTACATGTTGAGCTGGACCAAAGCTTACTCTGTGAGTTTTGCCTATTACGCAGTCCTCACAAAACCCCAATTCTGTAATTTGATCCTTTTCAAAACACCCTTTCTTTGCTAGCACACTCATTCCTTTCTGACTCAAGTGTCCTAGTCTGCTGTGCCATAACTGAGTGCGGTCTCCCCCTGATCTCTCTTGATTTCTGCTTGTAGCTTCAACTGTGTTGACCTCTGGAATCTTAGCAGTACCCTGTAGAACATACAACTCTGCAGACTTCTTCAAACCTTTCATGAAAACTGTGCAGCCTTTTACCACTTTCATTACCCCATTTCCTCCTCTGAACTCGCACCCTTTTGAGTCCAGAGTTCCTACCGATATCAAGTTCTTGGAGATGTCTGGCATGTATCTCACATCATGGAGCACAAAAGTTGTACCATCATGGTTCTGAAACCTTACAGACCCAATACCCTTCACCTCTGATCTTGAGCTGTTGGCCATTCTTACTCTTCCTGATGTCTCTCTTAGATCAAAGAAACAGTCCTTTCTAGGTGTCATGTGAAAGGAACAAGCAGTGTCCAGAACCCACTCATCCAAATCACCTTCTCCTGTAGACACATTAACCTCTGCAACAAGCAGACCTACCAAGTCTTTAGCATCATCTTTGGCTAAGGATGATTCGCCTCTGTCACCAGATTGTTTGTGACCCTTATTTCTCTCAAGCCACTTATAACACTGCTTCTTGAAGTGACCCTCCTTGCCACAAATCCAGCAAACCCTCTTACCATCTTTTGACCTTGACCTTGACCTGTTTATCTTTCCTTTTCCTGACCCAAAGTTTCTGTTCTCAGCTCTGCCTCTTACGTAATGTCCTTCTCCATCTGATCTTGACCTCTGACTGTCTTTAAACTCCAGTTCTTTAGATCCAGCAGAGCTCACAACATCCTCCAGCTTAAGACCTGTCCTGCTATACTTTAGAGTTTCTTTAAGAGAGTCATACCTTGTTGGTAGTGAGTTGAGCAATAGAATAGCTTGAACTTCTTCTGGTACTTCAATACTCAGATTTCCTAATTCCGCAATCAACTTCAAGAATTCGTCTACATTCTGATCCAAGCTCTTGGATTCCTGCATCTTATAAGAGTAAACTTTTAGTTGAGAATGAACTCGGTTAGGAAGAGACCTGGTCATGTAGATTCTGTCTAGAGTCTCCAGAGTATCTGCAGTCGTTGTGCACTTGTCCAGTTTTCTCAGAACGTGATCGCCTACATTCAGAAAGATCAAGTTCATGGCTCTCTCGCATCTATCAGCTCTAGATGCATCTGCTGCTATTCTCCTCTTCTTGATGTTTGGGTCTTTGGCTTCCGCATCTTCATCGATCGCAGTAGCCTCTACTCTGACCAATACATCCTTCAATCCTTGAACACTCAAGTTAGCAAGCATCCTCTTCTTCCAGAGACCGTAATCTCCAGATCCGTCGAACTTATCGACATCAATCCTCGTCGCCGACATCTTCACCTCCACGATTCTTTAATAGCCCAAAGAACCTCGCTCTGATACCAATTTGTGAAGATTAGTGCACACTCAAGCTCCGACTAGAGCTCCGATCAAGTCACCTTTGAACCTAAACTCAAGATCCTAAGACTAATCGCTTGTACACTTGTATAACGAACCGATTGAGCTTAAAAGTAAAGAAGACAAGCAATCGAGCGTGGGGCTTAGTGCCGACCCCAAACTCGCCGGCGATCAAGTCGCCGGAACCCACTAACTACGGCGTTAAACTCGCCGGAAACAATACAACCACCGTCTCTCTCTTACTTCTTCTCTCTCACTCGCTTTTTCGTTACAACAAGAATTAATTAGACTAACAACCTTTTAGATAAGATTATAAAGTCATTAGCAGAGAAGATCTTGAGCGTCCATTCGATCAACGGCTCATATTGAAGTAAGTGGCACTATGAGGCGAGAGACTCTGTTTCCATCCGTGGGTCTTCTTCTTGGAAACCCTCTCAATGTAAGAGAGTCTCCATAACACTTAGCTGAATACTTCAATGTACCAGCTAGTTGTT
Organism: Arabis alpina; assembly: GCA_900128785.1. Taxonomy (NCBI): domain Eukaryota; kingdom Viridiplantae; phylum Streptophyta; class Magnoliopsida; order Brassicales; family Brassicaceae; genus Arabis; species Arabis alpina. The sequence continues at coordinate 50,163,523 of LT669794.1, forward strand.
AACTTCCTTGAAGCATACATTCTTGTGCTTCTCCTTGATCTTTGACTATAACCTTCAATTTAGGTACATAATTATTTGTGGCAAAGGAAACAAAACTTTTTTTGAAAAAAAAGGAAACAAATCTTTTTATTACAATTATTAATAGTCTCCCAAACCCTTCACTTAGTCACACAAATAACTTAAAATCACAACAACAAAAAAGAATACAAACTTAGTCAGTAAACAATGGAGAAAACAGCTTTGATATTCATCATCGGTCTTCTACTCTTCTCAACATGTAAGATTTTCTTAATCTTATGTTTATATAGTTACATTATTATATACATATCATCATGATTATTAATAACATATAGTATTATAAATCTGACAGGTACTCAGATTTTGGCTTGCGAAAAGGATTCTGATTGTGCTCATTCCAAATGTGAAAAGACCAAGTGTTTGAAGAATATGTGTGTATGCGTGAACGAAATAGTTGTGCCTTTACGACATCTACGTAGTCCGAGCAAGTGTAATGTTCAATCTTGCGTTGACATGTGCAACGCACAAGGCACGAAGATTGTTGAATGTACAGTATTCCATTGTTACTGCGAACCATCTATGTAATAATAACAAGCTTTATTACTGAAAATCCAAAAATGTAATCTTTTTAACTTACTCTTTTTAGAGAGTAAAATAATATTTCTTATAACACATGTAGCATCAGTTTTTATTATTAATTTCAATGGAAGTACCGATTATTTTAAACGAATTCTTAAAGGAGAAAAAATTCAATAATATAGTTCTTGATTGGCATTTTTATAGATTTTAAAAATGCGATATCCTTTTAATCTATTGCCCACCATTGATCCGAGACAATTTTTTCCAAATATGCTGGATATATATGTGTTTTTTTTGCATTTAAATTTGTTTTATACGGTTTTGAAGACAACTGCAATACAAAATTTGTACATATATAGTATAGGTATTATTTTATGGGTATTTGCACCCTATATACACAGACAATAGCATAATTAGTAGGATAACATGTCCACTATACACATTTTTTAATTACCAAAATAACCTTATTATTCCACAAAATCTTTTTCTTTTTTCTTCTTGTTTTCCTCTCTTCCTCTCTCTCCCTCTCTTTCTTTCGCTCATTCTCTATGAAAAATCAAATAAACAGATCTGGTGATTTTTAGGTTAAGGTTAATGAAAGCGGTTGATCGAAACATTGACGGATATGGTGATTCACGGCGGTCAGATTTTAATGGAACCGGTCGATCGAAATAGCGGCGGTTAGAGTTAATGGAAACGGTCGATCGAAACAGCGACGGATCCAGTGATTCATGGCGACTAGGGTTAATGGAAGCGGTCGATCAAAACATTATCCGGTGAGTCATGGCGGTTGGGGTTAATAGAAACGGTCGATCGAAAAATAGCAACGGATCCGCTAATTTATCTGTTAGCCGAGAGAGAGGAAGGGGGCAAACTGTAATTAACCTCTAACAAAAGTAGTTTCTCTTTGCTATTTATTGAATTTTTGCATTTTCACTGTTACTTTACTAATTATAGTGTTTTGTATGTATATTGGGCTAATTCACCCTTATTTTGTTGTTTTCTCTTATTTGTTTTAACTTCATATGTAATTATCAATTGATTTATATGAATTCTTAAAGGACTTATTGTGAGAAGAAAGATACAATAGTGACTTTGATTGGTAGCGGTCTTTATAAATATACCGTCACTTTATAATTTGTAACGCTTTAGATTTTACTAATCACAAAAGATATACAAAAACTTTATCAATAGTGTTACACTCAGCTTTATTGTACAACTTTATTTATACAGCTATTTTGTACAATTTTGCACTATGCTATAAAACTTACCGCTCCATCTTACAGCTGAAAAATTTATACCGCTTTCGGTTACCAATCGGCCCCATTATTTTCCCCCCCTTAGCGTATTTTAGACATATCGCGTCTGTATAGTAATTGTTGTGTAAAATGAGTTTGTTGTCCAAGAAATTAAGAAAAAGTGAATTTGAACAGTATATTAACATATATATATATCGAGATAGCATGATGACGCGAATCAAGTCCATAGAATTGATTGATGATAAGTAAGAAATAGACATTTTGATTACTATAAGCTCAAAATACCACTGAGTTTATGTACACTCTATTAAATGTGTGTATTTGTGTATAGTTTGGTTTAGCATATTGAGTCCGGTTTAGTCTAGAAATCAATTGTGAATGCTCTTTGGTTTAGTTAATTATTGTATAGATACCAAAATGTATTGCTCTTTGATTTAATGAGAAAATAGAAAATCATTTCATAAAAACATGCTTTCTTATATATATACACACTTATGCCAAAAATAATAAATTTAAAAAAAAATTCAAAATAAAAACAAATTGTATGATTATTTTATTTTAGTCACCAACAAATTGTATGATAATCATTTTTGTAGGAACTAAATCAATCCAAAATGTAATGCTCTTTGATTTAATGAGAAAATAGAAAATCATTTCACAAAACACATGCTTTCTTATATATACACACTTATGCCAAATAACAATATGGAATATTTGCACAATAACAAAGAAAAAAAATTATAATTAGAAAACTAATCAAAAACCCTAATTTCAATAGCCATGATTTTACCACATAGGTTCATTTTGGTTAGTTTTTTAGTTTTCGTTTTTTTTGTTATTTACTAAATTAACCCTAAAAATATTCAAAATAAAAACAAATTGTATGATTATTTCATTTTAGACACCAACAAATTTGGTTGTAGTCTCTCATTTCTATATATTTGAATTTTCAAAACAATTTTCAAAGGAAGTTTGACTGAGAGAGCAAAAGAATTTTTGACTTTTGTGGCAACTGGCAACGATTTGATTTGACTCTCTACTTCCTTCGAGGGAAAATGTTATCCACTAATAAAATTCCACGTGTCGAAAACTCAAAAGTAACGTGCTTGACAAGCGTATTATCCTCTGTTACTACTTTTTAGTTTTTTTTTTTTTTTTTTTTTTTTTTTTTTGGGGTCAAAACTACTTTTTAGTTTCTTCTCACAGTAAACTAAACAACAAAAAGGTAAAGTAAAATAAATATCTGACTTATAGTATAAGAGAAGATACTAAACTCTTTCATTTTTTAGTTTCTAGAGAGTTCTCTCCGAAACAAAACAAAAAAAAACATTATTACTGATTCTTGATTTTATTTCTTTTGTTACTTTATTTTCAAGATTTAGGGTTTTAGAGAGTTTCTTGGTTTGATTTTTAATGGAGAAGAAAAGAAAACAAAAAATGTATGAAGAAGAAGAAGAAGATGTGGTGATTTATAATTCCGACAACAACATTCTCGGTTCTGTTTCTTCCTCTCCGACAAGAACAACAACCTTAAACCCTAATGTCTCCTTTGTTACTATGGTTTGTTCTTGCTTCTAAAACTCTAATATCTCCACTTTGTTTAATTCTTGTTTTGTAATAAAGTTTTTTTGGGGTTTTGATATGTAGAAGGAGGAGTATGGGTTAATCGCAACCGGGTCGGATACTCTGCCTCCGGCTAAGAAGAAACGTTACCAGAGACACACTTCTAGTCAGATTCAAGAAATGGAAGCGTATGTTTTAACCTTTTCTTGTTTATTAATCTCAGAGTAATTAATGATGAAATGATTAGTGTTTGTTTAATTAATATCTGTGTTTTATTGTAGTTTCTTTAAAGAAAATCCTCATCCTGATGATAAACAAAGAACCATGTTAAGTGAAAAACTTGGTCTTAAACCTTTAAAAATCAAGTTTTGGTTTCAAAACAAACGTACTAAAATCAAGGTAAGCAATTTTAATCACTATTTAAACTTCTCTTTAAGTGTTTAATTAGACTAATATAAACCTGTTTAACAGTTACAACAAGATAAACAAGAGAATGTAATGCTAAGAGAAGAGAACAAAGCTCTTAAGATAGAGAATCAGAATCTTATGTCTGATCTTAGCCACCTTTCTTGCTCTTCTTGCGGTAGCTCCGGTGATAAACTCCGCCTCGAAAACTACAATCTCCGGCTACAGGTTTAATCTTTTATCTGAAACCTTAACTGTTAATAAAGTTTTAACTACTAAATCAAAAACGGTTTGTTATATGTTTTGCAGCTCAATATGTTGGAGAGCATTGCTTCGTTCATGAATCCTCCTCTGTCTCTTTCACAAAACACTATCTGTTTCTTCCCGGAGGCTAATAACAACAATGATATATCGATTGCGGAAGAAGATAAGGCGAGTGTGATGGTTCTTGCGGTTTCTTGTGTTCAAGAATTGATAAAGATGTGTGAAACTAATGAGCCTTTGTGGAATAAGAAAGAGAGCTTGTTGTGTCTCAATGATGAAGAGTACAATAAGATGTTCATGTGTCCTCTAATGGAGAAAGATCAGTTTCGCAGAGAAGCTTCAAGAGCTAATGGAGTTGTTTTCATGAACAGCTCAACTCTTGTCAATTCATTTCTTGATGCAGTAAGTTAAAAAAAACAATCAAATTACATTTCTTGAATTACATTTTCAAGATTACATTTCTTGTATTAGGATAAATGGTCAGAGCTGTTCTGTTCAATAGTGTCAAGAGCCAAAATGGTTCAGATCATTTCTTCTGGAGTCTCTGGGGCAAGTGGATCTCTTATTCTGGTGAGTTAACAAATTGTAACATATAAGAAAAGTTATCAAATTGTAACATAATGTGTATTTGTTTGTGAATTTGAAAAAGATGTATGCAGAGTTACAAGTACAAACTCCATTGGTATCACCAAGAGAAGGTTACTTTCTTCGGTATGTGGAACAAAACAAAGAACAAGGAACATGGATGATTGTAGATTTCCCGGTGGATCGCTTTCACGGTTTGATCAAACCAGCTTCATCTACTACTACTGAGCAATACCGTAGAAAGCCTTCCGGTTGCATCATTCAGGACATGCCTGATGGATACTCTCATGTCACTTGGGTAGAGCATGTGGAAGTAGAGGAGAAGCATGTGCATCACGAGATGGTTCGAGAGTATATACAAACCGGTGCAGCCTTTGGTGCTGACCGGTGGCTAGCTGTGTTACAGAGACAATGTGAGAGGATGGTTAGTCTCATGGCTACAAATGTAACTGATCTTGGAGGTAACTATAAACCTAACTTTCTCTTTAAGTTAACCTAACTTATTACACAATCAATGTGATTCGTACTCTGATTTTCGCGGTTTTTTCTCAGTGATTCCGTCTCTAGAGGCGAGGAAGAACTTGATGAGGTTATCACAGAGAATGGTGAGATTATTCTGTCGGAATATAAGCGACTCGTATAGAGAATCATTGTCTAGATCAACAAAGGACACAGTAATAGTCATGAGCAAGAAAGTTCGTGATGGTATTGTTCTTTGTGCCGTTACAACTACGTTGCTTCCTTGTTCTCATCTTCAAGTCTTTGATCTTCTCCGCGATAATCATCATCATCACTCTCAGGTCAGTACCAAATATCTTCTTAATTCCTCTGTTACTTTTCGATTCAAGATTCCGAAATATCGAAAATTTGAAATGTTTTTGAAGCAGGAGATCTTGTTCAATGGGAATTCAATTCAAGAACTTGCTCATATCGCTAATGGATCACATCTTGGAAACTGCATCTCTCTGCTTCGTAACAATGTAAGTGATTTCTCAATAAATTTCGTTTCTTGATCATAAACCAACACTAGAAATTCGAACTTTACAGTTGGAGTTGATACTTCAAGAAACTTGCACTGATAACTCTGGAAGTCTTGTTGTTTACTCCACCGTCAACCCCAACGCGGTGCAGCTCGCTATGAACGGTGAGGATCTTTCTAAGATTCCTCTTTTACCCCTTGGAGTCTCTATTGTTCCGGTGAATCCATCCGAGGGTATTTTCGCCAACTCGCCTTCTTGTTTGCTCACCGTTGGGATTCAAGTCTTGACTAGCAAAGCCTCCGCCGCAAAACTCGACATGTCCACCGTCACCGCCATCAGCAACCGTCTCTCCTCAACCGTAAACCAGATCACCGCCGCACTCGGAAGCTCCGGCTTGGGTAACTAGAGAGAAGATTTGGAGGGTATTTTGGTAAATATTGCAGCTAAAACTATATTTTTTGGAGGGAAAGCTAATTTAGGTAACTTTGAACCTAAAAAGGGTAAAACAGGAAATTAGCTTTGAAATTTTTTTGGGGAAGTCAAGAACGAACCAAGGGCATGTAATGCATGTTGAACCGGGTTTTTGTGACTGGTTCGGGTATTGACTTCCAAAACTTTGATGAAACCAAACCGTTTGATATTATGGTCTATTTTGTTAATGCTGCAATATAATACTATTTTCTTTTGTTAATTTATTTCTTATGGCTCTTATTATAAAAGCTTTGAATTTTTTTAAAAAATTATGCAAAAACTTGGTACGAAAATAACCGAAAAAACGATTTCGGATGGTAAAATTGCGGATCCGAATTCTTTCAAAAAAATTCGGATATTTATTCCGTTTTTCGGCCTTAGTATAAGAATACTTATCATCCTCAGAAAAGGATTGATTGGGACTTATTTACTTGGAATTTGCAACAGTAAACAGTGCTATATGTGCATATATTCCCTACACACCAAAAACCAAGAACTATTAAAGCATTTGCTTAAAACTTTGTCTTTGTACTGATTTTCAATTACTTTACCACCAACAAATAAGAAAGCAAATTTAATAGCAAAAAAAAGAGAGTGGTAGGTCTTTTGCCATCCAATTATTTACATTTTTTTTTTATACTTATGGAACAGTAACCGACTATTATTAATGGAACCAAAAAAATAAAGCTTATATATTTTCCCCACAGCATTTAGATGTGATTTTTTGGTCATTTTCTAACACATTTTAATCAAATTAAAAGGGCTCTTGCATTGGATGTGTGCTTGATAAGATTATTTGTCCAGTATATAGTTTTCATTTTTTTATTAAATGGCACACGTATTAGTAGCTAGGCTTTTGGTATTTTTTTTCTTCTAACTTTTGTCCCGTTGTATTCATTTTCGAGTTAAAGTTTTAGATTTGCTTAAAAATCTCTCACACCGATTTGTGGGGGCAAATATTCTAACTAGCACCAAGTCTTTTTCCTCTACTCCTTTATAAGGATTCATTGTGCTTCCTACTTTTTCATTCCAATCAATCTTTTTCCTATTGTACTTCTTCTTTTCACATTTTGAAGGATTTTTCGTTTTGAGGAGTAGTTAGGTGAAATTTTATCATAAAGGTAAGAAAACTAAGTGAGAGTAGGACACTATCGGATTGATAGTTATAATTCGTTAAATTATTATTTTGTCTCATCTCTATATTTTCTATTTTTTGCTTGTCTGTTTTTTCGATATAAAACAAATTGTGATAGAGAAATTTAGTATATATCTAACATTTACATACTTATTTAATTTAGGTTTTATATATTTATACTTTTTATGTCAAATGCTTTGAATGGTAACAATATGGTGCATGATACGATATATATACGAGATGGTTCAAATTATAGTATATTTATATATATTGTATGTATGGAACGGTCCAAATAATAATTTATATGAATATAGGTTATAGTTACTATTTGGTGTTTGGTGATACGGAATAATCCGTCCCCATTCAAAAGCTAATTAGTCTCCGTGTGTGAAAGTAATTGGGACCTTCGTTTTCTGATTATTCTCCAATTATTGATTAGCTAATCCATAAAGTGTAAAGAGAAGTCATGATTATTACTGTCTTGTTTGTATATAACGAAAAGCCTTGAATAATTCCATCACGGATGCTAACTCAAGTACTAGTGATGCTAATTCCATCACGGATAAATCAAAGATTCAATAAACATGATTGGTTTGATATTCTTTCACCAAAAGAAAAGCGAAATAAATTGATAATTAAATATACACCTACAAATGTGCTCAAAATTCAATAATTCTTTATCTTTGTCTTATGCATCGTCGTCGGTTCGTGATTGTTATATATAATCGGTTCAATAATCGAAAAATACTTATGTATTTGAATTTATTTAATCATATGTTTTTAGGGATTTTCATTAAAATTCCTTTCTCTTTGTCTTATATCGTTCCTCGTGCAGCAACTAACATGGAAGTATCGACTTTATAAAGGAAACCTATTTTTGGATTAATCCTAGATAACCTTATGTATATACATATGTATATCGTTTTCTTGTAAGTTTTTTTAGGTTACAATTAATTATCAATCTGTGAAAATATAAAAATCAAACGAAAAATTAATATAGATCGTCCCCAACATTACCTGTCGATGTATGGGCTTAGGGGACATGAATTATCAAAGGGTGTTTTGGGAATAAATTCTTGGACTGTCCATCGGTGTCATAGGGCCAAAACTTAAATTAATGTCGTATCGTATAGTATTTTTGATCAAATGGAGTTAATGCGTTGTGGAATAAAAAATACTTTAATGTTAACTTGTTCTGAAAATGATATAACACACTTACAATTTATATGATACATTGCTTTTACAATCGAAACACTATGTATCTCAATGTCAAGGTGATATTAATCAGTTGGTTCATATAACCATATTATTTAATACTGGTTATCCTTCTCCCATTTCTTATTCTCTTTAAATTTCATCTTATCTCGTAAACAGAACTTCTCCATATCCCGTAAATAAATAATACTGTATTTAGAAAAGAATGTTTAAAACAATATCATATTTAATTTTTTTCTTAGGCAACTAGCCACCAAGACCGTAAAGTAATAAAATGTTCGGTAAATTTCCAAACTCCAACTTCAAAGAAGACAAACAACAAGTGACGACAAGACTTGAGTTTCGGTTCGTGATTGTTATATCCATAAGTATTTTTCGATTATATATTATGCCATTTTATCAACAAATAAACAAGTAGCTAGCTAGCTGTTGATTTGTTTTATAACAAATACCAATATTTTGGGGTTTAATGTATTTTCATGAATAGTTATCAAAGAGAGAAAAAAACATGTAACTTTCAGTTTCGACCCAAGTGTCATTTTCACATGTAAATCTTCACATGTAAATCTGGACACAAATAATCGAATATTTTCATACATTATTGTTATACCATCATTAAATATTGACATGTGATAGGATGATATCTACATTGTAACAAAATATGCATAGAAATTAAATTTTTCCTAGCTATATATATGTAATGAAAAAAGAAAAAAAAAGAATGGAAATTCATGTTTCACCCAACTCCTTTAATAGACTCTTTAAGTGTCATTTTCTCAAAGGGAACAGAGAAGAAAGAGACTTCTCATTTCCCTCATACCTTTTGCCATATCCCTCTCTCTATATACAACTGCTTTTCTCCTCTCACACAAGAACAAAAATTCATTAAATTAAGAAAGAAGAAGAAACCAAAACTTTTTGAAGTAAATAACATTATATACCTCTCTCTTTTTTCCCCCAAAATTCATCTCAAAAACATTCACAAATCCTCTCTTGTTATGGAGCTTTTTCCTTCACAACCTGACTTGTACTTGAAGATCAACACAAGAAGAGAAGAACAAGAAAATCAAGAACAAGAAGTCGAAAGGCGATTAGGGTTTCGAAGTAAAGCCTCAGATTCTGTCCAATTAACTTCAAACAAGATTCTTGGTAATAATCAAGAACACCAAGAAACTCATCTTGATCGAGATTTGAGATCGATGTTAATGATGAGACCAATAAGAGGAATCCCTCTTCACCAAAATCAAATCCTTGACCACTACTACTACTCATCTACTACTACTACTCCTCCTTACTTCTTCAATGAAGCCAATGGTCAACACATGAGTCGTCGCTTGATCACAAACCCTAATTATAGTTCTAATCATCCTCACCACCGTAATCGGCGTCTAGCTCAGCCGCAGCCACCAAGATTCACGGCTAAACGAGGAGTAAGAGCTCCGAGGATGCGGTGGACGACGACCCTCCATGCCCATTTTGTTCATGCGGTTCAATTATTGGGTGGTCATGAAAGTATTGTCCTTTATCACCCTTTTTTTCCTTTTTTAAATTGAATATACATCTCTCCTTTTTAACAACAAATTGAATGGATTGATAGATAATTCTATTTATTAATTTTTGTTTTGGATTAATATTCAGGAGCAACTCCAAAATCAGTACTTGAGCTTATGGATGTGCAAGATCTCACATTAGCTCATGTTAAATCCCATCTACAGGTAATTCTCAATCTCCTTGTAATACAATATGTTAAGGTAAATATATAAAACCACAAGCTAATATATGGTTACTATTTATGAAATATGCAAATGAAATCCAACGCACTTCACATTTTGTAATGAATGACTAAATGTTCTTTTTCTGTGATTAATTTGGACATAGTTAAATCATGTACTCTTTTGGGTTCCACCATATTGTACCAAGTGAAACAATTTTGACAGAAAAAAAGAGAAGGAATCAAAAGCTAGATATAGCCAAAAGACTAAGAGAAGGTCCTTTTATCACTAGAGATGCAGAAAGAAAAGTAAAAGTACAAAGAATGCATCATTCTTCAATGATGATTTGTATCTTTCTTTAGATTCATATATGTATAATATGCATGATTCTTCAATGATATAATTTTTTTATGTACAATTTGACTGTGGTTAGAGTAAGACGACACGTAGACCCATGCACATCCCCCATCTCTGTGTATGGCTACACATTTTCATGAATCGTAAATGCTTTCTGTTTTTTACTCTCTGCTCTTTTTTTTCTTACTTTATCCATCTCTCTCTTTCTGTGTGCGTGCATATATATATATATAGGTAAACAAAGCACACACGTGAATAAAAAAGTCTACACACATATATGTATATATATTTATCAATATAACCTATTTTTATAAGTAACTTTGGTATTCAGTTGTTTTGTAATCTAGTGTATATAATTTTGCAGATGTATCGGACAATCAAATCTACTGAAAAACCTACTACATCATCAGGTTTTTTTCAATAGTTATGTATTGATTTGATTTATTAATTTTCTGTTAAAATACTGAAGGATTAGATTAATGTGTGTGTGTGTATAATTAGGTCAGTCAGATACTTGTGAGAATGGATCACATGGAAGCAAGGAGAGACAAGAAAGAGATCTCCAAGGTCTGTGGAATAACTCCTCAAGGTATGTTATGTTTTAATGTTTGTCTTAGTATATGATTTATAATTGTTTTGTTATATGGTGTTAGTTTGGTCGGACAGAAGCTATAAATACTTATTAGGCAACTTTCTATATTTGCTTCATATGAGAAACTTGATTTGTATGTTGTTAGTTTAGTCCAAAATCATTAACTTACATTTAAAAAATAAACAATATGATAAAATTGGGTTGATGTGTGTATAACAGTGAAGCTCGGTTCCATTTAAAGGCAAAGGCATCAAGTGTAGACATTGCATCCAATGAGGTATCAAATTTTCAAAAATTTAACCAAAAGGGAATGGGACTGCAAAATTCCAGGGTGAAAAAAGTAAAAGAAAAACTTTATATAAAGGAGTTCATTCACTTTTGTCTTCCATTTGGGTAAATTAAAAAGTGTTTTTTTTTCATGTCTCAAAAGTAGAGAAAATAAAGACTTTCTGAGAGATAGAATATAGTATATCTATAATACTTAAATATTCTTAACCCAATTTCAAAAGATTTTGTTATGACAATGTTTCTTTAAATTTAAATGTTGCTAAAAAGTGAAAACAAACATAATTTTTTTCGTAACATGCTAGTTTACTTAATTTGTCTCTAAATTTTTGCATTCTCACCTAAATTCTCAAATTTTTAATGTCTATTTTGTTAAAAAAATGATTTAGTATGGACTTTTTAATTAGAAACCAGGGGAAATAGTAAAAATATAAACCTATACAATATTATATGATATGATTCTTATTCCTTTTTAATTTTTAACCTAAAATGTCAACAGAATATCGATCGAAGATGTGCAAGCAACGAACGATTGTCATCAGAATCGTCAAGCCTCACAGGAACAAGACCAGAGACTGAAACTCCCAATCTCGATTTCACTTTAGCCACACCAAATCTTTCTCCATAATTTACAATATATACAAAACAAATATTATATGTCAAAATTATATAACTCAAACTTGAAAGTTATGCTTACGGGGTATGAAAAAAAAAATATATAAAATGACGTTTATTTATTTGTTATTTGGTCCTGTGAAATTTGAGATTCTTTATTTTCTTAGGTCATCAGTTTGAGATGCTTATTTATATATATAGACTTCTTGTCGCCAAATATGTGGAATAAAATTATTTGGTCATCATTACAGCGATGCAAGGGTACAATTGTTACACGTGTCTTGATCAGTCTGCTTTATTACTGAACACATGGTTGTCTGACACGTGTTGGTCCCTTGTGACGTTGACGCCACTAAGACTTTCACACTATATTTTGATATATCATGGTTTTTACCGGTTTTCGACCATGATATAAGTCCTTTTATCGAGTCTTTTCGTTGTATTTCGAGTCTTTTTAGTGTCTTAACAGGTTAGTACACGTGAGGAGCTTATATGGGGAATACGGTGCATTTTGGAACGTAAACAAGGTTGGAGCCGGATTTTGCAAGAAAAGAAGCTGAAATGAAGCAGCCTGTCGATCGACAGCCCAAAGAAGGACGATCGATCGACAGCCACACGCCAGCCTATCGATCGACAGACACATAGACGATCGATCGACAGGCCAGCGCTGAAACCAACTTAAATACGTTTTAAAGAAGGAAATTCGCCAGTTAATGGGCCGAGAGCTACAATAGACCGTCATAGAAGCCCACCACGAGTTTTACCTCTATAAATAGTTTATTTTAGGTTTTTAGATCAGAACTTCAGATTTTACTTAACAAAGTTTAGAGAGAGATTTTTAGGGTTTTTAGGGAGACAAGTTTACTTCATTACTTTGAGATTCTTCGAACCCTATTGTAATTCTTCTTTTACTCTTTCTTTATGCAGTATTATTCAGCTATGATTTGCTTTGCTGCCATGTCTGAGTAGTTTGCTTGTTAGGTTTAGGGTAGTTCGAATGGAATGATGATGAATTGTTAGGGTAAGCTCACTTGTTAGGATTATCTGTTAGGTTCTTCACCTAGATTGCTTTAACTCTGATTTAGAATTGATCACTCTAAATTAGTTATCTTAGGTTGATAGATTGACACGAAAGTGTAATTGATTAGCCAGAACTAGATCTTAGGTGAGCAAAATTACTTATTCGCAAAGAAATTTGGTTTAGGGATTTTGTGAACAAATTGGACTTGAATTTAATGCTTGTTTAAATTGATTGAATTCGCAAAGAAATTTGGTTTTCTAGGGTTTAGACATAGTTAGTTTTCGCAACGACAGTTGGTTAATTATACATTAGTGTTCCGAGTTCTAGAACGGTTCTTAATTAAATCCTGATTTTGTTTAACCTGCAATTCTGATTCATCCTGAGAATTACCCAAAAGCCTAGCACTTTGTTTAATTGAATTTTAAATCAACAATCTTTCTCTATTTCGATTTGCTTTTGTCTTTATTTTATATTATTTTACTTAGCCGAATTTGAAGTCAATATTCCTATCGTTTGATTTGACTCCCAGTGATTCGACCCCTACTACGACGACCTCTTAATTTGAGAGAGTAGCTCAGGGTAAATTTGAGCATATCAAATTTTGGCGCCGTTGCCGGGGAGTCAAAATCTTCCATAGGATTTTGATTCTAGAATTCTGACTAAGTTTTTATTTTTCGTTTTTACGCGTTTTTCTTTTATTTTTGGTGTTTCAGGTTTATGCCTTCTAGCAGAACCAGAAGCAACAAGGATAAAGAGTTAGCGGATTTTGTTCCAGAGTTGGGAATTTTGGAAAGGGAAAACAGACGACAAGCAAAGTTAGCTAAGATGGTTAATCGAGCTGTAGTAGTTTTTCGGAATGCTGAAGGAGAGAATGTTGATCGAGATGGTAATCGATACAACAATCAGGGAGACCCAATTGATGAAGCTGGTAATATCATCGAGTTTGAGGATCCGATTGCAGCAGAGCGTGCTGAACTAGATCATCAAAGGGTTGAGTTGGAGGGCCAGCGCGCTGAGATCGAGCATCTGGCTCGGGCGAATCGTCAAGCTAGGGAAGTTGTAGTGAACCGACGCACTTTGGGTGATTACAACCGACCTGAAGAGTACTATGCTAACAGGGCAGCGATCCGAGCTCCTGGATTCGCTAGGCAGGACTTTGAGCTGAAGCCTGCTTTCTTCTCACTAGTGGCTCAGCATCAATTCCATGGACATCATACAGAACATCCCATGGATCATCTTGAGAGGTTCGAAGACCTCGCATCTAGCATCAAGGCAAATGGGGTGTCTCTCGATTACGTCTTCTGTAAGCTATTCCCACACTCTCTAGCTGGGGATGCAGCCTACTGGCTGAAGCAGTTGGAGCCGGGCTCACTGACCACTTGGAACGATATAAAGAATGCTTTCCTCAGTCACTTCTATGATGAGTCACGTTCAGAGGATTTACGAGCCAAGATCCAAACATTCGCTCAGAATATGACAGAGTCTTTCAAGGCTGCATGGGAAAGGTTCAAAGGATATCAGAGAGATTGTCCTCATCACGGATTTACAGAAGTTCAACTGCTGGGTATCTTCTACAGAGGAGTGGATTGGAAGCATCAGATGGCTTTAGATGCTGCGAGTAATGGGAACTTCAAGACCAGATTCCCAACTGATTGCCTTGAGCTCATAAAGAACGTGTCTACTAGCAATAGTACAAAGAAGATTGATGAGGAAAGGAGACGAGGAGCTGGTCAAACAAATGGAGCTGACATCGTTGAGGAAGATGTTAATTACATCAACCAGAATGGTTACCAGAATCAGCGGTATGGGAATCAGTCAGAGAACAAAGGATACAACAACTACAATCAGAGGAACTACGGATCTTCATCGTATCAACCGATTCCCTCTAAGTCTTCAGAAAGTGACGTGAAGAGGATGTTCGAACAGCTTCTTGAGGGGCAACAAACCCTAACGGTAAATCTCAATGGGAAGATTGACAGTCTCTACACCGATCTTAATGGAAAAATAGAAGCTATCAACATTCACTTGAAGAAGCTTGATATTCAGGTTGCTCAGACTGCTGAAAATGTAAAGAGACAAGAAGGTCGTCTTCCAGGGAAATCTGACATGAACCCAAAGCATTTCTCCAATTCAATCACGTTGAAGAGTGAAGCACAAGTGATTCCAACAATTGGGAAGTGTGAGAACCTAGATTCTAAGTTCGCAGAGGCCCTGTCGATCGACAGACCTGGTGGTTGTCGATCGACAGCTACAGATAATTTCTGCACGAACACGACTTCAGCAGCCCTGTCGATCGACAGACCCGGTGGTTGTCGATCGACAGCCCCGAAAAATGCAGAAATTTTCGAATGTCAGTCTGAAACTGCCATTGAACGTGTCTACAAGCCTAAGATTCCGTACCCAAGGAGTCTGTACACTGCATGCACCGACCAAGGTAGTGACAAAGCACCTAAGGAGAAAGGGAAACAAGTTCCAACATCATTGAGGAAGCTGCCAAAGTTGTTGAATCCGGGAATGTTTGTGGTTCCTTGTTCGATCAATGGTGTAGACTTGAAGGATTCTCTATGCGACACAGGAGCAAATGTGAATGTTATGTGTGAGGCTGTTGCAAAGAAGCTAGGAATCTTGGAGTTACAACCCTTAAGGACTCCTATCGAGCTCATAGATAGATCATGTACGATTTCTAAAGGCTTCATTCCTGACGTATCGATTCAAATAGGTGATTGTCTTGTTCCTACGGACTTCTACATCATTGAGAGAAATGATGATATCTGTAAACCCTTGGTTCTTGGGGCGGAGTTCCTTGCAACAGTGGGAGCAATGGTGGATTTTCCTAATAAGCGAATCTCCTTCTCGAACATCAACAAGAAAGTCTTCTATCCTTCGGTTCTTGTCACAGCAGCTTCTTGTATGAGTGTCAATGTTAGAGATACGCTGGGTTTTGAAAAAGAGACGAAGAAGGTTCAAAACGTTCTCAAGTTGGCTCCTCCCATTCCACGCCGTGATGTCAACATTCATGCCAGTTCTAAGTGCGATGAGTCCCCCAAGGTGAAGAGCAGAAAGACCTCTAAAGCATTCTCCAAGTTCAGAATTGTCATTCCTTTGGAGTTAAGGGAAAAGGGAGAGGTAGTTGTCCAAAAGATGCTGCATAATACTATGAAGCTCTTTCCTGGTATAGTTCCTTGCAAGTCTGGGGGAGTGCATTTCAGTGATCCACCTCCAGCCTGAACGTCATCCGCAGTCAAGCTAATGACTGAAAACAAGCGCTTGGTGGGAGGCAACCCACCTGTAAGTTTTTCTTTTCACTTGAGTCATTTTTCTTTATTAGAGTTAGTTAGTTCTTTGTTTCTGTTTGCCTTTTCAAAATTTGTGGAACTTGTTGTTTGCGACTCTTTGCTGTGGTATTTGATGATATTTTGTTTCAGTGATCTTCAGTTTTTCTTTAGATTTCTCCAACAACATAAGTCGTCAAAGCCAAGATTTCAGATTTTCGACGAACCTGTCGATCGACAGACCTGGTGGTTGTCGATCGACAGCCCCAATAAAGCCCTGTCGATCGACACACCTTATCGTGATCGATCGACAGGCCAGCAGAACAGGTCCGAATTTCATTCTTTTCACAAATTTTCTGACTTTTTCTTTTCCTTTTCGCCAATCTCAGATTTAATAACACTGGGACAGTGTTGTTTAAGTCTGGGGGAGGTAGTTACTAACATTGTTTTCTATTTTGGAGTCAAAAATTTGTTTTTATTGAGTCAAAATGTAGGGAATAATGATCTTTCTTAGGAATAAAGCTTAGTTTTTGAAACTTTTAGCTGTTGCGATGAAGCCTTTGGATGGAACGAATTCGAAATTAGATGATAGTACAGGTTCCCCTCTTATCGCAAATTGCAGAACGAAGTAGATCAAACTCCAGACTAGCACACTTGATCTCCATTTCGCTATATTCTCTTTGATGATATCACGACAGTAAAACATTCAGGACTCCTTATTCTCTTTACCACTCTTTGTTGATCCTGAATGGCCAGCTCACTTTTAGTTGGTACCCAACCCCTAACCTTAACCTTTTGTTCAAACCTCATGCGATCTTTCTCCTTTTGTTTTATGTGCAGGCATGTGTATAAACTCCAGAGAGAAAGAGGTCCGACGCAGTTTTTCATTCACAAAAATTGCACAGGAAAAGGATTTGGTAGGAGTACTTGAAAAAGAGCAGCAATGCTAAGCATTCCTTGGGATTTAATACACAACAATGGTAATTTTCGAGACTAATATCTTTGTAAAATCATTTCCCCCCTTAGAGTCAAAAAAAAAAAAAAAAAAAAAAAAAAAAAAAAAAAAAAAAAAAAAAAAAAATCTTTTATTTCGAAAAATAAGTAAGGGAAAGGGAAATGATTATTTTAATAAGTCTCTAGCTTCATAAGAAAATCCCAAGGAATGAGAAGGTTGGATGTGGAAAGTGGAACATGTTATTAAATGAAGATCTTTGGTTCCTGATAACGTTTTGGAGGAGAGAGTGCAATGTGAATGAGAAACTGTGGGCATCAACTGGACCCGACTCTCTCTTGTGATTATGCATAATGTCTGCATCCACCAAATAAAATCAGGTAACCCTAAACACTCTTTAGCTCCACTTAAACACAAAAGCCTTTTACATCACACCTAGCCCTTTTACTTGGTTGATATCATTGGAGAGAATTCCATCATCACTTCGATTAAGTGTGCGACAGTTTGGAGGATGTGAAACTGATGGGTTAGCAGGTTAAGATATGAGGCCCAACCTATGATGGTTGAGATTCGTGACCGCCAAAGGTACTTTGTTTACATGCAGCGAAAGAGTCGAGAAAGCGAAAGCAATGTTCCCGAAGATAAGTAAGTTCTCGCGATTTTCAAACCTCAACTTCAGTTTTAGTCTCTAGTTTGCTTGAGGGCAAGCAAAAGCTAAGTCTGGGGGAGTTGATATATCATGGTTTTTACCGGTTTTCGACCATGATATAAGTCCTTTTATCGAGTCTTTTCGTTGTATTTCGAGTCTTTTTAGTGTCTTAACAGGTTAGTACACGTGAGGAGCTTATATGGGGAATACGGTGCATTTTGGAACGTAAACAAGGTTGGAGCCGGATTTTGCAAGAAAAGAAGCTGAAATGAAGCAGCCTGTCGATCGACAGCCCAAAGAAGGACGATCGATCGACAGCCACACGCCAGCCTATCGATCGACAGACACATAGACGATCGATCGACAGGCCAGCGCTGAAACCAACTTAAATACGTTTTAAAGAAGGAAATTCGCCAGTTAATGGGCCGAGAGCTACAATAGACCGTCATAGAAGCCCACCACGAGTTTTACCTCTATAAATAGTTTATTTTAGGTTTTTAGATCAGAACTTCAGATTTTACTTAACAAAGTTTAGAGAGAGATTTTTAGGGTTTTTAGGGAGACAAGTTTACTTCATTACTTTGAGATTCTTCGAACCCTATTGTAATTCTTCTTTTACTCTTTCTTTATGCAGTATTATTCAGCTATGATTTGCTTTGCTGCCATGTCTGAGTAGTTTGCTTGTTAGGTTTAGGGTAGTTCGAATGGAATGATGATGAATTGTTAGGGTAAGCTCACTTGTTAGGATTATCTGTTAGGTTCTTCACCTAGATTGCTTTAACTCTGATTTAGAATTGATCACTCTAAATTAGTTATCTTAGGTTGATAGATTGACACGAAAGTGTAATTGATTAGCCAGAACTAGATCTTAGGTGAGCAAAATTACTTATTCGCAAAGAAATTTGGTTTAGGGATTTTGTGAACAAATTGGACTTGAATTTAATGCTTGTTTAAATTGATTGAATTCGCAAAGAAATTTGGTTTTCTAGGGTTTAGACATAGTTAGTTTTCGCAACGACAGTTGGTTAATTATACATTAGTGTTCCGAGTTCTAGAACGGTTCTTAATTAAATCCTGATTTTGTTTAACCTGCAATTCTGATTCATCCTGAGAATTACCCAAAAGCCTAGCACTTTGTTTAATTGAATTTTAAATCAACAATCTTTCTCTATTTCGATTTGCTTTTGTCTTTATTTTATATTATTTTACTTAGCCGAATTTGAAGTCAATATTCCTATCGTTTGATTTGACTCCCAGTGATTCGACCCCTACTACGACGACCTCTTAATTTGAGAGAGTAGCTCAGGGTAAATTTGAGCATATCATATTTCATAGCCAATATATTCGATATCCGATATAAAGACAAAAACAAAGAGAATAAAACGAAATACAATCCAACCACAATCCCGAAGGCTACTAAAAGTCTAAAACTAATAATCAAAGCTTTTTTTCTTAAAGATAATTAGAGCTTAATAGATGAACCATAAGTTTAATAATGAAGGTAAATAGTAATACATGCTCTTAATTAGATATATATATATATATATAATGTCAATATTCGATATCCCATATAAAGACAAAAACAAAGAGAATAAAACGAAATAATCAAAGCTTTTTTTCTTAAAGATAATTAGAGCTTAAATACATGAACCATAGTTATGTCCAAGGCTAATTTCGATTTGTCTAACGAATGAACTCACAACGAACTCGCAACTTCCTAGATAATCTATAATGGGGCAACCTAGCTATGTTAATATGGTATTATTCTTAAGGTTTCATTGAATATTTGAATCGTAGGTTTTTATGAACCGGATTTAGTATTAAATCTAGCTCCAACACATTCTTATTATTCTACTAACGTATTAGATTAGGAGAAACAAAATTATTTCGGATAAATAAGCTCGTGATAAGTTCTTATTATTGTAATCTTTATAAAAAAGAAGTTGATGATGATTTCTATGACAAAAACATCATGTGAAATGAAGAAAACTAACTAGAAAACTAAACCCGGCCAAATTAAAATCAGGCCTTTATAAAACTACAAGTTGGCTCGTTTATTAGCAAGGTGGGCTTTATCGGTCAACACTTGGAGGGAACATTCGTTCTTTCTCATAAGGTCGTGTTAAAGATTTTACAAGAGATGATATATATATAGTGGGAGTTAAATCAAGAATTAAAAAAAATTATTGTCCTCATTAGTATAACACAAAATTTTAAATTTCAGGAGAAAATTTATTTAACTACATTATTACATTGACGTACTTTCAGAAGGTGATTTTTTGCTTCTGATGCAAAGGTATTGGTAAATGCCATTAACAAACCATCTGCGTTTTTATCTTTTGCTTATCATGTGGAAGAGGTGTTGACTCTTCTTAGAGATATTGATGAATGGCAGATGGTTTTTGAAGAACGAGAGGCCAATCTAGGAGCTTTTTTGATTGCTCAAAGTGTTACTCTTCAGAATCGCTTTCAATCTTATGTAGCTCAGAGATATCCTTCTTGGGTGTCTCAGCTCTTTGATTGTGAGATGGTCGATTCGAGGCTCTAGGTGATTTTTTGGGTTTGAATTTTTTGGTTCGATATATTAAGCCTTGTATAGGATCCTATGGATGTTTTTATCATCCTTTGTATGAACTCCTTTATAGTTTGAAGTAAAAGTTGGTTTCAGATGAAAAAAAAAAATATTACATTGACGTACTTATAATTAAATACATTATTCAAAAAAAGAAAAGCAAAGTGAACTCAATTTATTCTTCTGTTTTTTTTTTGCTAAACATCAATTTATTCTTCTGTTTATGTTATTTATACGTTAAGTTTGTTGAAGTGATCACATCTGCGTCTTACTTCTCCATTTTTCTCGTCTTTAACACCGACCGTGCCAAGTTTCTCCATGGCACGTGCGAAATCATCAAAGAAAACCTTCTGATCATTCGCATATATCTCTACGATCGGTCTAGTGCTAATGTCTTTAAACAAGATGTGGTCAGAAGCTAATACTCCAAGTCCTCGTTTCAAGTTCTTGAAATACATATTATCGAATTTTCCCGGCGTCACGGGATCAAGAAACGCAGCCATGGTCTTATTTTTTTGGTAATCCTTGCATAGATCTTTAAGAATGCCTGAAAATCGGGCATCGAGCTCTGGATCAGGTTTTGGTCCGAAGATCCGTTCGCTGAATTCTTTGCAGTGAGAAAATCCAACCGTGTGTGCGCCACTTAGTGCAACCATTTCCCTTAGAGTGAAACCATTCTTATGAAATATAGATAACATGTCCACGACCGTTTGGTTAGCTAATGGTAAGTTTCCTCGAACTTTATGTGCTCTTGACTCAAAACCATCTTTACGGCCCAACTTGACTTCATAGAAAGGCCCACCAATCATTGTGACAAGGTCACGCGTAGATTGAGCCAAGATGTCGGCACAAGACACTACACCAGGACAAGCCAATTCAAGAGCGGTTTTTATTCGAGTCACAATGTCGAAAGCGTCTCCTGGAAGAGATAAGTTGAGTTCATCATCGCGCTCGGCTTTGTTGAAAGAATTTGTAGCGACTAGGACGGATGCATCACATCCTTCTAAGAAACAATCGTGGAAAAAAACACGGAGTACCCCAGCAGCTGTTGTCGGCTGCTGAGTTTGCTTCGTTGTAATGGTTTCACGAACGATTTTACTGAAATTGGGACATGTTTTTTTGTAATAATCTATATCTAAATGATTTATGCCCACTGATAATATGGTCGGGATACAGATTTGGACGAGGAAGAGAATGCTAAGAAACGATGTCATTGTGGATTTCATGAGACAAAAATATTGATTTACAATAATTGATTAGTTTGATAAAAAAAGTACGGAGATAGTGGAATATAAATCAAGAGATGTTTACAATCTAGACCTCTCTATTGGATTGTTTATGTCGGGTCATGTACGTGTGGTTGGAGTTTAGCTTTCTTCCTATTTTTGTAATTAGGCTACATTTAGAATATTTGTATGTTAATTTTGATGTTTTATTACAATCTTTTTTAAACCATTAATTCATATTTAACGGCTTTTGTGGCTAAACACAAACATGAAATGCTAATCTCTCTCCGTCGTTGGTCGAGATTTCTTGTCATTCTTACTTTTTAATTCACGATTGTAACGTAAACAAAAAATGACTAAATTGATAGGTCATACAAGTTTACGTTTACTTGTATGTAATCTAATATTGCTCCATGATTTAATTTGAAAGGAATTACAAAACAAAACTAATTAAAGACAAATGAATGTTGACTTCTAACCAACAAAACTATGTAATTGCTTAACATGCCATCCCTCTTAATTATTTTCAATTTGTTGCATAATATTTCTTACATTCTTATGTCATCTTGTTGACGTTTATTAGTATATATAAATCCCTACCATTCTTTCTGACCAACATTTGGTAGAAATTAAATAACTAAATGATTTGTTGTTAGATATCAATTTTTTGTTAACGTGTTGTTGTTTATAAATCATGACATGCGTATATTATATAATACATATTCCTTTCCTCCTAACATCTGATATGCTTGATTTTCTTTTTATTTGCCCGTATAATATATGGCACAAGTTGTAGTCATGGCCACAAAATACCTACCAATTGCTTAACATGCCATCCCTCTTAATTATTTTCAATTTGTTGCATAATATTTCTTACATTCTTATGTCATCTTGTTGACGTTTATTAGTATATATAAATCCCTACCATTCTTTCTGACCAACATTTGGTAGAAATTAAATAACTAAATGATTTGTTGTTAGATATCAATTTTTTGTTAACGTGTTGTTGTTTATAAATCATGACATGCGTATATTATATAATACATATTCCTTTCCTCCTAACATCTGATATGCTTGATTTTCTTTTTATTTGCCCGTATAATATATGGCACAAGTTGTAGTCATGGCCACAAAATACCTACCAATATGTATGTAATTTATATAGACATCGTTATGAAGAAGACTTAAACATCATAATGAAACTGCAAAGTGTGAAGCATATTTTGAGGAAACGTGAAGTGGACAGAGCTGGATAATCTAATATGAAACCTTGTTTGAAGAATAAATGACGTCCAATGCTTTAATTTATACATCGAGCTAGCCATCAACATAACTCTAATCATTTTGTCCTGAAATATCAAAAGTTTGGAAAATGAGATTGTTAGGTATCTACTAGTATACTACAAGATTTTGCGAACATAGCTACGAATTGTTCAGTTGTACCATACAGAACTTTCTTAGCTATATAACTTTGTGGGGAATTTGTAAGCGGATTAGACCAATTTCCATATGATATATTTGCTATGTTAAAGTAATAAAAATATCCAATTATTTTTTCTATTAAAATTAATTATAATGTTTGACAATGAAAAAAAATGTATATGAATTTATAACATGCATTAATAAGAATCATGCATATTATTAATATGGAAAAAGCTAAAAAGTCCCACAAGTCTGTACCTTTTCGTCCCTTCTCCTCTAATATCTCATCTTCCATTCTTCCCCATTTATTTCTCCCATTCTTTCTCCTTTTTTAATCTCTTTCGAACAAATAATTTTTTTTTTGAAAAAGCGAACAAATAAATACTTCCTCCGTTCTTATTTGTTTGATGTTTTGGATTTTTTACACATATTAAGAAAACACATTAATACTTAGTTATAAATGTCTTATTTTTTGCACTAAATAATTTTCCATAAGTTTTGACCAATAGTAAATCAGTAAAGTCAATTAATATGTATTGAACTTTACAATTCGTCATTATGATTACATTAAAAATGCATAGAAAATTTTTTTTGTATTTTTTGTGTCGAGTGTATTGATATTTTATTTTTTAGGGTGAGGAGTTGCGGCGCAGATTAGCAGCGGATAGAGAAAACAGCTATATAGAGCTATTGTGCACCACGGAGGAGTTAGTCGGACAGAGGATGAGAGAAAAACAAGCGGAGTTGGAAAAAGCCATGCGCCATCACGCTGAGCTAGAGTCGCGTGCGGCCCAGCTCACAAGAGAGGCGCAAAAGTGGCAAGTAAGAGCAACAACGTCAGAAGCCAAAGTGTCATCGTTACAGGCTCATATCCATCAAGCCATATCAAGCCGATCTATGGTGGTGAAACCGAGTATGATCGGAGTTAACAAAGAGGAAGTTGAAGACACTGAATCCGCCTACGTGGATCCATCACGAATCGAGTTGATCGGACCTAGTTGTAGGATCTGTAGACGAAAATCGGCGACGGTGATGGCATTGCCGTGTCGACATTTGGTTCTATGTAAGGTATGTGATGGTACAATGCGTGTTTGTCCAATTTGCCTCAACGTTAAAAATTCTAGTATTGAAATTTCTTTTTCTTGATGAATGTATATATTTTGCTATCATCCGCTACAACAAAAAAACAGTAGCGGACGATAAAATTGTGAGTTACGTGTTTAATGATATATTTTGACAAAAAAATTTATGGTTGCTTAGTCTTTGTTGGTTCGACGGCATATTTCTATGACAAAATAGTGAAATACTAATCCAAAATTTAGAACATTGAAAATTTCAGAGTTTGAAACTTTGTATTGACATTAAAGTTGGTCACTAAAATATATCGTTGAACTAGCTACTATAAAACGATCATAGTTCGTTATCTATTGATTGTTGACAATAACGAATCAAAAAAATCGTAAATATATATTATTTGTTGATCGATATCATCTATTGATGGTAGTACGAATAGGAACCATCCGCTAGCCCATCCATCTCTAGTAATTAACAAACAAGACAACACTACAGAAAATGACATTTAATTTCGAGACTGAAACAAACATAAACAAGAGATTCGAAATTGAAATTTATAGATGATGTAGATATAATATAACCACATGTAGTGGCATTTTTAGCTTTCACATCTTCTTTTACTTTGTTTCTTTTTTGAATTTTTTCTTCCGTTGTAAATTTTAAAATAAATCTTCTTAGTTTGAAGTTAATTTATTTTAGAAGTCTAAGTTTTGGATTTTGAAGGTATATGCACAAATGTTTTGATTGTATAGGTCAAATTGCGAGGATATGCTACTTTGGTCATTTTCATGAGATATTATCATATTTAACAAATGACAAATGCATAAGAATTATAAGAAACTCGTGGCTTCACGACTTCACATAGTGGCATCATCCATACGAATCTTGAAGGCTCATGCTATTTCTGAGTATCCATTTATTATACACTTTGCTTTTGGCGTCCGTAATTATTAAGTTAACACCTTTTTGTTAAGAATATAAGTTAACACTTCCATTACTATATTAACATCTTTTCAAAACAACTTAAACAGATATAATTCATATTTATAATTTATATGAAAAGAACCGAATCGATCCTCCCTTGAAATCTAAGTTTAGTGAGACAACTTTCCTTATGAGTTGCATCAATGGGACTTGTCATTCCACGTGACAATAATGCGATCCAACTATTCATGTATCCCTCAATAAACGATACGATATCATGCATTTTGGATCCATGTACTTAATTATTCTCAGCTACTTTTTTTTTTATTAAGAATGTTAATGTCATCAACAAATGAAGTGTTTAGGTATTACATGAGATCTACTTATAATTAAATAACCTTGGCAAAAAAGTATAAAAACAAGGTTAAGATTGGCATTAGTGAACGTGATCATAAAAAAGGTATAAAAAGAAAGTTAAAAACAAGGTAAAGGTTCATCTACTTTTTTTCAATTATATGCTTATCGAAACCCAAAAATATAAAGTGCTCACTTTTATGATCACGTTCACTTTATTGGCATTAGTGTAATTGATGAACCAATCATATACAGTAATCGCAATTTATATAGCTGGTGAGGTATGTAATGTTTAATAACAATAAATTATCACTTAACATTTGTGCTTGACACTTCTGATAATATATTCTGCGTAACAAATGTTAAATTATATTCAAACCAAAAAAATGTTTTCATAATGCTTGTAACGTTTAATTGAAAATGCAAAAATTTAAGTAAAAAAGAAATTGAGTCTTAAAACATTCGCGCCCAATTTAAGCCAGTCTTATGACAAACCATTTGGTTAATCCATCATTTTACGTTTGGTCACCCAAAGCTTGGATTGAGCTGTTTCAAACGGGTTGTCAATGATCTTCGTGAGCTTGATATGCGACACCGATTACTCCCCATGCTTCTGATTGTTGCGGTTTCTCCAGATATGATATGACGTAGTTTGGAATGTGTATCTTATGAGGAATATCGTGATACGGCCAAAACTTTAATCACATAGCAGAGTAATCACTTCACCTCCAATGGATTGTGTAGCTAGCGATGACGTAGAGGATTTAGAATGAGTACTTTCTAAATGGTCGATGCGAAGTTGCACTCATAGACCAAGTGATTTCGAGTTTTGTCCGTATGATTGCAGAATACGTAGTGGCTCTGTCCAACCCATATTTGGGTTCTATCTCTGGTAGATAATCGATCAAGCATAGCCAACGATACTAAGAACAAATACTTTGGTGTTGCGTGGGTTAAACCACACATTGATGATATACCAATCCACATATTTCATTTTGCATGCAGTGTTCCGATCATAGTATATTAGTAGTCTTTAAACCAACGAGAGATACATACATTTTCACGAAAGGGGAATTTTTAAACCCGCTGAAGAGTAAAGAGTAACAAATAACAACCCCATTACCAAATTGGTAAGTTAACCTCTTTGAGTTTTGACAACTTTTGACGAAATCATAAATTCATGTTTATTGGCTTCAAGACATTCTTCTATACCACATTCACTAGTAGGAAAAATTTAATTCCCACTTTAGATGCATTTGATTATGTTTTAAGCATTTTCACCAAAATATGACCAAATTGGTAGGTTAATAACCTCTTTGAGTTTTGACAACTTTTGATGAAATCGTAAATTAATGTTTTTTGGCTTCACGACACTCTTCTATACCACAATAACTAGTAGGAAAAATTTAATTTTCACTTTAGATGCATTTGATTAACTTTTCAGCATTTTTTCCAAAATATGACCAAATCGGTAGGTTTACCTCTTTAAGTGTTAACAACTTTTGACGAAATCAAAAATTTAAGTTTTTTGTCTTCACGACAGTCTTCTATACCACATTAACTAGTAGGAAAAATTTAATTTCCACTTTAGATTCATTTATTTAGCTTTTCAGCATTTTCTCCAAAATATGACCAAATTGGTAGGTTAATCTCTTTAAGTTTTGACAACTTTTGACGAAATCGAAAATTCAAGTTTTTTTTCTTCACAACACTTCTCTATACCACCTTAACTAGTAGGAAAAAAATAATTTCCACTTTAGATGCATTTGATTAGGTTTTAAGCATTTTTACCAAAATATGACCAAATTGGTAGGTTAACCTCTTTGAGGTTTTGACAACTTTTGACGAAATAGTAAATTAATGTTTTTTGGCTTCATGACACTCTTCTACACCACATTAACTAGTAGGAAAATTTAATTTCCACTTTAGATGCATTTGATTAGGTTTTCAGCATTTTATCCAAAATATGACCAAATTGGTAGGTTTACCTCTATGAGTTTTGACAACTTTAGACGAAATCGTAAATTAATGTTTTTTGGCTTCACGACACTCTTCTATACCACATTAACTAGTAGGAAAAATTTAATTTCCACTTTAGATGCATTTGATTAGCTTTTCAGCATTTTCTCCAAAATATGACCAAATTGGTAGGTTTACCTCTATGAGTTTTGACAACTTTAGACGAAATCGTAAATTAATGTTTTTTTGCTTCACGACACTCTTCTATACCACATTAACTAGTAGGAAAAATTTAATTTCCACTTTAGATGCA
The DNA here is from genome assembly GCA_900128785.1 of Arabis alpina. Lineage (NCBI taxonomy): Eukaryota > Viridiplantae > Streptophyta > Magnoliopsida > Brassicales > Brassicaceae > Arabis > Arabis alpina. Next base: position 50,191,296 of record LT669794.1, read on the forward strand.
TTTGATTAGCTTTTCAGCATTTTATCCAAAATATGACCAAATTGGTAGGTTTACCTCTATGAGTTTTGACAACTTTAGACGAAATCGTAAATTAATGTTTTTTGGCTTCACGACACTCTTCTATACCACATTAACTAGTAGGATAAATTTAATTTCCACTTTAGATGCATTTGATTAGGTTTTCAGCATTTTATCTGAAATATGACCAAATTGGTAGGTTGAGTTTTGACAACTTTTGACGAAATCGTAAATTCGTGTTTTTTTGCTTCACGACACTCTTCTATACCACAATAACTAGTAGGAAAATTTTAATTTCCACTTTAGATGCATTTGATTAGGTTTTCAGCATTTTCTCCAAAATATGATCAAATTGGTAGGTCTCTTTGAGTTTTGACAACTTTTGACAAAATCGTAAATTAATGTTTTTTAGATTCACGACACTCTTCTATACTACAATAACTAGTAGGAAAAATTTAATTTCCACTTTAGATGCATTTGATTAGGTTTTCATCATTTTCTCCAAAATATGACCAAATTGGTAGGTTAATCTCTTTGAGTTTTGACAACTTTTGACGAAATCGTAAATTAATGTTTTTTGGCTTCACGACACTCTTCTATACCACAATAACTAGTAGGAAAAATTTAATTTCCACTTTAGATGCATTTGATTAGGTTTTCAGCATTTTATTCAAAATATGACCAAATTGGTAGGTTAATCTTTTTGAGTTTTTACAACTTTTGACGAAATTGTAAATTCGTGTTTTTTGGCTTCACGACACTCTTCTTACTAATACTATCATGGTTTGATAAAATAAAAAACTAATACTATATGATATATTAGTTTTTTCAGAGACATGTGGGATATATATTTTATACGACATAGAAATAAGTATTTTAGTATAAAGATCAAAGCTAACGTAATCTATACGACCTATAGACTTATAATGTGTGTGTGTATTCAGCCATTCAGGCATACACAAGTTTAGTGATCCGAAATGAATTACTATAAAACGGGCCAAAACCAAACTTAAATTTAGATTGCATATGATCAGTAATGGTCGTAAGGATTTTAAGCCTAGGCCCATCAGTGACGTACCATTGTAAATACTTGCATTGCAATGCGTTTTCATTTAGGCTATAATACAACATAGATGATGGAATTAACATAAACTAATTTATAAGAATATGATTCATGAACGACAAAATAAGTATCTTAGGCTGCCCTCCTGGCTCCTACCGATACATAATTAATACTAGTATGTATAAAGAAATGAATATTAGGTGTGGAATTAACAAAAAAATGTAGCATAAAGTAGAGAGTAATTAGTGGAATTTGCTTTATAATAATCAAAACCAACTTGTTTTATGGAAAGTAAGTGGGAGAGAATCTAATACGAGAACCAATGTGTTTCGACATAGGAGACAATATCGTTGTCTCGTGGCAGTTTCTAGATCTCTTCTTGTAAACAATTAACCTAAGCCTAATGATCCAGAGAACACCATCAAACTTGTAGATCAAGCCTGTTCTTGAGCTTATTTTAATCAAGTTGCTAATTACATGGGCTCTTATTATTTATTTTATTTTTCATTCCAGTGTTCTTTTAATTATGTTAATAATTAGTGGCCTGGTGCGCCACAAATGTTGTTCCCTTATTGAAATCATCCCATGTGCCAGACTCGACGATTAATACAGTAAGTATATATAATTATTGTTTAAATACTTGTCTACAAACTTTCGTACGGAGACATGTGAATTACTTGATTGGAGTTGTGTTATGTTGCTTTTTTTTTAAAAAGGTCGTATATTGAATAATATCGAAATCAACTCAAATATAAGGTGATATATACAATTTTGATTACCAAATACTATAGTTTGCCAATCATACCATTTACTTTGGAATTTTTTAAGAAGTTACTATCTCTTAACAATAAGTGATTTAGTTTACATTTAATATGTTTAACTTGTTTGACGAACATATATTAAATTCTGAAACCGTATAATTTCATAATCGATTAATTAGGACTTTGTTTCACGATTTGTTTTAATAGTAGATGTTGTTTAGCGTGAATTAGTATAAAAATGCATAATATACGTAATACGTGTACCATACACAGATAATTTATGTGATGTTAGCTATGACGTGATGTAATGACAAGCTTTGTTTCATGAAAATTTATAATTAAACCAAACTTATTATTATTAGACTGCCGGCTTATAGTTTTGTTGAAAATTCAAAACAAGACTGAAATGTATTGATTACAAACTTAACATAAATGTCTTGATACGTGACTATTATAGTATAATTGGTTACAATATTAATTTGCTAATACAAAGACACATAGAAAAAGTCGTTCTCTAAATGTTGACGATCGAGAACTAGAGAAAGAAGAGTAATAATAGGGAAGACTTTTGACTGAGCAGATTCGGTAGAGTAGGGGCCACAAGAATCGGACGATGGAGAAACGATGTTACATTTTTAACTGTTCAATATTGGACCGAGTTAGATTTTAACCTTGTACTATACTCAATCACTGCTCTTCTCAGGCGTACGTGTCGCGATTCGCCAAGTATTTGGACACACGTGTGCTTCACATGTGAATCTCTCGGAAACTATATGCATCTCTTTTTTTTTGGTTTTCTATAAGCTAATAATATGCATCTACTGAATTATTTTGGTTTTCGTATTTTATACAACTTTAATCATTTTTATCATCAAGTTGATACTCAACCAACAGAAAAACAAAATTCTCAAACAAGGCTTTGCCATATCGAAATAAAAACCGTGATATTAACCAAAAAACAACCAACAAGTTGTTTTGTTTGGATACAAACGAATCAGTTAATTACAACCTATTATTGTTTATATTATTTTACAATACTTTAGCCGTTCAACCACTACATTATTTAATACAAATATATAGTTCAATGCGACTGAATGTATTAAATTGTATAATTCCCTTTAATATTCATATATAACAAAACTATTCTAATTTTCTCAAACAATGGTAACTTATCAACATATACTACCGCATTATGGTCACCAATTCATGTATATACATTCTTAAAACTTAACTTACTATCGTTGTTAAACCTTTTGCAGATTATTTACGATTGATCCTTCACATATGACATATAGATATTTCGTAAATTTATGAAAGCAAATCAAACAACGGTCCAATAGAAGCAATGGCAGAGGACGTAAATAAGCAGCCTAAGAAAAGTAAAATGGGACCCACAATCCCGTGGGCTAGGAAAGATGGGGGCCACAGGATTTATGCAGTTGAGAAAATAAATAATGACATAATTTCCGGGAAAAAGACATGATAGAAGAGAGAATCCGGGAAATAATAATACTCCCTATGTTTCCCTCTCTTCCTAAGAAATAAAAAATTTACAAAAAAAATTTGTTTCAAAAATATAGAATTTTTACTGTTTTCTATACACTTTTACCAACTTTAAGACAAATACTGAAACACAATTGGTTAAACTTTATTAAAAACTGTATTTCGTATAAATCAATGCATTATTTTAATAAGTGTGCATAACCTTAAAAATCTATCTTTAAGGAACGGAGGGAGTAAAAAAGAATAAAAATATATATTTTAAAAATTAAAGTATGGAGAGTGACGTGATTCTATATAGATATTTTCTTGGAAGCTTATTGAAAATGAGATATTATTCTATCCCTTAGTTTTATTATGTACGCTTAATCGAAAAATAAAACTATAAAATTCATGATTAAACTTTGGAATAAAAATACTAGTATGAAATTGATATAAGAAAAAGAAAAAAGACTTTAGGGACAGGTAGGGTAAAAGTTTGGGAACTTCCGAGGCTTGCGCAAGTGTACGAAGTTTTCTTTTGTTTAGATAATTGCTTACACGCATCCTTTGGCGCGTGTCTCACATTCCATTATTGTCTCCAAGGAAGTCCAACAATAATAATCATATTTTATTTGCTTAACCAAGATGCATTCTACATTAAGATTTTAATCATCGAAATTTATAGAGGTTTGTATACTATTAACGAGAGATAGTTCTTTGTTGACAAGAGATTCATTCTATAGCTAGCTTGCAAACTAACTACTAGTACACTATCATTTAGTTACTTTTTTTTTTATAGAAAACATAGATGATCCAACAAAATTGAAACATATTAATCATCGAAATTTAAGAAAATCGGAATATTTTGTCACTTGAAATATTCATAAGTAATTAAACATAGACGTGAAATAATATTATATGTAAAGAATAAATATAGTTAAAACTAACAATACAAATCACAATTAAACGAAACTATTTGTTCACTACTATTAATTAATATATTTTCATATTTGGTTAAACTAATTATTCAAATCGAAAGATGATTTCGTATAAAAACATATGTACTCCTAAGTATTCATTTATTTTCTATGTTAATGGGGAAGAAGAAAACATTATAATTAAAGTTCAGCTTTTGGTTTATAGTCTAAAAGCATTATAATTTTTTGAATAATTGATTGTGTCGTGTCGTCACAAAGCCTCTCCAAAGTCTTTGCAAAACGTCATTCATCACGAACCAAAAAAAAAACTATAAAAAGAGAGAAAACGACATCGTATATATTCTATTAATACTAATAATTAAAATGTTTTGCCAATAAAGAGAAGACACAAGTGGTGTTTATTTTATTACGATCTCACGCGCCGATGTGGTCCCTACAAACCAATGACTTTCTTAACGATCCAAGTGCGGGTGGGACCCGCATTCTACAATCGAAGATTTTTTTTGCAGCTTTTTATTACATTTATGCCCTTTGCTCAAACCATCTATCACAATGTCGCCATTTTTCATAACTCGGGTTAAGAGTTAATAGTATAATAATAACATTTAGGTTAATGATGTTTATAATTTTGAAGTATTAACTTTGTATCTATAGATTATGAAAAATTCAATAGTTTATAGCCCCTCGAGTAAACATAATTGTTGTGGTCAATGCCAAGTATATTGCAACTCTCCTAATTGTTGTGACCTTAAGAAAACAAGAAATGTTAAAAATTCTACAACAAAATGTAATGAGACTAAAATTAAATATATAAAAATATGGATAAATCCATTCAATAATAATTAATTTGAATCGAAATACATAAAACTTAGGAAAATTTGGTTCAATAACACACAAATAAATTATAATTTAAAACCTAACCATTTGCCCTAATTCTAATAGGTTTAATTAAGCCACCCATGCTAGTTTTTATAGTTAATCAATTATTAGTTTTTTTCTTTGTTATTCTTGCAATTCACCCTAAAACTTAACAATATAATTTCTTTCTAGCTTTTTTTTTTGATAAAGAAATCCCTTACTAGTTATTTACTTCTCTAGTTCAGGTTTCATTATGGATCTTTAAAAAACATGCAACTGATTCGTTTTGCACTAACTTTTTTTTTTAATGTAGATTTAAGTTTTTTATATATCACTAGGAGTTTTTTTTTCAAAAGTAGTAGATGGAGTATTTTATATATGGTTCACAAGAAATGGTTATAAGGTGAAGAAGATTTTGAAAACAATAATTATGTCTCAATTATTCCTCATAATGGTTAGGTAGTTAAAAATACTAAAGAAATTCAATAAAGTAAAGAAAGGAAAAAAGTGGTTTTGCAAAACAAAGAAACCAATAGATTCTCTCTCTTTCTTACTTTCTCTCTCTAAACCAATAAAATAAGAACATCTCTCCTTCTTATTGCTATAAAATCAAACTCCATTTTCCCTCAAATCTCCTCCACACCAAACCTCTCTCTCTCTCATAACAAAGAACATCAAGAAACAAGAAAGGTCAAAAACCAAAAAAAATGGAGGTTTCAACAAGAAAGCCTTCTTTCATAGAAGAAGAAGAAGATGTATTATCATCTTCTCTAGCTGAAATGGAAGCTGGAGTTTCAAGTCCTTGTTGTCACAACAATCTCAAGAGTTATTACTACTCATCAGTTTCATCACCAAGATCTGTCGTTGCTTATGGAAAATCCCATGATTTTAGATTCGACAACTCTTACGTTTACGAACAACAACAACAACCGCTTGCTCATTTCTTGGACTCTTGTTTCCTTTGTAAGAAACGTCTTGGTGATAACAAAGACATCTTCATGTACAGGTAAATAAATCTCTAAAACCTAATTATAATTAAGACATGTTTTGAAAATGTTTTTGTGTTGTTGTGTCTGATTATTTGAAGTGTTGATTGGTTTGGTGTAACAGAGGAGATACACCGTTCTGTAGTGAAGAGTGTAGAGAAGAACAGATTAAAAGAGATGAAACAAAAGAGAAGAAACAGAATTTGTCTTCTTCGGTGAAAGCTATGAGAAGAAATGAAAAGAGAAGTTCTTCTTCTTCACCAACTAGAACTCGTGGTTATGTTTTTCACACTGGAACTGTTGCTGCTGCTTAATTAATTTCAAAGTAATTAATATTCTCTTTAATGAATATTTGAAAAAAAGAGACAAAAAAAGAAGAGAATCCATTTAATGGGATTTGCTGTAAAAGTTGGTTAATGGTTTTTATTATGGGGTATTTTTTTTTGTTCAAGCTAAAGAAAGATCTTTAGTATGAATTTTAATACTCAGGGGAAAATATGAAGAAAAATAATTAGCTTTGTTATTTTTGCTTTTTTACTAGCTTTGTTTTTTTTGTGTGATAACTTTCTAGCTTTGTTTTTCTAAAAGAAAAGAAAAACTATGGCCAAAACGCAAATGTTAATTTGGTAAAGCTTTTTTCTTTTTAAATTTATGGAGAAAACAAAAATATAAGTATGTAATATGACATCATTCCGCCCTGGCTGTTCTTTTATTTTTGAATGATGGGATTGTAATAAAAAAGTAAAAAAAATATATAATCATATAACTTGTAGTTTTCGTTGTTATATTCAAATGTGGATACAGTTATGATTCGAAATAAATTAGATCTAGTGGTATCAACTCTTATTGGAGTAGGTTTGATGTCATGACTCAATAGAATAGTAATATAATGGTGTATTATTATTTAGACATCTTTTTATGCGCATGTTCTGTGAGATCATTCGTGCAGTACAATTTGCTTTCGTCTTTTCATTTCATTTAAATAGCCGGACACTTACTTCCCAAAAGCAAAACATAAAACAGCAGTACTAATTTCTTAATCAGAAAAAGAAGATTCCTCTCCTGGTTTATATTAGGTTCGTTTTCTGAATTATAATTGTGGAAGCATTGGTTAGCCACTCCCAAAATAAATGGACAAAAATAATTGGACTCATTGGTTAATTGGTTTAATGTTACTACTTGGGTTGTTTTTTCACACACTCATTAGTTTATGTATGGTTATTGTTTTCAAAATTTATGTTTAATTTCTTATCCAAAAGCTAATACACTTGTTCACACACTTATACCCTTTTTTAAAGACAATGGTGTACCCAAGACCGGCCCGAGAGCAAGCGGGCCAAGCACCCGCTTGCAGCTCAATTTTTTTGATGTTTTGCTTATATATATATATTCGGTCCAAAAATATGCAAAAAGTCTCTTTACTTCAGTTGGTTTATAGGCTTTATAGTCTTTATGGTGGAGGGTTCGATTCACTAGAATTACATGGTTTTTTTTTCCTTTAGAAACATTAATGATAAGTGGCCATAATTTGTAGTTATTCATTAATTTGTAGTTATTCACTAGAATTACTTGGTTTTTATTTTCAGAACCATAATTTGTAGTTATTCATTTTCTAGGCTCTAATAACCCCTCTTCTCGATTCTCTAACAGAATTTTGAATCCTCAACTTAAATTCCTTTGGAGAGTTGGTTGGTCCATCTATAAATGAAGTAAGTAATTTTAATCAACTCAATATAATTAGGGTCGATTACTGCGACGGCTTATTGCTATGCGCCATCGGGGACAACACGAGGGTTTTGGTATGGAACCCATATTTGGGGCAAAAGAAGTGGATCCAACCAAGAGACGGTCACTACTATTCCTACAATTTTGCTCTTGGATATGACAAGAACCGTAACCACAAAATCTTGAGGATTTTGGAGAATTGCTACTGCATAAGTGGTTTAGTCTACGAAATATACAGTTTCAAGTCTGATTCATGGAAGCCTCTTGCTTTCACTCCCCCTCCCGACTTGCATTTATCGCTTCATCAACGCGCCCTCGTGTCTTTGAAAGGAAATACTTACTTAATTTAGAGGAGATCATTGAGAAAGGACACATGTGTGGTACCATCACATCAAAAGAGATCACAATAACACGATATGTTATTTGTGTTTCTCAAGAGATTGATACCGTAAACGAATGTGGTGTACCGGTGATTTATGTATTATGGAGATCCTTATATTTGAATTCATGTACTCGAAAAGTGTAGCATATCGAAATGTATTTGATTATGCATGCATTTAGAAATGTTTATTTGCTTTCTTGTTTCTAGTTGATCTATTTCTGAACTTGATCCCGAAGAGTAGGAAAACTGAACATTGTTAACAAATCTCAAGTCTCTTATATTTTGCGCATTTATTTATTTTATCAATCAACATTCACACGTATATTAAGTCATCTCTTCTGTGTACCACAAACACTAAAGAGTCTTCTACTGAGATCGTAGTCATAACATATTACAACCAGGGATTCCAGCCAAAAGACATTTTATATTCATTATGATTTTTGAACCTTTCGATGAGAAATGCATCTAACTTTCTCTCTCTATATATATATATATAGCCAAAACAGACGGCGACCCAACACCTATTGCTTAATCAGAATCTAGGTGATTTTCAGGCGGTTTTAAAGTTTTACAAAAAACATAATATAGTATCTAGCAAAATATATGAAATATCATGATGGACAATTAACAAAACTCATGTTACATTTATTATCATCATTAATAGCATAATATTTAATTTTTATTATTGTAATACTTTAATATTTTAGACGGAATAAGCGATAATCTTCATGGCTGCACACCACAATACATGCACCTCGAACCTGCTTTTCCTTCACCAATGCATACACCTTCTCCTCCTTTAACCTTTTGTGTGCATATAGATTCACAATCTGTCTTGACACAAGGCCTTTTAAATGGAGGATATCAGCATTTTTTTCCGCTTCCATTCTCAACATTTCCTTTCACTCCTGTAATTGTTATAATTAAAACATTAAATATGAATTGTGATAGTGAAAATGGAAACAATAATATTTTCCATCTCATGAAAATAGATATTTCAAGAGTTTTACTCATATTAATAAAAAATAAATAATTCATTGATTATTAAAAAAATATTTTTTTAATCCAAAAATTACAAAAATGTAATTTAGATGTATCGTGTGAATTAACATAAAGACTACATAGCATCAAATTTTCACGAAATTGTAAACCATAGTTTGCCACATTTATCTACCTAGTACGCAGTAAGAAATAAACAATGAAAAACTGTTTAAATAAATTTATATCACAATTATTTTTCATAATATATTAAGACCATATATTTTTTTATATACAAAGGAATTTATCATAGGTAAGGAAACTCTAAAAATATTTGTGGGAATCAATTTCGTACGTCTAACACAAAAAATTGTAACTCAATTTTCATTTAAAAAAAATGACCATACTAATTAACAAAATGCCACTTTTATAATTTAAAAGTAAGGATAATTTAAAAAAATACCACTTTTAAAATTTAAGGATAATTGAAAAAAATGCCACTTTTAAAATTCATTTTATGTAAATGTCATATTGAGTTTTCTAAATCTAATATTTAAGTAATTCTAAATACATATACTAACCATACTAATTAACATCAAACCATACTAGTTAATTGAAATTTATGGGTTATAGCCTTTGAGTTTTGAAATATTTAAATTTGCATTTGTTGGTTTAATTAGATACTCTTTCACCGTACCAAATAGCCAAAATAGTTTAGCTTCTATTTTGAACACATTTCATCATCTTTTTGAATTAACATCAAACCGTAATACTCCCTCCGTTTTTTATTGTTTGATGTTTTAGAAAACAAAATTGTTTTTAAAAGATTGATTTTCTCTAGTTTCTATAAAGTAATAATGGTGAATTGTAAACTTCAAAGCATATTAATTGGTTTTATTGAATTACTATTGGTTTGGAATTATAAAAAGTTGTTTAGTGCAAAAACCAAGACAATTATAACTAAATATTAATATGTGTGAAAACTCTAAAACATCAAACAATAAAAAACGGAGGGATTAGTTATTTGAAATTTGTGGGTTACCTTTGAGTTTTGAAATATTTAGGCAAAATAGTTTAGCTTCTATTTTGAACACATTTCATCATGTTTTTGAATTAACATCAAACCATACTAGTTATTTGAAATTTGTGGGTTATAACCTTTGAAATTTGTGGGTTATAGCCTTTGAATTTTGAAATATTTTCCCAAAAAATTAAATTTGCATTTGTGGTTTAATTAAATACTCTTTTACCATACAAAATAGCCAAAATAGTTTAGTTTCTATTTTGAACACATTTCATCATCTTTTTGAATTAACATCGAACGATACTAGTTATTTGAAATTTGTGGATTATAGCCTTTGAGTTTTGAAATATTTTCCCAAAACATTAAATTTGCATTTGTTGGTTTAATTAGATACTCTTTCACCATACCAAATAGCCAAAATATTTTAGCTTTTATTTTGAACACATTTTATCATCTTTTTGAATTAACATCAAACCGTACTAGTTATTTGAAATTTGTGGGATATAGCCTTTGAGTTTTGAAATATTTTCCAAAAAAAATAAATTTTTATTTGTTGGTTTAATTAGAAACTCTATCACGATACCACATAGTCAAAATAATTTATCTTTTAATTAAGACAAATTTATTAATTTGTTTTGAATTAACATCAATTCGTACTAATTTTTCTAAAATTTGTGGGTTATATATAGCCTTTGAGTTATGAAATATTTTCCCAAAAAATTAAATTTGTATATGTTGATTTAGTTAGATACTCTTTCGCCATACCAAATAGCCAAAATAGTTTAGCTTCTAGTTAGAATACATTTCATCATCTTTTTGAATTAACATCAAACCATACTAGTTTATTGAAATTTGTGTGTTATAGCCTTTGAGTTTTGAAATATTTTCCCAAAAAATTAAATTTGCATTTGTTGATTTAATTAGATACTCTTTCACCATACCAAATAGCCAAAACAGTTTAGCTTCTATTTTCAACACATTTCATCATCTTTTTGAATTAACATCAAACTGTACTTGTTATTTGAAATTTGTGGGTAGCCTTTGAGTTTTGAAATATTTTCCCAAAAAATGAAATTTGTATATGTTGGTTTACTTTGATACTCTTTCACCATACCAAATAGCCAAAATAGTTTAGCTTCTATTTTGAACAAATTTCATTATGTTTTTGAATTAACATCAAACCATACTAGTTAATTGAAATTTGTTGGTTATATTGCCTTTGAATTTTGAAATATTTTCCCAAAAAATTAAATTTGTATTTGTTGGTTTTATTAGATACTCTTTCATCATACCAAATACCCAAAATAGTTTAGCTTCTATTTTGAACACATTTCATCATCTTTTTTAATTAACATCGAACGATACTAGTTATTTGAAATTTGTGGGTTATAGCCTTTGAGTTTTGAAATATTTTCCCAAAACATTAAATTTGCATTTGTTGGTTTAATTAGATACTCTTTCACCATACCAAATAGCCAATAGAGTTTAGCTTTTATTTTGAACACATTTCATCATGTTTTTGAATTAACATCAAACCATACTAGTTAATTGAAATTTGTGGGTTATATAGCCTTTGTGTTTTTAATTATTTTCCCAAAAAATTAAATTTGCATTTGTTGGTTTAATTAGATACTCTTTCACCATTCCAAATAGCCAAAATAGTTTAGCTTCTATTTTGAACACATTTCATCATATTTTTGAATTAACATCAAACCGTACTAGTTATTTGAAATTTGTGGGTTATATAGCCTTTGAGTTTTGAAATATTTTCCCAAAACATTAAATTTGTATATATTGGTTTAGTAAGATACTCTTTCACCTTACCAAATAGCCATAATAGTTTAGCTTCTATTTTGAACATATTTCATCATGTTTTTAAATTAACATCAAACCATAATAGTTAATTGAAATTTGTTGTTATAGCCTCTGAGTTATGAAATATTTTCTCAAAAAAATAAATTTGCATTTGTTGGTTTAATTAGATACTCTTTCACCATACCAAATAGCCAAAATAGTTTAGCTTCTATTTTGAACACATTTCATCATGTTTTTGAATTAACATCAAACCATAGTAGTTAAATGAAATTTGTGGGTTCTAGCCTTTGCGTTTTGAAATATTTTCCCAAAAAATTAAATTTGCATTTGTTGGTTTAATTAGATACTCTTTCACCATACCAAATAGTTTAGCTTATATTTTGAACACATTTCGTCATCTTTTTAAATTAACATCAAACCGTACTAGTTATTTGAAATTTGTGGGTTATAGCCTTTGAGTTTTGAAATATTTTCCCAAAAAAATAAATTTGTATTTGTTGGTTTAATTAGATACTCTGTCACGATACCACATAGTCGAAATAATTTATCTTTTAATTAAGACAAATTTTTTCATTTATTTTGAATTAACATCAATTCGTACTATTTTTTCTAAAATTTGTGGGTTATAGCCTTTGAGTTTTGAAATATTTTCGCAAAAAATTAAATTTGAATATGTTGGTTTAGTTAGATACTCTTTCATCATACCAAATAGCCAAAATAGTTTAGCTTCTATTTTGAACACATTTCATCATATTTTTGAATTAACAACAAACCGTACTAGTTATTTGAAATTTGTGGGTTATAGCCTTTGAGTTTTGAAATATTTTTTCAAAAAAATAAATTTGCATTTGTTGGTTTAAGTAGATACTCTTTCACCATACTAAATAGTCAAAATAGTTTAGCTGCTATTTTGAACACATTTCATCATGTTTTTGAATTAACATCAAACCATAGTAGTTAAATGAAATTTGTGGGTTATAGCCTTTGCGTTTTGAAATATTTTCCCAAAAAATTAAATTTGTATATATTGGTTTAGTTAGATACTCGTTCACCATACAAAATAACCAAAATAGTTTAGCTTCTATTTTGAAAACATTTCATCATGTTTTTGAATTAACATCACACCATACTAGTTATTTGAAATTTCTGGGTTACAGCCTTTGAGTTTTGAAATATTTTCCCAAAAAATAATATTTGCATTTGTTGGTTTAATTAAATACTCTTTCATCATACCAAATAACCAAAATAGTTTAGCTTCTATTTTGAACACATTTCATCATCTTTTTGAATTAACATCAAACCGTACTAGTTATTTGAAATTTGTGGGTTATATATCCTTTGAGTTATGAACTATTTTCCCAAAAAATTAAATTTGTATATGTTGATTTAGTTAGATACTCTTTCGCCATACCAAATAGCCAAAATATTTTAGCTTCTAGTTAGAATACATTTCATCATCTTTTTGAATTAACATCAAACCATACTAGCCTTTGAGTTTTGAAATATTTTCTCAAAAACAAAAATTGCATTTGTTGGTTTAATTAGATACTTTTTCACCATACCAAATAGCCAAAATAGTTTAGCTTCTATTTTGAACACATTTCATCATCTTTTTGAATTAACATTAAACTGTACTTGTTATTTGAAATTTGTGGGTTATAGCCTTTGAGTTTTGAAATATTTTCCCAAAAAATGAAATTTGTATATGTTGGTTTACTTAGATACTTTTTCACCATACCAAATAGCGAAAATAGTTTAGCTTCTATTTTGAACAAATTTCATCATGTTTTTGAATTAACATCAAACCATACTAGTTAATTGAAATTTGTTGGTTATATAGCCTTTGAATTTTGAAATATTTTCCCAAAAAACTAAATTTGCATTTGTTGGTTTAATTAGATACTCTTTTACCATACAAAATAACCCAAATAGTTTAGCTTCTATTTTCAACAAATTTCATCATATTTTTGAATTAACATAAAACCGTACTAGTTAATTGAAATTTGTTGGTTATAGCCTTTGAGTTTTGAAATATTTTCTCAAAAAATAAATTTGCATTTGTTGGTTTAATTATATATTCTTTCACCATACCAAATAGCCAAAATAGTTTAGCTTCTATTTTGAACACATTTCATCATGTTTTTGAATTAACATCAAACCATACTAGTTAACTGAAATTTGTGGGTTATAGCCTTTGAGTTTTTAAATATTTTCCCAAAAAATTAAATTTCTATATGTTGGTTTAGTTAGATACTCTTTCACCATACCAAATAGCCAAAATAGTTTAGCTTCTATTTTGAACATAATTCATCATGTTTTTGAATTAACATCAAACCATACTAGTTAACTGAAATTTGTGGGTTATAGCCTTTGAGTGTTGAAATATTTTCCCAAAAAATGAAATTTGTATATGTTGGTTTACTTAGATACTTTTTCACCATACCAAATAACGGAAATAGTTTAGCTTCTATTTTGAACAAATTTCATCATGTTTTTGAATTAACATCAAACCATACTAGTTAAATAAATTTTTTGGGTTATAGCCTTTGAGTTTTGAAATATTTTCCCAAAAAAATGATATTTGTATATGTTGGTTTAGTTAGATACTCTTTCACCATACCAAATAGCCGAAATAGTTTAACTTCTATTTTGAACACATTTAATCATGTTTTTGAATTAACATCAAATCCTACTAGTTATTTGAAATTTGTGGGTTATAGCCTTTGTATTTTGAAATATTTTCCCAAAAAATTAAATTTGTATATGTTGGTTTAGTTAGATACTCTTTCACTATACCAAATAGGCAAAATAGTTTAGCTTCTATTTAGAATACATTTCATCATCTTTTTGAATTAACATCAAACCATACTAGTTAATTGAAATTTGTGGGTTATAGCCTTTGAGTTGAAATATTTTCCCAAAAAATTAAATTTGCATTTTTTAGTTTAATTAGATACTCTTTCAATATACCAAATAGCCAAAATAGTTTAGCTTTTGTTTTGAATTAACATCAATTCGTACTAATTTTTCTAAAATTTGTGCATTATAGCCTTTGAGTTTTTAAATGTTTTCCCAACCAATTAAATTTGTTTATGTTGGTTTAGTTAGATACTCTTTCACCATATCAAATAGCCAAAATAATTTAGCTTATATTTTGAACACATTTCATCATATTTTTGAATTAACATCAAACCGTACTAGTTATTTGAAATTTGTGGGTTATAGCCTCTGAGTTTTGAAATATTTTCTCAAAAATATAAATTTGCATTTGTTGGTTTAAATAGATACTCTTTCACCATACCAAATAGCCGAAATAGTTTAGCTTTTATTTTGAACACATTTCATCATGTTTTTGATCTAACATCAAACTGTACTAGTTATTTGAAATTTGTGGGTTATAGCCTTTGACTTTTGAAATATTTTCTCAAAAAAATAAATTTGTATCTGTTGGTTTAATTAGATACTCTATCACGATACCAAATAGTCGAAATAATTTAGCTTTTATTTAAGACACATTTATTCATTTGTTTTGAATTAACATCAGTTCGTACTACTTTTTCTAAATTTTTTGGGTTATAGCCTTTGAGTTTTTTCAAATTTTCTAAAATATTTAAATTTGAATATGTTGGTTTAGTTAGATACTCTTTCACCATACCAAATAGCCAAAATAGTTTAGCTTCTATTTTGAACACATTTCATCATGTTTTTGAATTAACATCAATTCATACTAGTTAAATGAAATTTGTGAGTTATAGCCTTTGAGTTTTTAAATATTTTCCCAAAAAATTAAATTTGTATATGTTGATTTAGTTAGATACTCTTTCACCATACCAAATAGCCGGAATAGTTTAGCTTATATTTTGAATACATTTCATCATGTTTTTGAATTAGCATCAAACCCTACAAGTTATTTGAAATTTGTGGGTTATAACCTTTGAGTTTTGAAATATTTTCCCTAAAAATGAAATTTGTATATGTTGGTTTAGGTAGATACTCTTTCACCATACCAAATAGCCGAAATAGTTTAGCTTCTATTTTGAACACATTTCATCATGTTTTTTTATTAACATCAAACCATACTAGTTATTTGAAATTTGTGGGTTATAGCCTTTGAGTTTTGAAATATTTTCCCAAAAAAATTAAATTTGTATATGTTGGTTTATTTAGATACTCTTTCACCATACCAAATAGCCGGAATAGTTTAGCTTCTATTTTGAATACATTTCATCATGTTTTTGAATTAGCATCAAACCCTACAAGTTATTTGAAATTTGTGGGTTAGCCTTTGAGTTTTGAAATATTTTCCCAAAAAAATAAATTTGTATTTGTTGGTTTAATTAGATACTCTATCACGATACCAAATAGTCGAAATAATTTAGCTTTTATTTAAGACACATTTATTCATTTGTTTTGAATTAACATCAGTTCGTACTAATTTTTCTAAAATTTGTGGGTTATAGCCTTTGAGTTTTTTCAAATTTTCTAAAAAATTTAAATTTGAATATGTTGGTTTAGTTAGATACTCTTTCACCATACCAAATAGCCAAAATAGTTTAACTTCTATTTTGAACACATTTCATCATGTTTTTGAATTAACATCAATTCATACTAGTTAAATGAAATTTGTGGGTTATAGCCTTTGAGTTGTTAAATATTTTCCCAAAACATTAAATTTGTATATGTTGGTTTAGTTAGATACTCTTTCACCATACCAAATAGCCGGAATAGTTTAGCTTCTATTTTGAACACATTTAATCATGTTTTTGAATTAGCATCAAACCCTACAAGTTATTTGAAATTTGTGGGTTATAACCTTTGAGTTTTGAAATATTTTCCCGAAAAAATAAATTTGTATTTGTTGGCTTAATTAGATACTCTGTCACGATACGAAATAGTCGAAATAATTTAGCTTTTATTTAAGACACACATATATTCATTTGTTTTGAATTAACATCAGTTCGTACTAATTTTTCTAAAATTTGTGGGTTATAGCCTTTGAGTTTTTTCAAATTTTCTAAAAAATTTAAATTTGAATATGTTGGTTTAGTTAGATACTCTTTCACCATACCAAATAACCAAAATAGTTTAGCTTCTATTTTGAACACATTTCATCATCTTTTTTAATTAACATCAAACCGTACAAGTTAATTGAAATTTGTGGGTTATATAGCCGTTGAGTATTGAAATATTTTCCCAAAAAAATAAATTTGCATTTGTTAGTTTAATTAGATAGTCTTTTACCATACACATTTCATCATGTTGTTGAATTAACATCAAACCGTACTAGTTAATTGAAATTTGTTGGTTATAGCCTTTGAGTTTTTAAATATTTTCCAAAAAAATTAAATTTGTATATGTTGGTTTAGTTATATACTCTTTCACCATACCAAATAGCCAAAATAGTTTCGCTTCTGATTAGAATACATTTCATCATCTTTTTGAATTAACATTAAACCATAATAGTTAAATGAAATTTGTGGGTTATAACCTTTGAGTTTTGAATATTTTCCCATAAAATGAAATTTGTATATGTTAGTTTAGTTAGATACTCTTTCACCATACCAAATATCCAAAATAGTTTAGGTTCTATTTTAAACACATTTCATCGTCTTTTTGAATTAACATCAAACCGTACTAATTTTCCTAAAATTTGTGGGTCATAGCCTCTGAGTTATGAAATATTTTCTCAAAAAATTAAATTTGCATTTGTTGGTTTAATTAGATACTCTTTCACCATACCAAATAGCCAAAATAGTTTAGCTTCTATTTAAAACACATTTCATCATCTTTTTGAATTAACATCAAACCGTACTAGTTATTTGAAATTTGTGGGTTATAACCTTTGAGTTTTGAAATATTTTCCCAAAAAATTAAATTTGTATATGTTGGTGTAATTAGATACTCTTTCATCATATCAAATAGCCAAAATAGTTTAGCTTCTATTTTGAACACATTTCATCATCTTTTTGAATTAACATCAAACCATACTAGTTATTTGAAATTTGTGGGTTAGAGCCTTTGAGTTTTGAAATATTTTCCCAAAAAATGATATTTGTTTATGTTGATTTAGTTAGATACTCTTTCACCATAGTAAATAGCCAAAATAGTTTAGCTTCTATTTGGAACACATTTCATCATGTTTTTGAATTAACATCAAATCATACTAATTAATTGAATTTTGTGGGTTATACCCTTTGAGTTTTGAAATATTTTCCCAAAAAATTAAATTTGCATTAGTTGGTTTAATTAGATACTCTTTCACCATACCAAATAGCCAAAATAGTTTAGCTTCTATTTTCAACACAATTCATCATCTTTTTGAATTAACATCAAACCGTACTAGTTATTTGTAATTTGTGGGTTATAGCCTTTGAGTTTTGAAATATTTTCCCAAAAAAATTAAATTTGTATTTGTTGGTTTAATTAGATACTCTATCACGATACCAAATAGTCGAAATAATTTAGCTTTTATTTAAGACAAATTTATTCATTTGTTTTGAATTAACATCAATCCATACAAATTTTTCTAAAATTTGTGGGTTTAGGCTTTGAGTTTTGAAATATTTTCCCAAAAAAATGAAATTTGTATATGTTGGTTTAGTTAAATACTCTTTCACCATACTAAATAGCCAAAATATTTTAGCTTCTATTTTGAACGCATTTTATCATGTTTTTGAATTAACATGAAACCGTACTAGTTATTTGAAATTTGTGGGTTTAGGTTTGAGTTTTAAAATATTTTCCCAAAAATATGAAATTTGTATATGTTGGTTTAGTTAGATACTCTTTCACCATACAAAATAGCCAAAATAGTTTAGCTTATATTTTGAACATATTTCATCATCTTTTTTAATTAACATCAAACCTTAATAGTTAATTGAAATTTGTGGGTTATAACCTTTCAGTTTTGAAATATTTTCCCAAAATATTCTTATGTATTCCATTTAAATGATCTTTACTCACTAAAATTGTTCATCTGCTATATGTAAACTTAGGCCGTTTGGTAGACTTTTCTGGGACGAGATCATAAATACTGTCGTGACACGTCCCCAACCGCACAATCAGCGTTTCATTCACTCGTTGCAAGACCGTGTTCTGACAGTCCGGGAGATCGCACAACTTCAGGGATTTCCAGATTGTTATAGGCTACAAGGCACTATTAAGCAAAAGTAAGTACCAAAGGTTCTCTTGAGTATTGTAGTATTTCTCTCTGTTTTTTGTGATTCTGACAAATGAACTTGGGTGGATGTAACAGGTACATACAGGTAGGCAATGTTGTAGCTGTTCCAGTCGGGTTTTCTCTGGGCTAGGCGAGTCAAGGTTTGTGTGATGATGATAAACCTGCCATAGAGCTACCTTTCAAGTACCCTAACTGTCTCCAGAAAAATGAAGATTCATCTAGATTAGGTGAAGAAACAAGTTAGATATCTTTCCCTCTATCTTCTACTTCAGAGATTTTGCTAAGACAATTTGTTTTGATCCATCTCTTAAACCTTGTTTTCTGATTTTGATACTGTGCTTTTATGAGAAAATTCAGTACTAAGAAAGTCATACTTCCCTTGGATTATTACTTGGAAAATGTCTTTAAATTATCGATTAGAAACTTGAATACTCACTCTGGGATATATTCTTGGATTCCCACAAAATGTGGAAGGTGTGAACATTTAGGACATGCAAAGTCGGTAGGAGTTCTTAGTTTTGCCCCTGTTGTTGTTCTTGTCCAAGGCATAGAGTATGCAATCCTCTGTGTTCAGGCCGCATCAACATCAGTTTTTGTCTCTAGCTTTGTCCCAACTGTTTCAGAACATTGAGGAGATCCCCACTGGTCAAGATTCAATAATCTCTTGCCAGCTTTCAGCTACTACTAACTTGTCAACCATTGGGCTAATTCCACTAATTTCACAATTAGTTACAGCTTCTACTACAGCTTTTGTCATAGCTCCTACCTTAGGTTCTGCTACTAAATCCATACCATCTCAAGAAATTGTTCAACCAACTACGCCGCCATCGGTTACAATCAGGCTGTGCCTGTTTGTGAATCACCGGCTCCACAATCAATCTTACCTTTGGTTAAAGATGATGATGTGATTGAGTCCTGGAGAATTCATTTTGATGGTAATGGAGTTTTTATAGGTTAATGAGTCTTTTGATGCATCTCAGAGGATGCGAGGAGGAAGACCAATAAAACCAACTCACTAGATGCAAGACCATGTTGCCCGTTGAACACTTAACTAAGCCACTCTAGTGAGCTTCTTCTTTAGCTCTTTCGACTCTCTTTTGAGCGTTGTCCTCAAAAGTTACTTTACTAGTTTAAGTGTACGCTTAATAACTCTCTAGCTACTTGTGCATATGGGTCATATCCACGTAGTTCTCATTATGCTTTTTAATTGAATACCTTTTCTAAAAAAAACACTCTTACATAATAGTCTATGATGTATGCATTCCATAAAAAATTATACTGTCAACAAAATCTAATCAAGAATTTCTTTACTCAACTTATCTTTTCATTATTCATTTGTAGAAATGTAAGAAAATATGATAGAGTTACCGTTGTTTCAAACACCATTTTACATGTGAAACAAAATTGAACTCATCATTGGATTATAACACCCCTAAAGATCATTGGATTTCTCATATTCAGTTTGTTTTCACAATTAAATAATTTAAGACTTATTTTCATTTAGTTGATAAATTAGTTTAACATATACATGAAGTGAGATGAGTACATTTTTTACCGCCAAATTAGTTATTGTCAATGTCAAATTCACATAAAACTATACTATGTTCGCATAATTTAGCATCTGAAAGTATATATAACTATTTGACCAATCTAAAACTTACTTGATTGGTGAAAAAGAACGATGGCTTTATTATCAAATTATTCAAAATATTAAGAATCAAATACATAAAATGTGCACAATATCATACTGTTAATGATTAAAAAAAAGAATTTGAATTCGGTTTCACAATGATATACATAATTGATAAGTTTACATTATCACGACGTGAATACAAAAAACAAAAATTAAGTGCTAGATCTACATGTTGAACATTACAAAGCATGTATCATATACTGCCAACAAGTCGAATTAATTAGAGACTTAAGTGCTAAATTCACACTATAAAGCAAAAACAAGTTGAACATATGATAATCTCTAATGGTCAATTGAATAATCAAAAGACGGGATACCAAGTTCGGTTGGTTTTCACAATTATGCAATTTAACACTCAAATCTCTTCATTAATCCAACGAGCTATGTATGTATAATTTCTCGGTCGAATTATTTAGAAACTTAAAGTGTTAAATTCGCATTATAAAGCAAAAACAACTTGAACTTATGATAATCTCTAACGATCAATTGAATAATCAAAAGACGGGATACCAAGTCGGTTAGTTTCACAATTATGCCATTTTAACACTCAAATCTCCTAATTAATCCAACAATCTAAAATTATACATACCTACTCGTAAGCCTTGAGAGCCTTAAGTCATGTTCTGCGTGAATCCTGCAAAAGAAAATACAAGAAAGTTGATTTAGTTGAGTGGACAATAAACATATTGGAAACACTGGTACATTCAACTCTGTTTAGACTAGACTACAAAAACATCAAAAAAATACAACAAACAAAACAAGAAATTTGCTACAAATAATTTATATAAAAGTAATTAACCATGCAATTCCTTATTTTAATCATCCTCAAACATCAAGTTTAACAAAAACGATTTAGAGCAACTAGAGAGAACATGTAATCTATTTTCTTATTATGAATTCTTAAAACTTCGGATTCAAAAGTATGAATTTCGAAACAGTGGTGCTTAATGACAAGAAATATCGTCAAGAGAAATAGAAATATCAAACCTTTCTTCGTCATAAACAGAATATGAATCCAACTCTTTGCTTCTTGCTTTCGATCTTGAAGCTTTCAAGATTTGGATGCAAGATTCCATCATTATCATGCACATAGAAAATGGAAGTGATCACAAATATAAACTTGAAATTATAAAGCAAAGGAAGAGAGGATTTCTGAAGAAGAAGTTTTTGGATCTACATTTTCTACCTTTAAACTTTCAAGATTTGGATGCAAGATTGAACCATCACATATAAAGCGAGAGGAAAATATATAAACTTGAAAAGATTAAACAAAGGAAGAGAGCAAGTGTTCATGGCTCAGATCTTTTATAAGCAACCTGAATTTTGTAACGGCTATTAACTTTTGTATACTGTTGTAAATTTAAGCTTCTGTAACGTTTTAAAAAACAACCGTTGAGAAATACTGTTCGATGGATGTGACTCAATTGTTCATTTATTTTACTAAACGCTTATTACATGTGTTTGTTAAGTTTAGCTGGAATGGAAAAAGATTATTGGTTCGTATATTAAAACAAATGAGCCATGGCTGTGTCATTAATAATCCAATAAGGTGTTCTTATCTGCGTTATTTCCTAAACGACACCATTTTAAAAAAACAAAATAAATGCTACATGGCTACTAAATAAATACAAAGATAATGCTTGATTTTGTATTGCACATTTCTGCAACAAATTTTTTAAAAGTAAATTGCATAAGTACGGTAGTAACACTTAAATTAATTTTGTCTCTGCGTGTCTCAATTTGGTTAAAACTGCAAAGAGACAATGGTCTTCTCATGAGAATTAAAAAACAAATTAAATCAAATAGAAATAGAATCTCAGTCGGATTTTGAGAAAACGATTTGTTATTGGCATAGTCTTTAGTTGGAGCAGGTCATTGTCGCGTCTGCTCCAAACATTGTGTCTTTCTATGATTTATTATCGTGTCTTTGTATGAGTTTTGAAATATTTTTCCAAAAAATTAAATTTGTATACGTTGGTTTAGTTAGATATTCTTTCACCATACCAAATAGCCAAAATAGTTTAACTTCTATTTTGAACACATTTCATCATCTTTTTGAATTAACATCAAACCGCACTAATTATTTGAAATTTGTGGGTTATAGCCTCTGAGTTTAAAAATATTTTCCTAAAAAATTAAATTTGCAATTGTTGGTTTAATTAGATATTTTTTCACCATACCAAATAGCCAATATAGTTTAGCTTTTATTTTGAACACATTTCATCATGTTTTTGAATTAACATCAAACCATACTAATTAATTGAATTTTGTGGGTTATAGCCTTTGAGTTTTGAAATATTTTCCCAAAAAATGAAATTTGTATATGTTGGTTTAGTTAGATACTCTTTCACCATACTAAATAGCCGAAATAGTTTAGCTTCTATTTTGAACACATTTCATCATCTTTTTGAATTAACATCAAACCATACTAATTAATTAAATTTTGTGGGTTATAGCCTTTGAGTTTTGAAATATTTTCCCAAAAAATGAAATTTGTATATGTTGGTTTAGTTAGATACTCTTTCACCATACTAAATAGCCGAAATAGTTTAGCTTCTATTTTGAACACATTTCATCATCTTTTTGAATTAACATCAAACCATACTAATTAATTGAATTTTGTGGGTTATAGCCTTTGAGTTTTGAAATACTTTCTCAAAAAAATTGCATTTGCATTTGTTGGTTTAATTAGATATCTTTCACCATACCAAATAGCCAAAATAGTTTAGCTTCTATTTTGAACACATTTCATCATCTTTTTGAATTAACATCAAACCATACTAGTTAAATGAAATTTGTGGGTTATAACCTTTGAGTTTTGAAATATTTTCCCAAAAACTTAAATTTGCATTTGTTGGTTTAATTAGATACTCTTTCACCATACAAATAGCCAAAATAGTTTAGCTTTTATTTTGAACACATTTCATCATCTTTTTGAATTAACATCAAACCGTACTAGTTATTTGAAATTTGTGGGTTATAGCGTTTGAGTTTTGAAATATTTTCCCAAAAAATTAAATTTGTATTTGTTGGTTTAATTAGATACTCTATCACGATACCAAACAACCAAAATAGTTTAGCTTCTATTTTGAACACATTTCATCATCTTTTTGAATTAACATCAAACTGTACTAGTTAATTGAAATTTGTGGGTTAGCCTTTGAGTTTTGAAATATTTTTCCAAAAAATGATATTTGTATATGTTGGTTTAGTTAGATACTCTTTCACCATACCAAATAGCCGAAATAGTTTAGCTTCAATCTTGAACACATTTCATCATGTTTTTGAATTAACATCAAACCATACTAGTTAAATGAAATTTGTGGGTTATAGCCTTTGAGTTTTGAAATATTTTCCCAAAAAAATATATTAGCATTTGTTGGTTTCAGTTAGATACTCTTTCACCATACCAAATACTTAAAATAGTTTAGCTTCTATTTAGAATATATTTCATCATCTTTTTGAATTAACATCAAACCGTATTAGTTATTTGAAATTTGTGGGTTATAGCCTTTGAGTTTTAAAATATTTTCCAAAAAACATTAAATTTGCATTAGTTGGTTTAATTAGATAATCGTTCACTATACCAAATAGTCGAAATAATTTAGTTACTATTTTGAGAACATTTCATCATGTTTTTGAATTAACATCAATCCGTACTAATTTTTCTAAAATTTGTGGGTTATATATAGCCTAGGAGTTTTGAAATACTTTCCCAAAAAATTAAATTTGCATTTGTTGGTTTAATTAGATACTCTTTCACCATACCAAATAGCCAAAATAGTTTAGCTTCTATTTTGAACACATTTCATCATCTTTTTGAATTAACATCAAACCATACTAGTTAAATGAAATTTGTGGGTAGCCTTTGAGTTTTGAAATATTTTCCCAAAAAATTAAATTTGCATTTGTTGGTTTAATTAGATACTCTTTCACCATACCAAATAACCAAAATAGTTTGCTTTTATTTTGAACACATTTCATCATCTTTTTGAATTAACATCAAACCGTACTAGTTATTTGAAATTTGTGGTTTATAGCCTTTTAATTTAGAAAAAATTTTCTAAAAAATCAAATTGGTATATCTTGGTTTAGTTAGATACTCTTTCACCATACCAAATAGCCAAAATATTTTAGCTTCTATTTTTAACACATTTCATCATGTTTTTGAATTAACATCAAACCATACTACTTAATTGAAATTTGTGAGTTATAGCCTTTGGGTTTTGAAATATTTTCCCAAAAAATTAAATTTGTATATGTGGGTTTAGTTAGATACTCTTTAACCATACCAAATAGCCAAAATAGTTTAGCTTCTATTTTGAACATATTTCATCATGTTTTTGAATTACCATCAAACCATAATAGTTAATTGAAATTTGTTAATTGAAATTTGTGGGTTATAGCCTCTAAGTTTTGAAATATTTTCTCAAAAAAATAAATTTGCATTTGTTGGTTTAATTAGATAATCTTTCTCCATACCAAATAGCCAAAAAAGTTTAGTTCTATTATGACCACATTTCATCATCTTTTTGAATTAACATCAATTCGTACTAATTATTCTAAAATTTGTGGGTTATATAGGCTTTGAGTTTTAAATATTTTCCCAAAAAAATAAATTTGTATATGTTGGTTTAATTAGATATTCTTTCACCATACCAAATAGCCAAAATAGTTTAGCTTCTATTTTGAACATATTTCATCATGTTTTTGAATTAAATTCGTATTTTTACCAAAATATGCCCGAATTCGTAGGTGTTTGAGTTTTGATAATTTTTGACGAAATCGTAAAGTCGTGCTTCACGACACTCTTCAATACCACAATAATTAGTAGGAAAAAAATAATTTCCACTTTAGATGCATTTGATTAGGTTTTCAGCATTTTCTCCAAAATGTGCCCAAATTGGTAGGTAACCTCTTTGAGTTTTGACAACTTTTGACGAAATTGTAAATTCATGTTTTTTGGCTTCCTGACACTCTTCTATACCACAATAACTAGTAGGAAAAATGTAATTTCCACTTTAGATGCATTTGATTAGGTTTTCAGCATTTTCTCCAAAATATGCCCCAATTGGTAGGTTAACCTCTTCGAGTTTTGACAACTTTTGACGAAATCGTAAATTCGTGTTTTTTGGCTTTACGACACTCTTCTATACCACATTAACTAGTAGGAAAAATTTTATTTTCACTTTAGATGCATTTAATTAGCTTTTCAGCATTTTATCCAAAATATGACCAAATTGGTAGGTTAATCTCTTCAAATTTTGACAACTTTTGACGAAATCGTAAATTCGTGTTTTTTGGCTTCACGACACTCTTCTATACCACATTAACTACTAGGAAAAATTTAATTTTCACTTTAGATGCATTTGATTAGGTTTTCAGCATTTTCTCCAAAATATACCCAAATTCGTAGGTTAACTGCGACCGTAAGTGGAAGAGAATGAGAATCTCCTCCGGTTGAATTATCAATGGTGGCTTTATAAACACTACCAAAACCACCTTCTCCGATCTTAAGCTTCCTGCTAAACCCACAAGTGGCATCACTCAGTTCCTTGTAAGTGAAAACCCTCAGGTTTTGGTTTTGGTTTTGATCTCTTTCAGTGTATAAGTCTCTCATACTTGTTGGAGAAGGCAAAGATCTTGGTGTTGGTAGATTAAAGGAAACAGAATTCGTTTGGTTCCTCCTTCTCGTCGTTGAAGACAATTCTGGAGCTGAGTTCGGTAATAACTCTCTTCTTGTTGTTGTTTCTTTGTTGGTCTCTTTGGATTTTGGTTTCTTGGACTTGAACAAGAACATACAATTCATGTTCTCTTTTTTTTTTGTTATATTTTGAGGATTTGGGTGTATTTTATTGTATGTCAACCTAACTAACTCTTATTATATACAAATTATAAAAAGTAGACACAAGAATTTCTAAGGAAAATCAAAGAGAGAGAGAGAGACAAGAAAAGTCAGAGATGCTATGAATGTGAAAGAGTGAGACATTTTTCTTTTTGTTACCAGAAAAAGAGAAGGTCAATTGTATGAAGAAGAAACCTTAAAATGGGAGCTTTAATCAAATGCAAAAAACGTAGTAGCTCTCGCTATTTCCTTGAGCTTTGTTTTTATTGATAATTCTGCGACCAAAGCGAAGCAAAGAAGAGTCATATATATGACTTCTCTATCTCGTGATCAAATCTACACTTTAACCCGTATATGCTCATAAGGGATCATGGTTGCTCTGCAAGCTTATACAAATTTAATTTCTGTATACACAAAGGTGAAAAAGTGAAAGAAAAAATCAATCTAAAAAGTAAAGTAAAAAGTGGGAGCTTTACACTTTCACACATCATCAAATATACAATCTAACTAATTCCATACGATTTATACATATGCCATCATTATTAAAAAGAATTAAATATTCATCTCATGCATGCTCCTGATTTTTATCTCACAAATGTTGGTTTTTGTTAATCACAAAACATTTTCAGAGTTTTCCAAAAATATAATACAGTAAAAACTCTATAAAATAATATTCGATAATGTAATAAATTTTGCCCATCCCGAGTCGGATCACAGCAAAATTTGACACAAATAAATAAAATGATAAGATAATAAATTTTTTCAAAAATCCTATACAAATATATGGTCCTAGTAATATCATAAAATAATAACTGTTATATATTTCTTTCATTTCATAATAAGTGATATTAGAAGTAACAAACTGTTTCAAAACATATTATATTTTTCAAGTTTTAGTAGAGAATTAACTAAATTTTTATTATCTTTAACCATTTATTGTTTTATTAGTGGTTACATTGTGTTTTACTATTAATTTATCAATTAATTTTAAAAAAAAAAATTTAAGCATTACTTATAAAGTAATAACTCTATAAAATAATAAATTTTGGTGGTCCTAATATTATTACATTATAGAGTTTTTACCGTATAATATCTAGCAAAATATATGAAATGTCATGATTGACAATTAATAAAATTCATGTTACATTTATTATCATTCATTAATATCTAATATTTAAATTTTATTATTGTAATACTTTAATATTTTAGACGGAATAAGCAGTAATCTTCATGGCTGCACACCACAACACATGCACATCGGGCCAATTTTTGGATCTGCAGGAATGCATGCAGCTTAACCTTTTGTGTGCATATAGATTCACAATCTGTCTTAACACAAGGCCTTTTAGCCGGAGGATATCCGCATTTCTTTTCGCCTCTACTCTCAACATTTCCTTTTACTCCTATAATTGTTATAATTAAAACATTAAATCAGAATTGTGATAGTAAAAATGGAAACAATAATATTTTCCTTCTCATAAAAATAGATATTTCAAGAGTTTTACTCATACTAATAAAAAATAAACAAATTCATTGATTATTAAAATATTTTTTATTTAATCCGGAAATTACAAAGATATCATTTAGAAATATCGTATGAATTAACATAAAGACTACATAGCATCAAATTTTAACGAAATTGAAAACCATAGTTTGCCACATTTATCTACCTTGTACGCAGTAAGAATAAACAATGAAAACGGTTTAAGTCAATTTATATCACAATAATTTTTCATAGTATATTAAGACCATATAGTTTTTTTATACACAAAGGAATTTATCATAAAAGGTAATAATACCCTAAATTGTTTTGTGGGAATCAATTTCGTACGTCTAGCACACAAAAATTTGTAACTCAATTATATAGGTCTACCTAGTATAGTTAAAGGATAATTTAAAAAATGCCACTTTTGAAATTCATTTTATGAAAATGTCATATTGAGTTTTCTAAATATAATATTTAAGTAATTCTAAATACATATACTTACCTATCACAAGAATGATGAAAATCATTAGAACGGTGTGAAAC
>LT669794.1:50220172-50298648 GCA_900128785.1 Arabis alpina
CTCATCATCTCCACACACCTCAATCCATCAAGACACACAGTCTATCAAGCTCTCGTATGCAGAGATCTGCCAGAGGTCGCAACCTCCCAAACTATCCCCATACCCTCACGATCTCAGTCCGCCAGTCCTGACGAACAATCGGTATGCGGGAACCCACTGCCCCCGGAGAGACGCATCTCTCAAGATCTGCCGGAGACTAATCTCCAAGAAAGACTGATGTCTATCTCTGAGCTATGCAATCAATTCCTAACGTCTATAATGCACCTCTGACCGGAACTACCTCCTAAGGTCTCACATGATATTCCCCTCCAGAATACCATCACAAACGTGATCCTCACAGATCACCCGGACCATCCTCACCTCGGATGTCCCTGCAGAGTCCCTCCGGAACTAGACAGTTCTACCTACCGTAAAACTTCTATTCCGAGACTCTCTCACACACACACACACAAACCATTAGAGTCCCACCGGAACTGGCAAGTCTTATCCGCAATAAAACTTCCATTCCGAGGTTCTCTAACCGCAAACACATGACTCTCAAAGTCAAACACATAAGAAAACACTTTCTTATTCACTGGAAAAATGTCATAATCATTACAACTTAATGAAAATACAAAAATCCACAACCAAAAACCTCACCACACACGGTGATCACAACACAAAAACTGAAACTGGAACCACAAAGAAAAACGAATTCACTCTTCTGCTTGCTTCTCGAACCACTTCTTGAACTTCGTTTTCATCTTTGCCTCTGGTTCCCAAGTCTCCTCCTGAATACCGTCACAGTCCCACAAGACTCTCAACAACGGCACTCTCTTCCGGCGCAGAACCTTGATACTTCTCTCAAGAATCCTAACCGGCCTCATCCCAACAGTCAGATTTGGCTGAAGATCTGCAGGAATCGTCACTGCTACCTCCTCAGAAGCATGCAAGCATCTCCTGAGTTTCGAAACGTGAAACACATCATGGAATTTCTCCATAATCGGAGGCAGCTCCAACCGATAAGCAACTGGTCCCACACGCTCCACAACCCGGAACGGACCCATGTACCTCGTACTCAGCTTATCATCGGATATGGACCTGTTCAGACCCCGCATCATCGCCATCTTGAGATACACTCGATCTCCGACTGCAAACTCCAACTCTTTCCTTCTCCTATCGGCATAACTCTTCTGCCGATCCTGAGCTTCTTTCATGTTCAGCTTTACAACACGGATCTTCACCGTCGTCTCCTGAACAAAATCAGCCCCAAAGATGCTCCTCTCCCCCACTTGGGTAAAACATAGCGGAGTACGACATGGCCTCCCATACAACGCCTCAAAAGGAGCCATTCCGATACTCGCCTGAAAACTGTTGTTATATGCGAACTCCACCAAACTCAAGTGATCCGCCCAATGACCACCCCAATCTAGCACGCACATCCTCAACAGATCTTCCAGTGTTTGAATCGTCCTTTCGGACTGCCCATCCGTCTGCGGATGATTGGCTGTACTCATATGCACCTTAGTACCCATCTCAGCCTGAAAAGCTCTCCAGAACACTGACGCAAACCTCGGATCTCGATCCGACACAATACTCGCTGGCACTCCATGCAACCTCACAATTTCCTTCACATACTTCTTAGCTAAGACCTCCGCTCCGCCTGTCTTCTTAATGGCCAGAAAATGTGCTGACTTAGTCAAACGATCCACAATCACCCAAATCGCGTCATAGGTCCGAGAAACCGGCAACCCTACCACGAAATCCATAGTGATCATGTCCCACTTCCACTCTGGAATAGGTAGACTCTGCAATAAGCCACTAGGAACTTGGTGCTCAGCCTTCACCAACTGACACACATTGCAAGCTGCAACCCAATCTGCCACATCTCTCTTCATCCCGACCCAATGATAATACCGTTTCAGATCCCGATACATCTTAGTCGCTCCCGGATGAATTGAAAACTTACTCGCATGCGCTTCTCTCAGAATTTCCTGCATCAAGTCCTCATCCTTAGGAACACAGACTCGTCCATGCACTAAGATAGTTCCGTTAGCAGAAACCTGATATTCGGAACCAGTAGCCTTGGAGAGATCTAACAACACCGGATCCTGCTCCTGAGCTACTCGGATCCTGATCAATAGATCCGCCTGATCTGCCGCCGCTAACCCCAACGGTTCCTATGAAGTAACACATAACCTCAAAGTATTAAGCACACTCACTAGATTCTCCACATCCCGCTCCTGAGATGAATCATACCTCCTCCGACTAAGAGCATCTGCTACAGTGTTAGCCTTACCCGGATGGTAAACAATGTCCAAGTCGTAATCCGCCAACAACTCCGACCATCGCCTCTGTCGTACATTTAAATTCTGCTGAGTAAAAATGTACTTCAGATTATGATGATCAGTGAACACCCGAACTCTGCCACCATACAAGTAAGACCTCCAGATTTTCAACGCGAAGACCACTGCCGCCAGCTCTAAGTCATGAACAGGATAATTGCCCTCATGCTTCCTCAACTGCCTTGAAGCATAAGCAATCACCTTACCCTACTGCATCAGCACACAACCCAAGCCAACTCCCGAAGCATCTGTGTACACTACATAAGGCTCACCCGGTTCAGGGAACGCCAATACTGGTGTACTAGTCAACATCGTTTTCAGCTTCGCGAAACTCAGCTCACAATCAGCAGACCACACGAAAGGAACATCTTTCCCTGTCAGCTTCGTCATAGACTGAGACATGCTCGCAAAACCTTTGACGAATCTCCGATAATAGCCTGCCAACCCAAGAAAACTCCTGATCTCAGTTGCATTCCTCGGTCTAGGCCAATCTCAAATAGACTGAATCTTCGCCGGATCCACAGAAACTCCGTCTGCAGAAACGATGTGACCCAAAAATCCCATCTCTCTCTGCCAGAAACTGTACTTACTCAACTTCGCAAACAGCTTCTGCTCCCGCAACTTCTCTAGAACTCTCCTCAAATGAACCTCATGTTCCTCCAGACTCTTCGAATAAACCAGAATATCATCAATGAAGATGATTACGAACTCATCCAGATACTCCTGGAAAACTCTGTTCATCAACCTCATAAATGCCGCAGGTGCATTCGTTAACCCGAATGGCATTACTACAAACTCAAAATGCCCATACCGAGTCCTGAAAGCCGTCTTCCGAACATCTGCTTCGTCTATCGGAATCTGGTGGTAACCGGATGCCAAGTCAATTTTAGAAAACCAAGTAGCCCCTCTCAACTGATCTAACAACTCATCAATTCGCGGAAGAGGATACTTGTTCTTCACAGTGACTCGGTTTAGCCCTCGATAATCGATGCACAACCGGAAACTACCGTCTTTCTTCTTCACGAACAACACCGGTGCTCCCCACGGTGAAGTACTGGGTCGAATAAACCCCTTCTCTAACAAATCCTCCAACTGCTTCTTCAGTTCCGCTAACTCTGCTGGAGCCATTCGATAAGGCGCCTTAGACAACGGCGTCGTTCCGGGTTCTAACTCAATCGTGAAAGGATCCGACCGAGATGGTGGTAATCCCTGCAACGACTGAAAGACATCTTCGAAATCCCGAGGGCCCGAATATCTCTCACAGCAACCCCACCAACAGCTTCCGGCATTACAATCGTTGCCAAGTAAGCCTCGCAATCCCTCTCAATCATCACCTCAGCTTGAACAAAGGAGATCACAAGACTACCTGAAGTCGGTCTCACTCCTTGATAAACCAACCTGCCACCTTCACGTTCAAATACCACCCGACCCCGATGACAATCCAGATGGACTCTGTACCGATTCAACCAATCCATACCAAGGATAACATCGTACAGTTCCACCGGACTAATCACTAAGTCAGCTGGCATCAACTCTCCCGCTACCAGAATATCCAACTCCTTCGCCCGGCCATGCGTAGCTAGAAATTCTCCTCCAGCAACCATAACCAGTCCAGTTCGCTCACCAGCGTCACTCCGGATACCACTTCTCTCGGCATGATTCGGAGTAATGAAGCAATTCGATGCTCCAGAATCAAACAACACATGGGATTCACACCCACCTACAAACAAGGTCCCTACACAATTCCCAAGTGCTAAGCAACCTAACTTTCTATCACAGGCAAAACTCTAAAACAAGCACCAAGCAATTCCACACTACTGAAAAATTACAAAGTCTGAATTAGAAAGTTACCTGTGATCGGCCTCGAGCTCGGCTCTCCCGGCGCTGCAATAGCCGGTGGACGCTCCATCGCCGCGATCTGGTCCAAAGGCTGCACCGCCCCATACTGAGCTACTGGCTGGACCACTGCCACTGCCAACGGCTGCAACTTCGGACAGTTCGGTCTGATGTGCCCCGACTCCCCACACTGATAGCACGTCCGAACTCCTCGAACCTCACTCTGCTTCGGGCAACTCGCCCTCTTGTGGTCTAGACTCCCACAAATGTAACAGCCTCGGCCACTTTGGCCCGATCCCGAAGCGCCTTCCCACTTCCTCTTATGTCCTTGCGCAGGCTTGCCGCCTTTGCCAGGACCTGCTTGCTGCACCTGCTGCTGCTGAGGCCTCCGAGGCTGAACAGCTGGAACCACGATCGCAGCCTGTTCCCTCAGATACTCCTCGATCTGTGCAGCCACCTCTACCAACTCTACTCTGCTCGCGAACCTGATGCCTCTGCACCGAGTCCGCAAATCCGGTCGAAGTCCTCGCAAGAACCTCCGAACCTGAGCCTGCTCATCCTCAAAGCTCCTACCAGCATAACCCAGGAGTCTGTTAAACTCCACGTCATACTCCCGCACCGATCTCGTGCCCTGAGTCAAGTCCAAGAACCTCGCCTCTAAACGATCCAACGCCTCCTGAGGAAAGAACTTGGAGTTGAACTCCATCACAAAGTCTGACCACGCCATCGCAGTCCCGACCCATCTAGCCGCTACACTCCTCCACCAGAGATGTGCATCCCCGTCCAAATAATGGACCGCCAAGTCAACCTTGTATCCCTCGGGACACCTAATCGAACGAAAGTTCCGCTCCACCCTCATCCGCCACTCATCAGCCTCCTCAGGCTTCACACTGCCCGCAAAAGAACCCGTACCGATCCTCTGCACCTGTTCCCTTATCCGTAGATAAGACAAAACCCTACCAACAACCGCAGCCCTCAGCCGCACATCTGCCACTCGTGGCATCACCGGAGCCTAACTCGTACCGCACTCGGTATCCGCTCCAAAAACTGCTGAAGCCAATCCGCCAGACGATCCACTCGACACTGAGCCCACCCGCGGGCGCACCCGCACTACCAACCTCACGAGGACCCACCCCGGCCCCCGGCAGCCAACCTAGGACCACACTGCCCCCACCAGCCCTCACACTGGCGCTCACACTTGGCTGCACGCTGGCAGCCTAAATGGCGCTCAAGCCGTCATGAAGCGTCTACGGATCACTCTCAGCCACTTGCGCAACACTCTGAGCCGCCCTCCTGGCCAACTCCCTCACTGGTCCCAGACCACAATCCTGACCTCCACAGTCACCCCGGCCCCCACGGCCACATTCTCTAGTGACTCTAGCTAACACCATGCACTACTACAGTACAGAAGCTAAGCACTAAAGAATAACAATAAAACACACTTACCGTGGAATCTCTTTGAAGGCTCGAAGGAAGATGATCTAGAACCCCTAAACTCACAGAATTGTCAATTTAACCAAATTACAATCCTAGCAGTTTTACCCCGTCCTAAAACCGTAAGGGCTCTGATACCAAACTGCAACGACCCGACCCGTTTTTTTTTTTTTTTAAACAATAAACCCTTGGTCTCGGACTAGCATTCCCATAAATGCTATCCTCAACAACCAAGCAACAACAACCAGACAACCAGCGGATAACATCAATAATAACCAAATAATTCATTCCATAAAAGCTAAACCAGTTCAACTCAAATTCCAATAACAATTCCAATACAATAAAACCAGTAACCTAGCGGAGTTCTAAAACAGAAATGGAAAGCAATAAAACCACACAGCACGAAACCGAGACCCTAGACCATCTCCCTCTTCGTTGCCATGATTCCACGATCACAATTTGCCTTTACCTGCATCACATGGAAAAAAGAGATGCGTGAGTATTATCATAAATACCCAGTGAGACGGTTCTCCCATCTACGACTGCGCACACAGACGCGATGGATCCGCTCAGGCAACACGCATCAAACAATCACACAAAACGCAACAACGGCTCAACCACAGCCCAAACAGGCAGCCTGTCGATCGACACTACCACTAGGTGTCGATCGACAGCCCTGTTCACACCTGTCGATCGACACACCCACGGTGCCTGTCGATCGACAGCTCCACAGGACCTTGTCGATCGACACAACCACTAGGTGTCGATCGACAGCCCCTCGATCACCTGTCGATCGACACAACCTCTAGGTGTCGATCGACAGCTCTCGTGTGACCCTGTCGATCGACACACCCAAGTGCTGTCGATCGACAGGCCGTCGCAGATTCATGGGAAATCGATCATTATCCTCTCGGATCGATTCCTCCTCTGCGCTAACACGAAACCTGCACGAATAAACACAATCCAAACAATCCACACGCATTACACAGACAGATTCAACACAAACAACATCAAATCAACAATTTTAACCTACCACCAAACAACCCTAACGAATCCACCGGCCCAGAAGCCATGGTCACGCACTCACCTTAGATTTTTGGATAGAATTTGTTGGATATTGAGGCTAGACACGAATCCACGACAATCTCCACAAGAAACTACTCCAAATCTCTCAAGAAACGAAACCCTAATTCTCAAAAACTCACAGGAAACAGAGAACTCCTCTCAAACTCTGTCTGCTGCGTTTTTGGGACTTTGGTTCGCTCAAATGCGGCCAAAAACCCTTAAATACGAAGCCCTAAGGTTTACCCAAACCGGCCCGGTCCAATTGAACGACTTAAATCGAACCAGAAAACCAACCAATTCGGGCACCTGTCGATCGACAACCACTAGGTGTGTCGATCGACAGCCCTTAAGAGCCTTGTCGATCGACAGACATCACGTGTGTCGATCGACAGCCCCTCCATTTTCCTCAAAAAAATGGTTTACGGGCGTCACACGGTGAACGAGAACTGAAAGGATTTTTTCATCTTAGATATATAAATAAACTGATGGTACATGTTTAGAAAAAAGACATGTACTTATTTATAGAAAAGGTTAGATGCATTCCACATTGAAACATATCTAATTTAAGCTATTTGCCTCCTTAACTTTCGATTCCGCAATTCAAGGTTTTCCTTGTCTAATATATTAGAACATTAGACTCGCTCGTTTTGAGTAAATTCTGTTTACAATTTAAATAAAAATAATAAAAATTATAAAGAAAGTGTATCTAACTTAGAATAGAGTATATAACTAGTTGGTCATGGATTTGTGAGTCTTGTTGTGATGCAACCCTGTGTGTGTTTCTGTTACTGATATGAATCATGTAATAAGTTGTGATTGGTTCTGCTTGACGATGATAAAAAGTAAAGATTCATCTCATGCTCCTGATTTATAACTCAGAAATGTTGGTTTTTGTTAATCACAAATCATTTTCAGAATCGTAATTTAGAGTTATCCATTTCCTAGACTCTAATAACACCTCTCCTCGATTCTCCAACAGAATCTGATTCCTCAATGATCTTCCTAAGAGTTTCAACAACAAAAGCCATGTTTGGTCTCTCTTTATCATTCTTGTTCAAACAATGATTAGCCAATTTAGCCACTCTCTTGACCATAGCAACATGATACTTGCTTTGTAGCTTCGAGTCAATGATCATTCTAAAGCTTTTGCTATCTATAGGATACTGTTTGATCCATTCTAAAAGCTTCTGCTCAGCCAAAGGTTTTAGTCTTTCGATTGTTCGACGACCAGTGATGATCTCATACAGAACAACTCCAAAGCTATAGACATCGTTATGTGTCCTGAGATGACCGGTTTCTACGTACTCTGGAGCTGCATAGCCGTTTGTTCCAACTCTCTTATTAAGAGAACCAAGTAGGAATAAGTTGGTACTTGTGGAAGAAGCGGCTAACGATATATCAAAATTGTAAAGGAGAAATGAGAAATGTTACTAATTACCGCGGTTGAGACATGAGTATTGTCTCCTTCAGGGCCTTCTCTAGCGAGACCAAAGTCCGATAATTTCGGACCAAACTCATCGTTTAAAAGCACGTTTGATGTCTCAACCGCGGTAACCATAACCAGTCCAGTTCGCTCACCAGCGTCACTCCGGATACCACTTCTCTCGGCATGATTCGGAGTAATGAAGCAATTCGATGCTCCAGAATCAAACAACACATGGGATTCACACCCACCTACAAACAAGGTCCCTACACAATTCCCAAGTGCTAAGCAACCTAACTTTCTATCACAGGCAAAACTCTAAAACAAGCACCAAGCAATTCCACACTACTGAAAAATTACAAAGTCTGAATTAGAAAGTTACCTGTGATCGGCCTCGAGCTCGGCTCTCCCGGCGCTGCAATAGCCGGTGGACGCTCCATCGCCGCGATCTGGTCCAAAGGCTGCACCGCCCCATACTGAGCTACTGGCTGGACCACTGCCACTGCCAACGGCTGCAACTTCGGACAGTTCGGTCTGATGTGCCCCGACTCCCCACACTGATAGCACGTCCGAACTCCTCGAACCTCACTCTGCTTCGGGCAACTCGCCCTCTTGTGGTCTAGACTCCCACAAATGTAACAGCCTCGGCCACTTTGGCCCGATCCCGAAGCGCCTTCCCACTTCCTCTTCTGTCCTTGCGCAGGCTTGCCGCCTTTGCCAGGACCTGCTTGCTGCACCTGCTGCTGCTGAGGCCTCCGAGGCTGAACAGCTGGAACCACGATCGCAGCCTGTTCCCTCAGATACTCCTCGATCTGTGCAGCCACCTCTACCAACTCTACTCTGCTCGCGAACCTGATGCCTCTGCACCGAGTCCGCAAATCCGGTCGAAGTCCTCGCAAGAACCTCCGAACCTGAGCCTGCTCATCCTCAAAGCTCCTACCAGCATAACCCAGGAGTCTGTTAAACTCCACGTCATACTCCCGCACCGATCTCGTGCCCTGAGTCAAGTCCAAGAACCTCGCCTCTAAACGATCCAACGCCTCCTGAGGAAAGAACTTGGAGTTGAACTCCATCACAAAGTCTGACCACGCCATCGCAGTCCCGGCCCATCTAGCCGCTACACTCCTCCACCAGAGATGTGCATCCCCGTCCAAATAATGGACCGCCAAGTCAACCTTGTATCCCTCGGGACACCTAATCGAACGAAAGTTCCGCTCCACCCTCATCCGCCACTCATCAGCCTCCTCAGGCTTCACACTGCCCGCAAAAGAACCCGTACCGATCCTCTGCACCTGTTCCCTTATCCGTAGATAAGACAAAACCCTACCAACAACCGCAGCCCTCAGCCGCACATCTGCCACTCGTGGCATCACCGGAGCCTAACTCGTACCGCACTCGGTATCCGCTCCAAAAACTGCTGAAGCCAATCCGCCAGACGATCCACTCGACACTGAGCCCACCCGCGGGCGCACCCGCACTACCAACCTCACGAGGACCCACCCCGGCCCCCGGCAGCCAACC
This sequence comes from Arabis alpina, assembly GCA_900128785.1. Taxonomy (NCBI): domain Eukaryota; kingdom Viridiplantae; phylum Streptophyta; class Magnoliopsida; order Brassicales; family Brassicaceae; genus Arabis; species Arabis alpina. Next base: position 50,229,776 of record LT669794.1, read on the forward strand.
TAGGACCACACTGCCCCCACCAGCCCTCACACTGGCGCTCACACTTGGCTGCACGCTGGCAGCCTAAATGGCGCTCAAGCCGTCATGAAGCGTCTACGGATCACTCTCAGCCACTTGCGCAACACTCTGAGCCGCCCTCCTGGCCAACTCCCTCACTGGTCCCAGACCACAATCCTGACCTCCACAGTCACCCCGGCCCCCACGGCCACATTCTCTAGTGACTCTAGCTAACACCATGCACTACTACAGTACAGAAGCTAAGCACTAAAGAATAACAATAAAACACACTTACCGTGGAATCTCTTTGAAGGCTCGAAGGAAGATGATCTAGAACCCCTAAACTCACAGAATTGTCAATTTAACCAAATTACAATCCTAGCAGTTTTACCCCGTCCTAAAACCGTAAGGGCTCTGATACCAAACTGCAACGACCCGACCCGTTTTTTTTTTTTTTTAAACAATAAACCCTTGGTCTCGGACTAGCATTCCCATAAATGCTATCCTCAACAACCAAGCAACAACAACCAGACAACCAGCGGATAACATCAATAATAACCAAATAATTCATTCCATAAAAGCTAAACCAGTTCAACTCAAATTCCAATAACAATTCCAATACAATAAAACCAGTAACCTAGCGGAGTTCTAAAACAGAAATGGAAAGCAATAAAACCACACAGCACGAAACCGAGACCCTAGACCATCTCCCTCTTCGTTGCCATGATTCCACGATCACAATTTGCCTTTACCTGCATCACATGGAAAAAAGAGATGCGTGAGTATTATCATAAATACCCAGTGAGACGGTTCTCCCATCTACGACTGCGCACACAGACGCGATGGATCCGCTCAGGCAACACGCATCAAACAATCACACAAAACGCAACAACGGCTCAACCACAGCCCAAACAGGCAGCCTGTCGATCGACACTACCACTAGGTGTCGATCGACAGCCCTGTTCACACCTGTCGATCGACACACCCACGGTGCCTGTCGATCGACAGCTCCACAGGACCTTGTCGATCGACACAACCACTAGGTGTCGATCGACAGCCCCTCGATCACCTGTCGATCGACACAACCTCTAGGTGTCGATCGACAGCTCTCGTGTGACCCTGTCGATCGACACACCCAAGTGCTGTCGATCGACAGGCCGTCGCAGATTCATGGGAAATCGATCATTATCCTCTCGGATCGATTCCTCCTCTGCGCTAACACGAAACCTGCACGAATAAACACAATCCAAACAATCCACACGCATTACACAGACAGATTCAACACAAACAACATCAAATCAACAATTTTAACCTACCACCAAACAACCCTAACGAATCCACCGGCCCAGAAGCCATGGTCACGCACTCACCTTAGATTTTTGGATAGAATTTGTTGGATATTGAGGCTAGACACGAATCCACGACAATCTCCACAAGAAACTACTCCAAATCTCTCAAGAAACGAAACCCTAATTCTCAAAAACTCACAGGAAACAGAGAACTCCTCTCAAACTCTGTCTGCTGCGTTTTTGGGACTTTGGTTCGCTCAAATGCGGCCAAAAACCCTTAAATACGAAGCCCTAAGGTTTACCCAAACCGGCCCGGTCCAATTGAACGACTTAAATCGAACCAGAAAACCAACCAATTCGGGCACCTGTCGATCGACAACCACTAGGTGTGTCGATCGACAGCCCTTAAGAGCCTTGTCGATCGACAGACATCACGTGTGTCGATCGACAGCCCCTCCATTTTCCTCAAAAAAATGGTTTACGGGCGTCACACGGTGAACGAGAACTGAAAGGATTTTTTCATCTTAGATATATAAATAAACTGATGGTACATGTTTAGAAAAAAGACATGTACTTATTTATAGAAAAGGTTAGATGCATTCCACATTGAAACATATCTAATTTAAGCTATTTGCCTCCTTAACTTTCGATTCCGCAATTCAAGGTTTTCCTTGTCTAATATATTAGAACATTAGACTCGCTCGTTTTGAGTAAATTCTGTTTACAATTTAAATAAAAATAATAAAAAATTATAAAGAAAGTGTATCTAACTTAGAATAGAGTATATAACTAGTTGGTCATGGATTTGTGAGTCTTGTTGTGATGCAACCCTGTGTGTGTTTCTGTTACTGATATGAATCATGTAATAAGTTGTGATTGGTTCTGCTTGACGATGATAAAAAGTAAAGATTCATCTCATGCTCCTGATTTATAACTCAGAAATGTTGGTTTTTGTTAATCACAAATCATTTTCAGAATCGTAATTTAGAGTTATCCATTTCCTAGACTCTAATAACACCTCTCCTCGATTCTCCAACAGAATCTGATTCCTCAATGATCTTCCTAAGAGTTTCAACAACAAAAGCCATGTTTGGTCTCTCTTTATCATTCTTGTTCAAACAATGATTAGCCAATTTAGCCACTCTCTTGACCATAGCAACATGATACTTGCTTTGTAGCTTCGAGTCAATGATCATTCTAAAGCTTTTGCTATCTATAGGATACTGTTTGATCCATTCTAAAAGCTTCTGCTCAGCCAAAGGTTTTAGTCTTTCGATTGTTCGACGACCAGTGATGATCTCATACAGAACAACTCCAAAGCTATAGACATCGTTATGTGTCCTGAGATGACCGGTTTCTACGTACTCTGGAGCTGCATAGCCGTTTGTTCCAACTCTCTTATTAAGAGAACCAAGTAGGAATAAGTTGGTACTTGTGGAAGAAGCGGCTAACGATATATCAAAATTGTAAAGGAGAAATGAGAAATGTTACTAATTACCGCGGTTGAGACATGAGTATTGTCTCCTTCAGGGCCTTCTCTAGCGAGACCAAAGTCCGATAATTTCGGACCAAACTCATCGTTTAAAAGCACGTTTGATGTCTCAACCGCGGTAACCATAACCAGTCCAGTTCGCTCACCAGCGTCACTCCGGATACCACTTCTCTCGGCATGATTCGGAGTAATGAAGCAATTCGATGCTCCAGAATCAAACAACACATGGGATTCACACCCACCTACAAACAAGGTCCCTACACAATTCCCAAGTGCTAAGCAACCTAACTTTCTATCACAGGCAAAACTCTAAAACAAGCACCAAGCAATTCCACACTACTGAAAAATTACAAAGTCTGAATTAGAAAGTTACCTGTGATCGGCCTCGAGCTCGGCTCTCCCGGCGCTGCAATAGCCGGTGGACGCTCCATCGCCGCGATCTGGTCCAAAGGCTGCACCGCCCCATACTGAGCTACTGGCTGGACCACTGCCACTGCCAACGGCTGCAACTTCGGACAGTTCGGTCTGATGTGCCCCGACTCCCCACACTGATAGCACGTCCGAACTCCTCGAACCTCACTCTGCTTCGGGCAACTCGCCCTCTTGTGGTCTAGACTCCCACAAATGTAACAGCCTCGGCCACTTTGGCCCGATCCCGAAGCGCCTTCCCACTTCCTCTTCTGTCCTTGCGCAGGCTTGCCGCCTTTGCCAGGACCTGCTTGCTGCACCTGCTGCTGCTGAGGCCTCCGAGGCTGAACAGCTGGAACCACGATCGCAGCCTGTTCCCTCAGATACTCCTCGATCTGTGCAGCCACCTCTACCAACTCTACTCTGCTCGCGAACCTGATGCCTCTGCACCGAGTCCGCAAATCCGGTCGAAGTCCTCGCAAGAACCTCCGAACCTGAGCCTGCTCATCCTCAAAGCTCCTACCAGCATAACCCAGGAGTCTGTTAAACTCCACGTCATACTCCCGCACCGATCTCGTGCCCTGAGTCAAGTCCAAGAACCTCGCCTCTAAACGATCCAACGCCTCCTGAGGAAAGAACTTGGAGTTGAACTCCATCACAAAGTCTGACCACGCCATCGCAGTCCCGGCCCATCTAGCCGCTACACTCCTCCACCAGAGATGTGCATCCCCGTCCAAATAATGGACCGCCAAGTCAACCTTGTATCCCTCGGGACACCTAATCGAACGAAAGTTCCGCTCCACCCTCATCCGCCACTCATCAGCCTCCTCAGGCTTCACACTGCCCGCAAAAGAACCCGTACCGATCCTCTGCACCTGTTCCCTTATCCGTAGATAAGACAAAACCCTACCAACAACCGCAGCCCTCAGCCGCACATCTGCCACTCGTGGCATCACCGGAGCCTAACTCATACCGCACTCGGTATCCGCTCCAAAAACTGCTGAAGCCAATCCGCCAGACGATCCACTCGACACTGAGCCCACCCGCGGGCGCACCCGCACTACCAACCTCACGAGGACCCACCCCGGCCCCCGGCAGCCAACCTAGGACCACACTGCCCCCACCAGCCCTCACACTGGCGCTCACACTTGGCTGCACGCTGGCAGCCTAAATGGCGCTCAAGCCGTCATGAAGCGTCTACGGATCACTCTCAGCCACTTGCGCAACACTCTGAGCCGCCCTCCTGGCCAACTCCCTCACTGGTCCCAGACCACAATCCTGACCTCCACAGTCACCCCGGCCCCCACGGCCACATTCTCTAGTGACTCTAGCTAACACCATGCACTACTACAGTACAGAAGCTAAGCACTAAAGAATAACAATAAAACACACTTACCGTGGAATCTCTTTGAAGGCTCGAAGGAAGATGATCTAGAACCCCTAAACTCACAGAATTGTCAATTTAACCAAATTACAATCCTAGCAGTTTTACCCCGTCCTAAAACCGTAAGGGCTCTGATACCAAACTGCAACGACCCGACCCGTTTTTTTTTTTTTTTAAACAATAAACCCTTGGTCTCGGACTAGCATTCCCATAAATGCTATCCTCAACAACCAAGCAACAACAACCAGACAACCAGCGGATAACATCAATAATAACCAAATAATTCATTCCATAAAAGCTAAACCAGTTCAACTCAAATTCCAATAACAATTCCAATACAATAAAACCAGTAACCTAGCGGAGTTCTAAAACAGAAATGGAAAGCAATAAAACCACACAGCACGAAACCGAGACCCTAGACCATCTCCCTCTTCGTTGCCATGATTCCACGATCACAATTTGCCTTTACCTGCATCACATGGAAAAAAGAGATGCGTGAGTATTATCATAAATACCCAGTGAGACGGTTCTCCCATCTACGACTGCGCACACAAACGCGATGGATCCGCTCAGGCAACACGCATCAAACAATCACACAAAACGCAACAACGGCTCAACCACAGCCCAAACAGGCAGCCTGTCGATCGACACTACCACTAGGTGTCGATCGACAGCCCTGTTCACACCTGTCGATCGACACACCCACGGTGCCTGTCGATCGACAGCTCCACAGGACCTTGTCGATCGACACAACCACTAGGTGTCGATCGACAGCCCCTCGATCACCTGTCGATCGACACAACCTCTAGGTGTCGATCGACAGCTCTCGTGTGACCCTGTCGATCGACACACCCAAGTGCTGTCGATCGACAGGCCGTCGCAGATTCATGGGAAATCGATCATTATCCTCTCGGATCGATTCCTCCTCTGCGCTAACACGAAACCTGCACGAATAAACACAATCCAAACAATCCACACGCATTACACAGACAGATTCAACACAAACAACATCAAATCAACAATTTTAACCTACCACCAAACAACCCTAACGAATCCACCGGCCCAGAAGCCATGGTCACGCACTCACCTTAGATTTTTGGATAGAATTTGTTGGATATTGAGGCTAGACACGAATCCACGACAATCTCCACAAGAAACTACTCCAAATCTCTCAAGAAACGAAACCCTAATTCTCAAAAACTCACAGGAAACAGAGAACTCCTCTCAAACTCTGTCTGCTGCGTTTTTGGGACTTTGGTTCGCTCAAATGCGGCCAAAAACCCTTAAATACGAAGCCCTAAGGTTTACCCAAACCGGCCCGGTCCAATTGAACGACTTAAATCGAACCAGAAAACCAACCAATTCGGGCACCTGTCGATCGACAACCACTAGGTGTGTCGATCGACAGCCCTTAAGAGCCTTGTCGATCGACAGACATCACGTGTGTCGATCGACAGCCCCTCCATTTTCCTCAAAAAAATGGTTTACGGGCGTCACACGGTGAACGAGAACTGAAAGGATTTTTTCATCTTAGATATATAAATAAACTGATGGTACATGTTTAGAAAAAAGACATGTACTTATTTATAGAAAAGGTTAGATGCATTCCACATTGAAACATATCTAATTTAAGCTATTTGCCTCCTTAACTTTCGATTCCGCAATTCAAGGTTTTCCTTGTCTAATATATTAGAACATTAGACTCGCTCGTTTTGAGTAAATTCTGTTTACAATTTAAATAAAAATAATAAAAAATTATAAAGAAAGTGTATCTAACTTAGAATAGAGTATATAACTAGTTGGTCATGGATTTGTGAGTCTTGTTGTGATGCAACCCTGTGTGTGTTTCTGTTACTGATATGAATCATGTAATAAGTTGTGATTGGTTCTGCTTGACGATGATAAAAAGTAAAGATTCATCTCATGCTCCTGATTTATAACTCAGAAATGTTGGTTTTTGTTAATCACAAATCATTTTCAGAATCGTAATTTAGAGTTATCCATTTCCTAGACTCTAATAACACCTCTCCTCGATTCTCCAACAGAATCTGATTCCTCAATGATCTTCCTAAGAGTTTCAACAACAAAAGCCATGTTTGGTCTCTCTTTATCATTCTTGTTCAAACAATGATTAGCCAATTTAGCCACTCTCTTGACCATAGCAACATGATACTTGCTTTGTAGCTTCGAGTCAATGATCATTCTAAAGCTTTTGCTATCTATAGGATACTGTTTGATCCATTCTAAAAGCTTCTGCTCAGCCAAAGGTTTTAGTCTTTCGATTGTTCGACGACCAGTGATGATCTCATACAGAACAACTCCAAAGCTATAGACATCGTTATGTGTCCTGAGATGACCGGTTTCTACGTACTCTGGAGCTGCATAGCCGTTTGTTCCAACTCTCTTATTAAGAGAACCAAGTAGGAATAAGTTGGTACTTGTGGAAGAAGCGGCTAACGATATATCAAAATTGTAAAGGAGAAATGAGAAATGTTACTAATTACCGCGGTTGAGACATGAGTATTGTCTCCTTCAGGGCCTTCTCTAGCGAGACCAAAGTCCGATAATTTCGGACCAAACTCATCGTTTAAAAGCACGTTTGATGATTTGAAATCTCGGTATATTACCTGCCAAGAAATTAAAATAACATGTATGATGTATCTAATGATGTGCTGATTCGGTTTCATCAGTTTGTATAAATTTCGAATTATGGATACAGACTTTTAAAACATAATTTTTTTTTTGTTGATTTAAATCACCTGAATTTCATGTAAATAAGCCAATCCTTGAGCTGCACCAAGCATGATCTGAAGCCTTTGTTTCCACGGAAAATCCGAGGTTCTTCGAGTAAAGAGATGGTCCTCTAAGCTGAGATTAGTCATAAACTCGTAAACCAAAAGCCGCTCTGTGTCCTCTGCGCAATAACCTAAGAGCTTGACTACGTTCGGGTGATTCACTACACCCAATAACTGAACTTCTGCTAGCCATTGCTTGTGACCCTTTCATTACAATCAGAGTATCAATAATAATATCTGAGATCAAACATTATTCTTAGTCAAAGTTTGGATATTTTCGTCTATTAGATCACAAGAAAATCCGAAAATTTCACATAATTGTCACAATATTTGCTTCATTGATCAATTCTTTCAAAACTTATTTCTTGGTTAAAGTTTTATACATTGTACAACAAATCTGTGACAATTAGTAGTTTCAAAGTTAATTTTTTACTCTTTTCGCCAAATTTGATCATAAAAACAAAAATCGGGAAATCTCACATACTTTCTTGATTGATAATTTTAAAAACTTGTTTCTTGGTTAAAGTTTCCATCACACAAACACTTTTCTACATTATACAATTTCTTGTTTTAAAATTTTGTAATACAGTATTTTCGACAAGTCGATCACAAAGATCCGAAAGTTTCACATATTTGTCACATTCTTGCTTCATTGATCATAATTTCTAATCCTTTTGCAACTCTATCACTAGTCTAAAACCTAAACATTTCGCATAACTGAAGTTATATATGTATATATATACCTGTAGACTTTGTCGATTGAGTTTCTTAACTGCGACCGTAAGTGGAAGAGAATGAGAATTATCAATGGTGGCTTTATAAACACTACCAAAACCACCTTCTCCGATCTTAAGCTTCCTGCTAAACCCACAAGTGGCATCACTCAGTTCCTTGTAAGTGAAAACCCTCAGGTTTTGGTTTTGGTTTTGATCTCTTTCAGTGTATAAGTCTCTCATACTTGTTGGAGAAGGCAAAGATCTTGGTGTTGGTAGATTAAAGGAAACAGAATTCGTTTGGTTCCTCCTTCTCGTCGTTGAAGACAATTCTGGAGCTGAGTTCGGTAATAACTCTCTTCTTGTTGTTGTTTCTTTGTTGGTCTCTTTGGATTTTGGTTTCTTGGACTTGAACAAGAACAGACAATTCATGTTGTCTTCTGTTTTTCTTTGGTTATATTTTGAGTACTTGAGTGTATTTTATTGTATATCAACCTAACTAACTCTTATTATATACACATTATAAAAAGTAGACACAAGAATTTCTAAGGAAAATCAAAGAGAGAGAGAGAGAGAGAGACAAGAAAAGTCAGAGATGCTATGAATGTGAATGAGTGAGACATTTTTGTTATTGTTACTAGGAAAAGAGAAGGTTATTTGTATGAAGAAGAAACCTTAAAATGGGATTTGGAAAAGAGGAGTTACAAAGAGTAAGATGAGTGTGAACACATGACAAGAGAAAGAGAGTTAAGTAAATGATAGAAACATTTTTCTATCCATGGAAAAACAAGTTAAAAGGACTGAAAAAATGAAAGAAGAAAGATAAAGCGATTTTGATTAAGAAAGAAGACCATAGTTATTTGATTATTTCATAGTTTGACTTAACTAAGAGTCTAAGACCAAAACAAAACCCATAGTTTTCTTTTGCCTATGTTTTTGCATTGTTTTATTGTAAGAATATAGAGTACATACTATAAGTGAGTCATTTTGTGTTGATGTATTAAAATGGTTGGGTTTCTTTTTGTTGTGTGGTAAAAAGAATTTTAGGGAATGATGATTCCACTTCAAAAATCATAAAAGCAAATATAGTTATTAGACTTAAAAGCTTATGGTATGAATGAACTATGCAAGTAAATAGAAAGCGTGTGATAATAGTCAAGTCAATATACTACTCTACGTATTTATTGGATCGAGTCTTGTTGATAAACACTCGATAGTTATTACTCTCTCCGTCTCATTTTAGATGATTTTTAAGATTTTTACACCCAAATTAAGAAACCATTTAATTGTTTATCTTTTCAATAACGAACACCAATTCCAAAATGATTCAACCAATGAAAAAATAATTTGCAGAATTCAAACACTCAAAAACAATAAAAACATAATAAATATTGCATAGAAAATTGAAAAAATCAACTAAATTGGGACAAAAAATTTCTCCCAGAAGATCAATTGTTAAATCATGACATCATCTTGGAATTTGGACCTTTTGTAACTTCGAATTTGGTAGGTAGTACATTTTATAATGTTTTGTAAATAAGAAAGGTGAGGAGAAATTGAATTCCCTTTTTGACTTAAGAAAGAGATGCTTTTGGATTTGGTCATTTGGGAGAATGAATTCATGGATGCAAAAGGCAAAACCGCGTCTCCACTTTTCTTCACCTTCCGACAAAAGGCACTTAACTTCTTCGACTTCAACATTTTTTTTTCCGTTCTTGCAAGTAACCAGAATATGTAAATTTAGTCATCAAAACTCGAATTCGTGCCTAAATTGTTCACTATTGGGCTAAAAACTTAGTTGAGATTGATAAATCAATGTTGTAATCGATGTTTGTTGGTTAATAATATGAAGTTGAAGGGCATTAGTATGATATCTTTTACTCTATTGTTTTATCTTTCTAACTATAAAAATGAGCTTTTTGAAATATAAAGAAGAAACACATTAAAATAAGAAATGAATGTGTTTATTTTCAGCTTTTACATTAAAACAAAACATCTTATGTGTTAATCTTCTCATGCAAAAGCATTCATATATGAGAAAATAAAAACAAAGCTATGAGTAATTCGCGCTTGCTCTTGAGCCAAACAAGATGAAAACTAACCTGATTTCATTATATGTATCATCTATTATATGTCTCTCAAGCTCTTTGCTCATACGCGTTCTCATCTACTTGAACTCCTGGACCATAAACTAGTCGGCATCGGTCACTAAATGCCCCCACAAGTCGTGTTGCTACTTCCTTTAAGAACATCGAAGCCACCTGAACAACAAAACAAGCAAAAGAAACACACTTTTAATCTTTTGCATGAACCAAGATTCAAGTAACAAAGAATCATCTTGCGATAGGTGTACTTGAATTTGAAATCCACATGTTGTAAACTATGTCTAGAAGTTTACGAACAATTTGACACCTATAAGTGCAGAGGTTTCGTGAAGTAGTTTTTACCTGGCGATAAAGAGGCGAGTTGAATTTGAAATCAACATGGAAATAAAGATCGCAGCTTCCTGGAACGGGTCCAGGTTTAAACTGCCAGAGGTTTATCAAATGGTCAAATACGCCGGTGTCCCTCGCTGTTGTCTGAATTTAAATCATGTCAGTAAGATCGATCAATCACTCAGTCGAATCTAAACAAACACAAAAACAAGTAGTTACCTTAATCCATTTCGGCCTTTCGAATTCTACATGTGAAGTGTAACTCTCAACAAGAAACTTGAAACCAATCTCTAATTCCGCATCAAATGACCCGTCTGGATATTCTTTGAGTACCTCAGAACGTTGACACCATGGAACAAAACCATGGTACAAATCTACAGCTGCAACTACATTAAACAATTGCTCTGGAGAATACCTATAATAACAAAACAAACACATATGAACCATGCATCTCAATGTAGCATACACACAACTATGTTGATACAACACAATCATCTTTAAACAATATATTCTTCAGATTATCATCTTAGAAAGCTAGAAACAAGACAAACACACATGCAAATCTATTTCCTCAACACAACCAAAATGCTTATTACATCACTAAACCATTCTTTCACTGTTTGATCCACATAACATAAAGTTTAATCTTTTAATTGAACCATTTCTCAAAGAAGCAAAATCAAACAAACCCAGAAAGCTAATGTTAAGAAGGTATAGATGTAAATTACCCCAAGACACGACGTTCTTCATAGATCTTAGACAATTCACCACCACTACCTTCTTCACCATCTCCACAACCCAGAAAATGCCGTCTTTGAATCACGCTTCCATAACTACTAATGCTACAAGGCAATCTCCCTAACAAGATTCTTCTTCTTCTAGAAACATCATCATTAACAGAGATTAACCCAGAAGAAGAAGAAGACGAAGTGATTCTTCTTCTCTCAACACCGGAAATAGAACCAAATCGACGAAATTGATCAGATACAATCCTCGATCGGGTCTTGATTAAGGACAATACAGACCTAGAACCAGAGATAAACGGTGGCATTACACCCAAATTTTGTAAGATCCGAAACAAAATTAAACTTGGATTCAATCACAAGGGTCTCTTCTTCTTCTTCTTCTTCTTCACGGAGCAAGAGAGAGAGAGACGTAATCTAGAAGGCTAAAAGCTCGCAGGAGCACACAGAGAGAAACACACGGACCTATACAAATTTAGATTATTGAAGAAAGCTTTTCTTCTTGGTCACTGACTCACTTGGTCAGAGAAAGCGACATGTCTATTATAAAAGGGCCCGTAAATTCAGGCCCAATGGGCTTTTGATGATACGCAAATGCGTATTTGGATCGGGTCCAATAAGGGTTCGGATCGGATCCTATTGGAACAGGTTATATCCATACATGTATCTATAAAATTTTGGGTCGGATAAAAGTTCAGGTTTTTCAAGTCAGGTACAAGTTCGGATACTCTGGTTCGGTTTTTATGCCCAGGCTAGTCAAATCTGACATTGATAGAAGCAATTTGTGTAATTCAAGTACTTGAAAGAAGAAGAGGGGAGTATTACAAATTTTAATATGGGTGGGTGGGTGGGTGGGTGATATTGCTTCATCACAGTCCATGCTGCTAATTAAGTAATCTAAAACCTAAAGAACACACAACACGGAAAAAAAAAGAGAATTTTCGTGATACACAATGGCTTGTTTTGGTTTACACAAGGCTTCTTGTATCTTCTGCTTTTAAGGATATATCTTCTTTTTTTTACTTTCTTTCCTTCACGGCTTGTGTAACTTAAACCCAAACACTCTTGGAACGTAGCTTTGTGCTGCTTTTTGTGGCTTCAGATGTCCGTATGTCATCAGGAACAAATGTGGAAATGTTGTCCCAAAGTAAGCTCCATCTATGTCTGTTTTTATTATTGTGATTAAAGAATAACAAACCAAAGATTGCAGCAACAACACAGCATAATAAAGCAAATCCAAACTAGCATTGCGTGTATATGTAAGGGAGGACTCAAAAAGGATACTTCCTTGGTATTTTGATCGTGGGTAATAAACGTCTTCACATTTCGGGCAATATATCTTAACAGTGCTTGCTCGAGGTATGTCTGATTGACCAACAGGTAAACAAGGTTGCCCACAGCAATAAACTCTTGGGCATCTTCCAAAATCATAGCTTTTGTATTTGTCTAACTGCAAAAATCAATGGTAACAATAAGGACAACGATACTTTGGTTTATGTTCGATATGATTTGTCTGAGAAGGAAAAGTTTCTTTACCATAGAAGCAAGCCCTTTGCTTGTCAATATGTAACGAGCATGAATCATTCCATATAGCATCTCTGCCGCTGACTCGATCAACTCATTCTGTTCCTCTGTAAACATCTCACCTGTTAAACCGTCAAATTCCAAATCAAACATTCAAGACACACAAAAACGACGAACAATGGTTTATCCCACGACTCAACACGCAATCACATATACATGAGGTAAGAAGACTCTTACTTACCATGAGAAGATTCTACATCCAAAATCAAATCAAGCGCATAATCATAATAAGGAACTTGATGACTAAGTCCACACAAGTTAAAATCATCCTGAATATAATCCTCATCAACTTCACAGAAAAACTCGTTCCCACGAAGGTTACAAAACCACGATATCCACGAAGTGTCTTCTCCATCAGAACCACTCACTTCCGATTCTTCACTATCTGTGTCTGATATATCCACAGCTAAACATAACCACACCAAAAACATTTCTCAGAACAATCCTCATAATACATTTCTCTAAACAAAAATACGAAATCAAGTTCAATATACGAAAAAACATTTCTCAGAACCATTCTCATAATACATTTATCTACACAAAAATACGAAATCAAGTTCAATATACGAAAAAACATTTCTCACAACCATTCTCATAATACATTTCTCAAAACAAAAATACGAAATCAAGTTCAATATTCGAAAGTTCAATCCCAAATCAAGAACAAACCCTAAATACATACACGAATCGAGTCGAATCGAATTGAATTGAATTTGAATAAAGAAGAATCGCTTACCATCGGAAATGTTAGTTTTGGAGATAGAATCAGAACGTGAATCTCTATTGTTATGGTCATGCAATTGCTTCCCACTCAATACAGAACTAGACGATCCTTTACCTTTTCCATTGACGGACTGAGACATCGCATACGAATCACGATTACCACGAATCTCGTTGATCTTTTTCCGATCAACCACCTCTGATTTCGATCCAACCGTACCTCTCTCTTTATACATCTTACACAAAAAAAATTCTGAATCTCAAGGATATAATACAACTTCCGTCACCGGAGATCCACGCCGGTGAAACCTAGGGTTACGTACAAGTAGCCTCTTCGTGGTACATACACAGATTTGATTTTTTTTGGTTCTCGCTTTAGATATTTTTGTTTCCCTGTAGATAAGAACGGAATAAAAGAAAGAAGGGTAAAACGGGAAATAATTATATTCTCCGGCGATGATCACCGAAAGAGAGAGAGACACGTGACGGTCACGTGGTAAAGCTATAAGGCCAGGCCCATGTTAAATTCGTTTTGGGCTACAAAGAGTATCTTGAAGTGGAAACATTGGATACTTTTGGTTAATAATAAAATTACAAAAGAAGTCCAAAATGTATTTAAATTTTCGATTTTTGAACCCTAAGTAATGAAATTATAACAAGACTCCCAAGTACAGAGTTTTTTGTTTACTCAGGTGGTGGTGATGGATTTTGAAGAAGGTGAACATGATTAGTAATGGAGTCAGGACAAGATTGAGCTTGAAGAAGCTCTAGTCTCATGAAAGGATGTACGAACTGAAGTATGTAATCTTCGTCTGCAAACAAAAAAAATCGGAAAATGTTACTTAGAAGATCGTTTTCTTCTTACATTGTTTCTTATATAGTAGACACAGAGAAAATCTGAAAGCTTACTTTCTTTAACAGTTCCGAATAGCCAGCAAAGAACCTCATCGGCGAATGCTAAGCATACTCCTCCCTAAATACGAAAATCTCGACGTGTTTAGTTTAAGCGCTATACAATTTCTAATATAGTTAGAGTTAAGTGATTTACACTGACCTGCCAATAGTTTTTCAATCTTGCTCGGTGCGCGATATCTTTCGTTCTTAGTCTCTCTGTACGTACTAATCTCCCTCCATCATCTCTACACCAAAGGGAAAATGTATATGTTTACTTGAATTTCTTTGACTGAATCTTGAAAGGTTAAGAGTTTATCATACGAATGGGAGAGACAAATTCATACCTAAATCCAACGACAATATACGGGACTCCTGCTACAAATGATTGTATCTGCAGGATGTTAAACCGGTTTTCTCAGTGTTATTTCTAAGGCAGCACAACAATGGATATACTAACAAGATATATGCAACTCGTGAGACCATCGTACTTACCCAGAATTTAAGCAGTTTCTCTCTCTCAAATCTGTCTACGGTACGATCATCCAACTAGGGAGCAAACAGTAGGAACATTACAGGCAGTGAAAAAGAGAAACGGAAATGATGAAAGGAGCTTTTAGAGATATTGCATAAGGGAGCCATACCTCGCGAGAGGTTTTCAACTCTATATAAATCCTCCTTCCTTCATCAGTTTCATCGCAGCAATCCATTTCAGCACCCATCAGAACTCGGTGAGC
Organism: Arabis alpina; assembly: GCA_900128785.1. Classification (NCBI taxonomy): domain Eukaryota; kingdom Viridiplantae; phylum Streptophyta; class Magnoliopsida; order Brassicales; family Brassicaceae; genus Arabis; species Arabis alpina. Next base: position 50,244,964 of record LT669794.1, read on the forward strand.
TCCTAGTTTAGTCTTGACAACAGAACAAAATTCAACATTTGCATCCACATGATGAATTTCTTCTCCATAAGCTCTTCCCGGATCTTCCGTTGCAAGGCTTTCGAAACAATAACCCCAGTAACATCTGAATGAAATAAAACACTGACTACATTAGTTGCAAAAAAAAATGCACTGTTATAAACCATTTTTCCAAAATATTGATGTTATAAACTTTGCCAGTTCACTGATAAAACTAGTAGAATCACTCAAAACTATTACAAAGTAGATTACCTGCGGCGATCTAAGTCACTTTGTGGCCTTTCAGGGAGTTTATGTACATCCAAATAGATGGTTCCATTCCTCTTATGCACACCCATTTCCCACGCTTCATGCCGGTTGTAAGCAGTACCCAGTATCTAAGCGAATAAAACAAAGCACACAGAATGATTCACCAAATCATTTGATATCAGAATGGTCAAATAACTGTTGAGGGGCTCTCGCTTACTTTGTTTAGATTATTACGAAATGTCTGTCCGAAACAAAGTAAAAAAAGACACTGTCAGATAATCTCTTCCATGTAATGAATTGAGAGTTGACTGGACTGAATGTATACAAGCACTTCATACCACAAAATGCATGTTCTCCAGCGAAATGTTTTTTGCTCTAATGCTAGCAAGAAGATCGCCAAATCCCTCGGAGCCCAAATCTGCCTCAAAAGAGCTAAAAACATCAAATCTCTACATTTTACACATGCTAATAGTTCCCTATGAATACCCTGTCACACTAATTCATTACCTTTTTTCTCAATAAAAGTGTCGTAACCTTGATTTAAATCCGCTCCAATCTCTTCAGCAATACGACGCTTGAAAAGCCTCTGGGATACAAGCACAAAGTAGATACATATAAGCTACAACTACACATGTACATGTTCGAGTCCATATATACCCCAACTAAACAGTTTAGTACCAAAAAACAAAAAAAGCAATAATAATACCAAAAGCTCTCACCAATCCTCGCTCATCAAAGAATACTTCTCCACCTTCTACACGACTGTAGCTAGTAAGCTCACATGGCTGTCAATACCAAACGTGTTACCACACCCATGTATATAGTCTTTAACAAAAATGTTCCTTAATATGTTTACCTCCTGAAAGTTTGTAGATTTCCTAGCCAATGTTTCTTTACTTTTCGACAATTTAAGCTCCGAAACAAACCGCTCATCACGCTGATAATTCTGCTGATGATATCTTCCACCAAACCCACCACGACCACCACCACCACGTCCTCCAGGGAAAGGTCCAGGTCTAGGAAGTAACCCTGCTCCTCCTCTCCCATTTGGCCAACGACCTCCACGTCCTCTCCCTCCATGGTTATCATTACTCCATCCCACAGGCAACACTATCAACAACAACAACAATCACAGAAACATTTAACACAATCACAACATGAACATTCAAATCAATCACAATCCCAAATCAATCACAAATCTCACCAGGAATTGAGTAAGTACTAATTGAAGGAGTTTTAGTATACTCTTCATTATCAGAACCAAAAAGATCTTTATCATCTTCTTCTTCATAAGCATAAACACCACTTTCACCATTATCATTACTCCTATAACTCTCTACTCTATCATCATCTTCTTTCCCACCGCTACTTCCACTATCGCTATTAGAATCCGCACCACCATCTCCGCCTTTGGAAGAAGAAGCACCAGAAGAAGAAGATGAAGAAGAAGAAGAGGAAGAAGAAGAAGCGTTACCAGAAGAAGATGATTTCGAACGTGATGATTTCGAATCGTTATCGGAATCTTCACCGAATAATTCATTCATATGCTTTTTTGTCGCCGGCTCTGAATCCATAACGAAGGAACAAGGTTTTTGATTTTTAGGTTTCCGATCGAAGAAGAAGAAGTATGACCCAGCGAGTTTCAACGAGTTAACTCGGTTTCTATTGAGATTTGGGCTTTGAATATAATAGAATGGCTTCTTTGTTTATCTGAGGCCCAATAGCTTTTTCAATTGCATAAACATGGACAAATGGGTATTCGGGTTAGATCCGGGGTTGGATCTTGTGAGGTACAGATTTTGTTGGGTATAGAATTTGTGTACCCACATAGATACATGTAGAGTTTTGAATCGGTATAAGTTCGGGTATAGGTTCTGTCGCGTCTAAAATTTTTGTACCGATATAAGTTTTTCTAGAGTTTTGGGTCGGATATAGAATTTTTGTACCCACACAAATACATGTAGAATTTTGAATCAGTATAAGTTCGGGTATAGGTTATGTTGCGTCTGAAATTTTTGTACTGATATAGGTATTTGTAGAGTTTCGGATCATGTACATGTTCGAATATAGTCGAATCCGGTAGAAATTATTTTGTTGTCTTCGTATTTCTGTATAGGGTTTACTAATTCTTTTTTTCTACAGACTAAAAAAATATCGCATCAAAGAAACAAAACAATTTGTGTCCGGGTCTAAGAAATAAAATTAAAAGTCTAAAACCTACAAAAAACGTCCTATAAACTTACAAAATTCTTGAGTATTTTTTGGGTTTCGGGTACGAACCTATACCCGAATTTGTACCCACAGATATGATTGAAATATATCCAATAGACTAAAAGGTACATACCTAAACTCGAACTTATATTTTCGGATCAGGTACATGTTCCGGTATTCGGGTTCGGGTTTTTGTAAATAACTTATTTTAACTATACGGGGTTGTTTTGCAATTAATAATTTTGGTTATATGTTTCCTAACTATAAAAAACAATATCATGAATGTATACTTCCCTTTCTCACACCCAAACCCAATATCATTACATTTTGTAATTAAAAGATTTGGAAATTAACTAAACCGGATTTTAATCACTAAAAGCGTTTATAAGAACCTAAAACTAAACCTAATTTTTCATCTTCAACAAAAACATTCTTCTACTTCTCTCTGCAAGCCATGGTAGCCGCCGATGACGACTCAATGTCGTCTCAGAAACCACACAGAGCTAAACAATCAGGTCCAAAATCAGAAACCAACAAGAAGAAGAAGAAACATGGAATCTTCTCCAATAACAAACACCAAAACCCTAAAACAAAGCTCTTACAAGCTCGTTCAATGGAGAAAGAACAAAAACGACTTCATATTCCGACCATAGACCGTACTTACGATGGACAATCTCCACCTCCTTACATTGTTGTCGTTCAAGGTCCACCAGGAGTTGGAAAATCTCTAGTGATCAAGTCCCTTGTGAAACACGTTACACATGAGTCATTACCTGAAGTTAAAGGACCTATTACAATAGTAACAGGTAAAGATCGACGTATAACAATCGTGGAGTGTCCTAATGATATGAATGGTATGATTGATTTAGCTAAAGTTGCTGATTTAGCATTACTTGTTATAGACGGTAGCTATGGTTTTGAGATGGAAACTTTTGAGTTTCTTAATATTATGCAAGCTCATGGTTTCCCTAAAGTTATTGGAGTTTTAACTCACTTGGATAAGTTTGATAAAGATGTGAAAAAGCTAAGGCAAGCTAAAGAACGACTCAAGCGTAGGTTTTGGAGTGAGACTCATGTTGGTGCTAAGTTGTTTTATCTGTCTGGTCTCAATGGGAAGTACTATTTGTCACGCGACACTCACAATCTCTTTAAGTTTATTAACTGTGTTGGCAAGTTAGCTCCATTGAAATGGAGAGAATCGCATCCTTATGTGTTAGCTGATCGTTTTGAAGATGTTACTCGTCCTGAGAAAGTTGAATCCGATAAGAAATGTGATAGGAATATTGCGTTGTATGGTTATTTACGCGGTTGTAACTTGAAAGAAGGTATGAATGTTCATATTTCTGGTGTTGGTGATTATGGTTTAGCTAGTGTTAGTGTTTTAGATGATCCTTGTCCTTTACCTTCAAAGAAGAAGAAGAGAGGTTTAGGTGATAAGGATAAGTTGTTCTATGCTCCTATGTCCGGGATTGATGGTCTTTTGTATGATAAAGATGCGGTTTACGTCGAGATAAATGATCATTTAGTTCAGTACTCTGATGAAAAAAGTAGAGGAGATGATGGTGAAGATAAGGTCAAGTCTTTGCAGAAGATAAAAGAAGGTCTTGATGAGAAATTGGACAAGTCTTCCATTGACATATTTGGTAGGTTGAGGAGGAAAGCTGTCTTCGAGGATGAGAGTGATGCAGCTGTCTCCGATAAAGCAGAAGATGTCGAATCTGATGAAGAAAATGAAGTTGAAGATGGTGGAGATGAATCTGCTTTTGGTAACATATCAGAATGGAAACAAGGCTTGAAGAATGATGTCATTAAGAAGAATCTCAACTTGATGGAAATTGTGTATGATACTTCTTTGGTAAATGAGAAGCATGAGAGTAGTGATGATGATGATGCTGAAGAAGAAGAATTCTTTAAGGCAAAAGGAGAAGAAAGCAAGAAGTTAGGTTGTGATTTGGGACATGTCAACTCAGAGGATAGTTCCATATTTGTGAATTATGGAAACCTGAAGAATTGGAAAGAGAAAGAAGTATGTGAGACCATTCGTGGTAGATTTACCACTGGTTATCGGTTAAAAGCTGCTCAGAGAGATGAAAATGATGAACAATATGGTGATTTTGAGGACCTAGAGACCGGAGAGAAGATGGATTCGGGTGACGAAGATGCTCAAGTAGTTGAGCGTGGGATCAAGAAGCTGGCTCTCCGAGCAAAGTTTGAGGCAGAAAGCAATAAGTCCAAGTCCGAGGAGTATGACAATGCGAACAGTCCTCATAACAGTGAGGCAAAGGAGCTAGGATACGTTGAGAAACTGAAGGAGGAGGCTGAGATTAGAAGACAGATGAATATGGTAGCACTCAATGAACTTGATGAAGATACTCGGGTTAGTATAGAAGGATACCGAACTGGAACATACGTGCGGTTGGAGATTCACAATGTTCCTTATGAGATGGTTGAGTTCTTTGATCCTTGTCATCCAATTCTTGTTGGAGGCATTGGTTTCGGCGAGGATAATGCTGGATATATGCAGGTATGTATGGCTCTATAACCATGAAATATCGGTTTATATTTTGAATATACAACTTATTGTATCATATATGTTTTCATTGTCTTTAGGCACGGTTCAAGAAACATAGATGGCACAATAAAGTACTAAAGACGAGAGATCCAATTACCGTGTCTATCGGATGGAGACGCTATGAGACGTGCCCTGTATACGCAATTGAAGACAAAAACGGTAGACATCGAATGCTCAAGTATACTCCACAACACATGCATTGCCTTGCTATGTTCTGGGGTCCTCTTGTCCCACCAAATACCGGCTTTGTCGCTTTCCATAACATGTCAAACAATCAGGTATGATAATGCACTATATATGTTGTTTCTCTGGTTAGCTATATATGTTGTATTCTTCTCTCACTGGCTAGCTCTCTTGGTGTGTGTTTCAGGCAAGATTTAGGATAGTCGCGACTTCTGTAGTTGTTGAGTTTAATCACGAAGTGCGTATCGCGAAGAAAATCAAGCTTGTTGGATATCCTTGCAAGATAATGAAAAATACTGCATTTATCAAAGATATGTTCACTTCTGACATTGAAATAGCTCGGTTCGAAGGTTCAGCTATCCAAACAGTTAGTGGCATTAGAGGACAAGTGAAGAAGGTAATAAGTTACCTTCTCATTAGCGCTTTACGGTTATCGAATATATACGATTTCTAATAAACTCTCTTTATCAGGCTGCTAAAAACATGCTTGATAACAAGGTCCAAGAAGATGGGATTGTGAGATGTACCTTTGAAGATCAAATCCGAATGAGTGACATTATCTTCTTAAAGGCTTGGACTACAGTGAAAGTTCCACAGTTTTACAATCCTTTAACTACGGCGTTGCAACCACGCGATAAGACCTGGGAAGGAATGAAAACTCTTAGCCAGCAACGTAGAGAGCAAAACATTCCTATTCCAGTGAACAAGGTTTCACTTTACAAGCCAATAGAAAGGAAGCTGAGAAAGTTCAGTAGTTTGGTGATTCCGAAGAAACTACAAGTAGCTTTACCGTTTCCATCCAAACCGAAAGATATACCAAGGCGAAAAAGACCGTCAAGAAGAGCTGTTGTAATGGAACCGAAAGATCAAAGAGCTCATGTTATTGACCAGCATTATCACCTGATAAACAAATACAAGATGAAGAAAAGAAAAGTAAAGGAGCAACATAAGAGGAAAGTGTATGAAGCAGAGAAAGCTAAGAATCAGGAGATATCGAAGAAACGGAACAGAGAGGAGAGACGTGAGAGATATCGTACTGAAGATAAACAGAACAAGAAGATGAGAAGAAGCCAAGATTAGTAAACACATGATTCCATATTTGTTTTTCCTTGATTTCAACTTTTGTTAAAGATTTTGCATAGTTTTGTTGAACTTTATTATAAACAAATAAAATCATACAATACCAACTAGTTTCCTGAAGGATTTGACATGTTCAAGCCTCTGAGCTTGAGCCTCTGTTACAGCATCTGATGCTTTTAAGCTTCTATATAGATTCTTATGAAGCTTAAGATACTCATTCTTATACATAGTTAGATCATTATACATATCCTTCTCCTTCATGTAACAGATAACTTCCATTACTCTTTCAAAATACCCACCTCTGAGAAAGTTCACCACAAGCTTCTCTAACAGATCTTGTGTTACTTCTAAGTTTCTACTCGCAATGTTCCTTTTGATATCTCCCCATACAACTGTAATCTCCCGGTACATGCCAAGAGATGAGTACATGTCTATCAAGATCCAAAAACTTTGGAGAGTTGGTGGGATTTTCAGCTTCTGGATTTTCCGGTATGTTATTAAGGCATCTCCTTGCATTTTAGCTTTACAGAAGTAGTAGAGCGACGAGTTTAGCTCGTAGATCATACTCGGAACTTTTGTTTGCTTTCCTTCATTGATTTCCTGAACCAAGAGGATCTTGAGCTCTGTGTTTTTACTTTTTTTCTTCTCTTCTGTTTCCACTAGAACAGCCATAGTCTCATTTGATGGTTCTGTAATTAGACCGGCTTTCGTCATTTGTTTCAGAAGAACTTCGGCGTTTCTCAACATCTTGCCCTTGTAATAACCCGACAAGACCTTCCTATACGTAGCCAAGTCCATCGGATGGCCAGCAGAATCCATATCGTCGAGAATATCATGAGCAGCTTCTAACCAACCAATATCGACACAAGCATCAACGACATCAGCACATAATTTGTATCCACCAACCGAAAACAAAAGCTTTGACAGCTCAGGAAGATTATCATCTCTCTTGTACCCATATACTAACTTCGCAAGAGTCTTGTATGTCATACCAAGCTTACCATTTGCATAACTAACAAACGTTGCTTCACTATCCACTCTAAGAGATGAATCTCTCTGCAAAAGCTTCGGTGATATTTGAATCTTTAAACCACTTCTGATATGGTGAGAACCAACAGGCAAAACCCGAGGCTTTTCCGAATCAGTTCCAAGATTCTGAACTGAAACCAAGTCCTTACTCTTACATATATCTAAAACAAGCCGACCCGCAGAACCAATATCATCAAACTTAAACTCCAGGCTCAACAAATTATCATAAAAATGCCGGTAGTGACAACGAACTTGAGCCGGTACCTGACCAATAAACTCCTTAAACTTCTTCAACTCATCTCTCATACCATTCATTTCATAAACACAAGACATAATCACAATCGAGTAAGCATCCGCAACAACATCGACTTTCGCCATTAGCTCAATAAGTTCTTGACCTTTAAGAGAGTAACCAAATCTCACACAAGAACCAAGTACAAGATTAAACAAAACCACATCAGGCTTCACAACATTCCCATGACTAGTTCTTTTCAACGCGTTGAAACGATCACCAACCTGAACTAAATAATTCGAAGCTAAACAAGTACCAACCTCAGTTTTCACCATATGCATCACAACAAGCCTTAATACATCTAAACTCAACACATTTCCCTTATCCAACATTATACGCAAAATGTTACAAGAAGCTTCAGGCATTTGAGCTCTAGCTAAAGACAATGATAACTTACTTAAAGCATCACTACTCACCAAACCTGAATTCTGCTTCAAAGCTAAACGAGTCAGCTCATTAGCCTTGTTAAGCCAAATTGAATCAGAGGAGTAAGACAAGACTGTCACAAACCTATTCATGATTACACTATCTGGAAAACCATAGAGACGTTTGAAATCTTTGAACACATCCCAAGCATCATCTATACAGTGAGCTTTGAGAGCTGTTTCGAGCTTCTTCTCGAGAATTACTTGAGAAGAAACTTCCCAGCTTAATTTTGAAGGTTGAACATTTGAGCAGAACCTTGAAGTTAGGGTTTTTACTGTACTGTGATTCAATCGACGCAAGCTCAGTTTTCGAAACATTAGTTCAGTTTTTGATTCTCAATTTAGAATTTTGCAATGAAGGGTGTGAAGAAGATAGAGTTACGAAGAAACCCAAATCGGAAAACAAGAACATTCATTGAACGAATTGAGAAAAATCCAGAAATTGCTGCAAACTCAGGGACGAGAGAGAAGAAGAAGAAGAAAGTGGCAAAACCGTAAATTTCATATAAAGAATATTTGCATCTTTGGCCTCAATAAAATAATAAATTACAATTTACGGTCATGAGTTTGAATTGTAACAATTAAGACCCTTTTAGTAACATAGTTACAAATCTATTAATCTTTACTTTTCAAAGAACAAAATGTACAAACTACAAACTTATTAACATTTCCTAAGTATATTAAAATGATGATTTACGCTCTTTGTTTTTTTCTTTTGTTTAGCTAAAACCAGAATTTCAAAACTGTGGAAAAAATTTCAATAAAAATATGCTCTACTGTGTTACTAAACAGATGCCAATTACACCAATAAACTCAGAATTTGGTCTTTGTTTCTTCATGTGGCAATCTCATCGACTTCCGAATTAAAGACGAAACTCGGAAATGTTGTTGTTATATCCCTGAGATATGGTAGTGTCATGATCTTAAGCAATGATGGGTTTTTGTTTACAAAATCGCTCCATTCGAGTTTATCAATCTTTCCGTCTTGATTCACATCTGCGTCCTCAAATGTCTGTTCATCGAACAAAAAGATACCACGTTTAAATCCTTTAGCTCAAAATGTATAAAATTATCGAAAGACAAAAAGTTTAGACAAGTACAAACCTTATCGAGTATGATCTCAATGGTTTCGTCAGCTAATTTCATTTCAGATTCGCAGAGAAGGGCGATTAACATTTGCTTAACTTCTTGACGTTCAATGAAACCCGTGCAGTCCATATCGTAAAGCCTAAACGTAACTGAGAAATAACCGTAGACCAGAATCAATAAAACTATTCACACAAAGGGACTCCAAGAAAAAAATCGAAATGAAACAACTCTTAATGTCGACTTACAATCTATTTTGTCTTCTAAAGAAGCATTAGGGTGGAAAACATTGAGTGATCTAACAAAGTCTCCGAAATCGATTACTCCTTTTCGTTTAACATCAAACATATCAAATATCTGCAAGGAATCATAACTGTTTAGAATAATTCTTGATTCAAATCACTCTTAAGAAGAAGAAATTTGAGGAACTTAAGAGTTTACCCTATTAGCAAATATATTCTCCCTCTTACGGCTTTTGAACAATGCAAGTTGAAACTCCTCCTGCATACACATGAAGCTAGAATTAAGAACCAACATGTAAAAAGTGGGCCAATAAAGCCTCAAAATTCAATATCAAAAATCAAAGCACTCAATAAACTAAGTTAAAATTCAAGTCAAACATTAAGGGCTACAAATACATTGAATTGGTGGAATATATATGAATCATTATTGCTCTCTAATAAATTGGTGAAAAGGTCAACAAAAGTAGGGAAACAATATTGTAGATTGAATAGTGTAAAGAGGAAACACAGTGGGGTCATAAAAAGATCCATATGGAATCAAAGAATTATGAATCTAAAGTACCTTGTTTATCAAACCATCATCAACAACCGAACTGCTTATGCTCTTGAACAGCTCAAACAATGCTTCAACCTCACTCACACTAACTGTAAAACACAGAAAAACAACGCAAGATCAAACACAAAGTACCATGAACAAACATAGAGATTGATCCATGCTTGTGAACATGAATAAAGATTAGGCGATGTTGGTAACAAGAAACATGATTTGATCAATCAACAAGATCAATGAGCAGAGAACAAGGATGATACATAAACTAGCTGATGATTTTTGACATGAGGAAACAAATGAACATGCAAAGGAACCATTTTTCGAATTGAATTGAATCTAGAAGAGCCTTATTGAGCCAAGTAAGTTATATAACTTACAAGCAGTCTCAGAGGCAAGCTTAACAGGGTCTTCGTGTCCTCTAAATTCTCTTGCTACTTTAGAATGGAAGCAGCCCATTTACAAATGAATCCTCAAAGAAGATTCCTTAATTCAGTGATTTCTCAGATTCCTTAAAGCTTGAATTCTACTATTACTGCAACATAATCACAAACATCATCTTAAAACATTGTTCCATAGAAACAAAACACAACAAAATTCAAAAACAGAGAAAACAGAGAACAAACACTAAAATCTCAACATTTTCTAGGTAAAATTAATCAAAAACATAACTTTCTACAAACCCATAACGTAGAAAACAGAATCAAAACTATTACCAAACACGATTCGATTCGGAAACCATACGAATCAGAATCAAAATCAAAACAAGGTATAATGTAGAAGATTCCAAAAAAACCCAGAAATCGAAATCGAAATCAAAATCAAACCGTGAAATTCGACGGAGAACACTCACCACCAAAGAGAACGGCGAGATCCAGAGAGAAGAAAGAAGAAGACGATGATCTGTGTAGGGATTGAAGATCGGACGGTTGAGATTAATTTGTGATTTTTTTTTATTTTTGTTTATTTTTGTTTTTGGGAGAAATGAGAATTAAGTAGAGAGGCTTATAAAATGGAGAAATCGCACGTGTGGGAATTTCGTAAAACGCGTGCGAGACGAGTCGGTTTTGGCAGTTATTTATGTATTCGGTTAGACTATATAGGTCATTAAGCATTACCTAATCACCTCATTTCTATTTCTCTTCTGTTTTTTTGTTAATGTTTTTTTTAAAACATTACACGATAACAGTTCTATATGTTCTGTAAATATATATATTAGAGCCTTAGATGTTAAATGAAAAAAAAATAGTAATGGTGTTATACGAAATTGGTTTTTGATTGTTAATTTATCCTGCTATAAAGTAATGTCGTTTTTTTTTTTGAATTACTATGAGGTTCGGTATCTAAATTCGTAATTTCTCCTAGACCCGAAACACAACATCTAATATTAGTTTTGTTCTAAGCGTCACTCGAATCAGCGACCTCTAAGCTTTTACCTGAGAAATTAATGCCGTTTTTACAGTTAGTAATCGTAAAAACGATATGAAAAATGATATATTCGGTTTTAGTTATACAATTTTTGTTATCGTTTTACACTATTCTATAACCGTTTGTTATTTTAATTTATTGTTAAAAAGTTTATACTGTTTTAGATTAGGGTTAATTACAGTCTGACACACTTTTGAGATAAAAGTTAACAGTTTCAGACACTTTTTTTCCTAGACACACTTCTTATGTTTTAAAGACTCAATTACCCTTTTATTTCATTTCTGATATTTTTTTATTACATTTAACTTTTTATTTTCTCTTTATATTTATTTACCTTTATTCATTCTCTCTCTCCTCACTCCTGGGTTTCATTGTTTCTTCTTGTTCCTTCTTTTTTCTCTGATTCATCTTTTCCTCTCTCTTCTCTTTTATATATTTTTCTATGTTTCATTTTTTTTTCTTGTTTCTTTCATCTCCACCTAAACTGAATTTTTATCACATTAGCCTTTTTTGTTGTTTTCTATGAGATCAATTCTATTGTACAAGAACCTTATATAAAGCACTTATCATGTGTTTAGAAATTGGGGATTCGTGATTTTTAGGTTAATTGCAGAAAAAGATATTGAAATTGGAGATGGTGGTTCAATCGCGAATCAATAGTATTCTCACATCAAATAAAATGGTGATTTGATTTCTTACTTCTCTATCGAATCGAGTCATTACTCATCTAGCTAAACGAGTTTTAAATGCGTTTTGGAGATAAAGAGGAGAAAATAGAGAAAACAGATAAGAAGGCTCTCAAATGGGATTGATTTGGTGTAGGAACAAGTGGGATTGGTTTGGTGTAGTGATTATCCACGCTCTTCTTAAGCAGATTCTGACAAAAAAGCGGTACGATTTGTGGACAATGTCTAGTGGATACCTATTAATATGATATGTATGATCAACTGAACCAATTTTTTTGTATGGTTTGTGTTTGTTTGGTTTATTGAACGTATGTAGATGTAACATATTGTTGTTTTATATGGTTTGCGTTGATGACGTCAAAAGTTCTAGAATTTTGAAGAAATTAATACGTATAATGAAATAATTTGAGTAACATTTGTTATAGAGTTTGATTTGGTGGATAAGTTTTTGTGGACACGAAACATATGTAGGCAAAATAATTTGTTGTTTACATGATTTAAATGTTGTGATTTCAAACAAATCCAGATCTCTGTCCACGAAAGTGTCGACCACAAAAACGAAAACAAAAACTGATGAAAACTTTATCTTCTTCAACTTATGTTTGTCGAACCTATCCACGATATCATGACCACGAAAACCTTTTCATCAAATAATCGATTTTAAATCTATGTTCATGGAAATTTATTCATGATATCATTCAGAAACTGAAATTAGTTCCAAGAATTGAACTAAGCTTGAAACCAAACAGTTCCAAAAGATAAAACCCATGTCCATCGAAATCTATTCACGATATCACTCTCTTAGATAAGGATCTATGGCTCTTCAATTCATAGCACTAAAATTCGCAATGGAGTAAGATGTATGGCTCTTCTCATCATGTTCGTTGGGACTTATGTCCATCAAAACTGAGAAACAAATATTGATAGAGAAAAAACTGAAAAAGAGCAGAAGAAAGGAAGAAGAGGAAAGTGAAGATCGATTCTTCCTCATCTTTTTGTTTTTTCTTTTATCACTTTTTTAGATTCACTTTTGCATCTCTCCATAAGTTTGTTTTGTTTCCAACCGTTAGATATAAAAGACATTTTATTAATTTGTGTGGTCCAGATGATTAGATAAGTGGTCCAGCTTTTCTTATTTTGGCAAGGGTAGTTTAGTAAGAATAAACAACAAAAAAAGGAAAAAGAGGAGAAAGTGTCCCTTATAACACAAGTGTCCCATAGTGTAAACTTTTACAAAAAAAAATGTGTTAGAATGTAAATAACCCTTTAGATTATTAATTAGATATAATAACAAATATTTATGGTTATTGGACAATGAATTCAAATATCCTTAGCACTCAGAAAGTTCAAAGATGCGTCCAGTTTAATAGTCAAAATAGCACCTCGCAAGGAATATTCTGAATATACGTTTGTGTATAGTTTGACTGGATATGGTTTATTCTTTGAAAAAATCATAACTATTTCAGAAATGGAATATTGATGAACAAAAAGCGAAAATATTAATAAGAAATTTTCTGAAACATCTTTTCTTCGATTGATAGTGATGTGCTGTTTTCTCTAGACGTGAGTATTGGGGGTCAACTATCTTCTTTCCTTTTTCATTTTCATTTTTGTTTTCAATATATGATTGTAAAAGATAAAACATATTAGTTTGTGTATTTTTATATATTCTTCCTTTTGTATCACAAATTTGGGTATTTATTCATGATTTAATTTATAATCCTGATGTTTTTTTCTTCATTTTTCAATATATTAGTATGTTATGAACAGTAAACATATTGATATCGATAATTTTAGCATATTTTATTAACTAAACCATATCTTAAAGACAAAGCCTCTATATTATTTATATGGCCTAGACCAGTCGGTGTGAAATCAATACATTGGTCTGCATTGTGGCAGGCAAAGGTTGACATGATTAGGACCTTAATCACGACCTGACCACGTGATTAACGTTCAAAACAACAGGCAAATCGTATAAATTAATATTTCTTTATAATTACGATTAATCAATAACTTTCTCCTACCGTTACTCGTATATATAGACCCTACTTTTTCAAAAGCACTTAAATTAGTATGAATTTGGCTCTCTTGTAAATAACTAATCATTTTTATTATTTTGTATGCTCAAGCAACTAAATCTTGTAATCGGATATATTTACGCCTACTTTGCATTTGTTGAGAAATATAATATTTCCCAGTGATGACTTACGTGGATTATTGATGTTTTTAACTATAGACTAGCTATGCCATTTAATCATATATAAAAATCCAAGAATGAACGTGATAATCAGAAAGATGTGGGAGTTTAAACAGAAAACTATATGCCGGCAGAAAAGAAATAAGAGATTCTAATTGATACGTAAAATGTTTAAATATTCAAAAGTAAATAACTAAAACGAATTACTTTAAGTGATTTCAAACGTGTCAAATAGCTAGACTTGTATTTTGTTGTCGATGTGATTTTCTTATAGTTGTTACTAAATTAATCGGCTAAATACTTTATTATATGGTATAGTTACGTTTTCAATCACTTACTTGAATTGACTATTTGACATGGTCACGGGACGTGTCGGCAACACGTCGATCGGTGAAAGTTTAACACTCCTTTTATTTATTACAATAAGATAATTTTACGTTTTGGTAATTTAATTTAATTCTATAAAGATTTTGTTGTATGAGGATATGCGTTTGAGTGTTAAATTTGCATGTTATTGATAATATAATTCGGCCCACAAAATAATTCAGCCCGTAAAATAAGATTATCCCCATGAATATACACATTCTAGAGATATCGAAAAACCTAGCCACTTTTATCTTGATCTCATGATTTATTCCATGGACATGGAGGGCAAACAATGCTCCACATCAACCGATGTTGAAGCTGTTGCGAATAAGGGCACGAAGCCTTTGCATGAAGCTGAGAGAGAGAAAAGTCCTATTAAAAAAGTAAAGCGGAAGAAAATGAAAAAAATGACCACCGAATGTTGTGGAGTAATGGTTAATTGTCGAGGTTGGTTTTATTGTGCTCCTAATTCAAATCCTAGTGGGAGGGATGTTTTAGGCCATGTTATAAGGTATTAGCAAAATCTGGTCCCGGGTCTTAAGGAAGATTAGGCCCTGGCCCGAACTCCTCCTCGTTATAAAAAAAAAAAAAAATCTTTTAAGGAGATGACTCAAAATGTGAAAAAAACTAGAGCTAATAAAGGCCGGTCCAATGATTTCATTCAATGTATATATATGTTTCTTTTATATTGTCGTATAAGTTCTATTTGTGTTGTTGCATATATTTGTATTTGTAGTTTGACAATGAAACGATCCTTTAGACTTTATAACTCATCTAATGATATCCATTAGTTATCTTATTATTTTCTCTATATAGGAGAAAGAAACCAACCCAGAGATGGAGAAATATGTGTGCTCTTTCGAATGTTAAGAGTCAGATGGAATCAACAGAAGTGAGAATACCTTACACGACAATGAATTTGATCCTTCCCTTGCTAGGGATGATATCAAGACGCATTGAAGAATCACTTTGGTTCATGTGGAGTAATCACTAGTGTTTTTGTTCCCATAGAATGTAAAACTGGTGCTACCATTGGATACGCGTTCGTTGATACGCAAAGTGAAGTAGAGAAAGCTTTAAAACTATATGGAAGCTCACTTGAATGTAAGTTGCAACCAAAAATAAAATAATAATTCATAATGTAGCAGGCGTGTTCGAACTAAAGTTCTATAAATCCATTAGATATCACGTTAACCAACTGTGTGAGGGATATCGATTGATCTTTACGCAAAACAAGTAAATAAGACACAAGCAATTTGTTTACCCAGTTCCCTTTCGGTACGTCTGGGGAGAGGAACTCTTGCCTCTCAACTTCACTAGATCGAAAAGGTATTTACAAGCACTAATCAATCTCTCTTTCTCTCTACAGGTTTAGCTCTCTTTATAGGTTAAAGAAGCGATACAAGGAATAAGCTATAACAATAAGCTTATATAGAAGAAACCTAATTTGGTGTTAACCCCACGTTTCTTCAACTCAACGTAATGGGCTTTAGTGCACCTTGGCCCAAAACATTATCTTCCTTGTTGTATTCTGATAAACCTGTAGAAGCCCAAAATCAACCCAATATTAACTGATCTGGTTTGGTATGAGATTGACCCGGTTTGGATTAAACCAGAAGCCAATAGATTCACATTCTCCACCTTTGACTTCTGGTCAAAATCCCTAACACGTTACTTTGCTTTTCCTTTCTTCGATCTTCTGCGACTCCGACTGTCCATCTCCGACTTCTCCATCAGCTCCGATGACAACCTCGCCGGTCGCTTCCTCCGAAAATTCCGGTAAGACTCTTAGCCCCTGCATCTCTGTTCCGATGCTTTATAGCTTCATCTTCTTCTTCGAAATTCTCATTTGTACTTGTGAAGTTTATAACATATGTGATTCTTCTTTTCATTTCACCAAAGAATCAAGTTCCTCTCAATGATTCTAACCCGAATCGTCACAATTATTGTTGAAGCCATGTTCTTCATCAACAATTTCATACAACCACCGTGAAGGTGTTGTCCTTTATCAACCATGGTGATAGCTCAAGGCCCAAGCTTTATCTTCTCCCTTCCTTGTCAAAGACCCAAGCTTTCTTCTTCCCCTCAAGTACCACCGACGATTGTTTTTTTCACCATTAAATCCGGCGGTGAGATTCACCGGAAAAGTAAGAGATTCGAAACCATCTTGTTTCCTTTGTCGTTTCACCTGCATCTTCTAGACACGAAAATCTCATCACTCATGGTGATAAATCAAGCTTTCTTCTTTGCCCAGATTTGACAAAAGAATCAAACTTTCTTTTCTCACATATCAACACTTTCTTCTAGTGTTATGCTTTGTCTGATCAAGCTATAAAACTCACGAGCAAAAACCAGGTAACCACGATTCAAGGATCATCAACTTCCGTGACTCTTCCCAATCTGATATTTGTCTCTGATTTTATTCTTGTCATGAGCTGACTCTTCTTCTTGTTCGCATGCTTCTCGAAGAATCACAAGACTTGCAGCTTAACAAACGTTTCTGAAATTGGAGGTAATTGATATAACTCCAAAGTAGCATATTTATTTACCTCACTTCTCTTGTTAGATTTCTTGTTGATTCGAAGATAACCAGAACAAACCACTAACCCAATTTGTTCTTCTCTTCCTTGTAGAGAAATCATGGTTGTCCTTTTAAAAGAACATCTTTGGAAAAGGTATTGTCTTTAAACCAAAAAACTCTCTTCTTCTCCATACGAAGTCTCTGCCTTTCAATAACACTTATTCATGTGTTCTTTTGCACTTTACAAAACATCAACGATTGTTTTCACACCAACAATCATCGGAGAAGGTAACATCTCCAACTAAGAATCTCTTCTTCTCCTTAATTGATTTTCTGAATTTCCAGAACACTAACTCCTTGTGTTTCTTACAGTACCTTTATGTTGTTCCCTGCTCAGCCAATACTCACAAAATCCCGAGACTGTTACCGCTGACCAAACACTTCCAAGGTAAAATAAACAAACTGACTTTGTTTCCTGATCATTCTACATTGATCTGACGCTTTCCTTTCTTCTACTCTATTACTGCGAGGTTCTGAAAACGTCAATAAGAACTTCGCAGCAGTTTCCAATCTGCTTCAGACGACTTTAAGATGCTCCAGGCATTCCCGGAACTTGTTACCTGGTAAGCTCTTAGTTAAGAAATCAGCTGTATTTTTAGACGTGTGAATCTTGTGTAGAGCAACATCACCATCCTCGATTACATCTCTAATGAAATATAACCTGTTATCAATGTGCTTAGTCCTCTCATGGAATCCTCCATTCTTAGCTAAGTGAATAGCACTTTGAGAGTCTGAGAATACCTTCACATCATCTTGATTAAAACCCAAATCTGTAACCATTCTCTTCAACCATAGTGCTTCTTTGAATGCTTCTGTCAAAGCCATATATTCTGATTCTGTAGTAGATAAAGCCACTATGTGTTGTAGTCCTGATCTCCAACTAACCGTATTTCCTCCAACCTGAAATACATAACCTGTCACTGATCTTCTTCTGTCTAGATCAGCGGCATAATCAGCATCTGAAAATCCTTCAACTTTAAAACTTGAACCCTTAGTGAATGTAAGACACAAATCTGATGTTCCTCTTAAGTATCTTAATATCCACTTGACAGCTTCCCAATGTTGTCTTCCAGGGTTTCCCATGAATCTGCTCACCACACCAACAGCATGTGCCAAGTCAGGTCTGGAACCTACCATGGCATACATCAGCGACCCTACTGCACTAGCATAAGGTACTTCACTCATCAAAGTTCTCTCTGTTCGTAGCTCTTCTTCTGATAGACTTCTTAGCTTGAACTGTGGAACCAATGGTGTAGTTACTGGTTTAGATTCACTCATATTAAAAGTTGATAGTACCTGCTCAATGTATTTTTCTTGTGATAGCTTTAGAATTCCTTTTTCTCTGTCTCTTGAAATATCCATTCCAAGAATCCTAGTTGCAGGTCCTAGGTCTTTCATTTCGAATTCCTTCATCAAACCTTCTTTTAGCTTAAGAATCCCAGCTGAATTCTTTGATGCTATAAGTATATCGTCCACATATAGCAGGAGGTAAACTGAGCTATGTGGATCAGATCCGAAAATGTAAACACATGGATCAAATAAGCTTCTTCTATATCCTTGATCCTTCATAAAGCTATCAAACCTCTTGTTCCATTGCCTTGGAGATTGTTTTAGTCCATACAAGGACTTCTTCAACTTACACACCATATCCTCTTTCCCTTTCACCACAAATCCCTCTGGTTGAGCCATGTAAATCTCCTCATCTAACGAGCCATTCAAGAATGCCGTTTTTACATCTAGCTGCTCCAACTCATAGTCTTGGTTAACCACTAGTGAAAGCATAAGTCTGATAGAGACATGCTTGACCACGGGAGCAAAGACTTCCGTGTAGTCAACTCCTTCAACCTGTGAGAAACCCTGTGCTACTAGCCTTGCTTTGTACCTTGGTTCCTCAACTCCTGGAATTCCAGATTTCCATTTAAAGACCCATTTGCAGCCTATAACCTTCTGCTTCTCTGGTCTTTTCACTAAATCCCATGTCTCACTCCTGTGTAAGGAATCCATTTCATCTCCCGCAGCTAAGTTCCATTTCTTCCAATCTTTGCTTCTTACTGCTTCAGACCAAGACTTTGGTTCATCTAGCATAATCTCAGCTGCACTAACTAGTGCAAAAGCTGTAACATCATAGTCATCATACTTGGAAGGAAACTTAACTTGCCTTTTGTTTTGATCTCTGGCCCGCTTGTTACCCAGATTTCTTTGGTAATTATCCTCATCATTACCATCTTCACCTCCTGAATTATTCCCTGAGTCAGTCTCTGTAGCAGTTGGTTCAATTTCTGCTGAAGCTGGTTCTGAAACTACTCCACCTTGAACTGGATCAGCTCCACCTTGAACTGATTTTTCTGGACTTTTTGCACTGCTTGAAGGACCCTGAATCAGATTCGGATCAAATGAAACTTTCTTTTTGGTTACCTTCACTAACCTTCCCTTTTCATTCTGATCTGAACTCTCTATCTTCGCTAGCTTTAATGTATCCTTATACATCTCTGATTCATTGAAGATTACATCTCTACTGATGACAATCCTATCTTCTGTTTCAAGCTTCTCATCCTTTTCAATCCATATTCTGTAACCCTTTGTGCCTTGAGGATAACCTATAAACACACCTTTAACAGATCTTGGACTAGTCTTTCCTTGAGAAACATGGACATATGCAGAACAACCGAAGCTTCTTAGCTGTCCCAAATCTGGTTTAGACTTGCTCCAAATTTCTTCTGGTAACTTGAATCCAATAGACGAATTTGGAGATCTATTAATCAAGTGAACTGCGGTTGAAGCAGCTTCAGCCCAGAACTTCTCCTCTAAACCACTCTCTGACAACATGCATCTAACCTTGTCCATAATCGTCCTATTCATCCGTTCTGATACTCCATTTTGTTGTGGAGTATAAGTGCAAGTTTTGTGTCTCTTAATACCCGATGACTTGCACAGTGAATCAAACTGATTGTTACAGAATTCCAGCCCGTTATCTGTCCTCAAACATTTGATCTTCTTCTCTGTTTGGTTCTCAACACTAACCTTCCATTCTCTGAATTTCTCAAAGGCTTCTCCCTTAGTTTTCAGAAAATAGATCCATACCTTCCTTGAGAAATCATCTATGAAGGTTATGAAGTATTGGCAATTAGATAGACTCTTCGTGACTGATGGAGAACCCCATAAATCAGAATGTACGTACTCAAGGACCTCCTTAGTTGTATGCTTAGATCTTTGATAACTTAGCTTGTGTGCTTTTCCTAACACACAGTTTTCACAGAACTTAAGCACCTTAACTTCCTTGCTTGTTAGATATCCCTCCTTCACTAGTACGTCCATGCATTTAACACTCATATGTCCCAGCCTTGAGTGCCATATGCTCGTCATATCTGCTGCAGCCTTTGTTACCAAAGCCTCATCTTTAGTAACAACTCCTTCTAAGTGATACAGCCCGTCTCTCAAGATTCCAGCAAACACCTTTTGCTTATCTTTGTAAAACTGTATCCTACCGTCTTCTCCTTCATAGCGACAACCAGCTCTGTCCAAACAACCATAGGAAATCAGATTTCTTCCCATTGTAGGAATGTATCTTACTTGTGTGAGAATCACCGTGGAACCATCTGGATTAATTATTCTGGTTTTTCCCATGCCTTTAACATCACAATGAGTGTTATTTCCCATCAACACTCTACCTCCTTCACATTCCTCTAACTCAAACAATACATCTTTGTTAGGAGTCATGTGAAAGGTGCATCCAGAATCCAAAATCCAATCATCCTTTGCGCCATATAGGCTGCCCATGAGAGCCACACCATCTGTAACCTCCGCTGTCTCCTTTACAGCAAGAATCAAAGGCTCCTTAACCTCTGTAACTATATTAGCCGAGTTATCAGGTTTCTTGTAGCCTCTGTCCGGACACTCCCGTTTCCAGTGTCCCTCTTTACCACATACAAAGCAGCCTTTGGTCTTCACCTTAACTTGCGATCTACCTCTGCTTTTTGATCTCCCTTTCCACTGATTTCTAGGTCCTCTCTTCTCTGATCTTCCTCTAGGACCAACGAATAAACCTTCTGAACTTGATCTTTGTTTATTCAATAAACCAGTTTCTTTGAGTTCAACTTCCTTAGCATAAGCTGAAGTAATAACTTCACTCACAGTTAACGTGTCTTTACCACTTCCATACTTAAGAGTATGTACTAATGCTTCATACTTTTGTGGCAGGCTGGTCAGAATCTGGATTGCTTGATCTTCATCAGAGACGATGATGTTTAGGCTCTCAAGATCAGCAATCAACTTGAGGAATACATTCAGGTTCTCCTCAATACTCTTTTGTTCCTCCATTCTGAATCCAGCGAACCTTTGCTTCAGGTAAATCCTGTTTGGTAGAGTCTTTGTCTGGTAGTCACGTTCAAGAGCTCTCCAAACCCCTAAAGCCGTAGGTTCCTTCATTACCTTCCTTAGAATCAGATCACCAAGACTCATACAAATCAGGTTTTTAACTCGCTTCTCCTTTTCTTCCTTCTTCTGATCTGCCTTAGTCTTTGCATCTGCTGCAGCCTTTGGGTCTGCTGCAGCTTTAGGGTCTGTTACAGCTTCACCATCCTTTTTCAAAGGAACCACTGTAGAAGATTCAGCCTGATCTTCCAAAACTGAAGCTAACCCTAGAATTTCGAGTTGACACAGCACCTTAAATTTCCATAGGCCAAAGTCACCTTTGCCGTCAAATTTCTCTACCTCAAATCTGCCTGAAGTAGGTTCCATGTCTAACTAGTCTAGAGAACTATCCAAATATCAAAGAGAAACCAGAATTCCAACAACCAGAACAGATAAGTATCGATACCTTTTTCCTTGTTATCTTTCTGTAGAATTCTGCTCTTTGATCTTCCTGTCTTCCTGAGAGAATTGCTTGTGTTACTTGTTTGCTCCAGTAGCTCTGATACCAATTGTGAGGGATATCGATTGATCTTTACGCAAAACAAGTAAATAAGACACAAGCAATTTGTTTACCCAGTTCCCTTTCGGTACGTCTGGGGAGAGGAACTCTTGCCTCTCAACTTCACTAGATCGAAAAGGTATTTACAAGCACTAATCAATCTCTCTTTCTCTCTACAGGTTTAGCTCTCTTTCTAGGTTAAAGAAGCGATACAAGGAATAAGCTATAACAATAAGCTTATATAGAAGAAACC
Source organism: Arabis alpina (assembly GCA_900128785.1). NCBI lineage: Eukaryota > Viridiplantae > Streptophyta > Magnoliopsida > Brassicales > Brassicaceae > Arabis > Arabis alpina. The sequence goes on from LT669794.1 coordinate 50,267,321, forward strand.
TAATTTGGTGTTAACCCCACGCTTCTTCAACTCAACGTAATGGGCTTTAGTGCACCTTGGCCCAAAACATTATCTTCCTTGTTGTATTCTGATAAACCTGTAGAAGCCCAAAATCAACCCAATATTAACTGATCTGGTTTGGTATGAGATTGACCCGGTTTGGATTAAACCAGAAGCCAATAGATTCACAAACTGAGCTACTGAATATTCTTAGAAATATTTGGCCCCTAAAATACTTGTTATAACTTGAGGCCCCAAGCTGATGCTTCCTCAGCTTTCCTACATAACTGGCTCTGGTTGTGATGGCTAAAAACACACCACAATTATGTGGAATCACTAACCTCAGAAAGGTGTGAAAGTTGTTATGTTATCGTTAGAGACCGCATTATCCAGAATTTCACTGTAACTAATTGTTATGTTGCCACAAGACCAATTTCAAATTTCCATTGATGAAATAGTGCTAGTATTGTATTACAGACGGCTCGTGCTATTTAGTTACTTGCATAATTTATGCTTTAATGAAATTATCAACTCTTTTTATAATACTTTTTGAATAAGAGAAATCAAGAATAAGAGCAACGAGGGTATAATATTGGTCTTATATTTTAACTAAAATTTTCGTATTATATATTTATATAATTTGAATTTTTAAAAATACTTGTAATTTCACTCATGGTTTATACGTGTTGTCACATGATGTGTTAGTAAAATAAAAAGTTTAAATTTTAGCAAAAAAAGAACGAAATAAAAAGTTAAGGAAACATATAAGAGAAATTATAAATACATTTTCTTATATGGTCAATTTTATTATACATATCTACATTTTAAAATATTATTTGTTCTCTTTAAATTTTATTCCACTAATCATATACTATTTTCATTTTTTATATATAGAGAGAAAATATAATTTTATAGAAATAAATGATTTTGTAAAGTGACTGTAAAAATGATGTCAGATTTTTTTCATTTTTTGTTTATATTTAAGTGGCTGTAAAAAGCTGTCATATTATTCAAGATTAAAATTTAAATAAATAACTTAACTATATTATTATTGTTAAGGTAACATATATGTAAAACTTTTTGAGTTTATGAATCTAAATATTATGGATAAGAACAAAAAAATTAGAAAGAATCCAACTAGATGGAAACTCTACCTAGCTACTTGTATTTAAACCCATCATCACCTCCCACATTTCTCACAACCAAAAACAAACACACAAGCTTAAGAAACAAAACTCACTTAATTCTCCATATCTTTTGTAATCACCCAAAAAACACAATGGCTTTCTCTGCGAAGTTACTCACATGCCTTGTTTTTACAATGTGCATAGCTGCATCAGTAGATGCATACATCTCATGTTTCCAAGTGGAGCTTACTATGTTCCCATGTATAAGCTACCTGACAGGCAGTGGTGGAGAAGTACCACCAGCGTGTTGTGAAGCAGTCAAAACACTGAACAACTTGGCTCAGGCCCCAGAGGACCGTAAACAAACATGCCAATGCCTACAGTCCGCGACAAAAATTACTCCTGGTATTAGCGCTGCTCTTTCCGCTAGCCTTCCTGCTAAGTGCGGTGTTGTAATTCCCTATCCTATCACCTTGACATTTGATTGCAATAGGTAAGCTTTTTCTTTCTAAACTTTCTCTCTAATATTTTTTAAGATCCATTTCACTCATATACTCTGTAAGATTCTTTTGAATTTTCGATGTGAGATATTATTCCCTAATATCCAGATCTAGCATTATGTTTGAGTGTTTTCTTAATGGCCTTCCTACTAAAATTTATATATACCGTCGTGTTTGTGTTATTGCAGCATCAAGAACTGAGAGCTTGAATCATCATTTGGACAAATTATGCGTATGGTTTTAGAATAATCAAAGCCGGACTGGACTATATCTCTAAGCTTGTCTTGTTGCTTTTTAATTTCTTTCTTTCTTGTAATGTATCTTGATATTTTTTAAGATATGATACAAAACCACATTTCTCTCTTATTTATATCATTCCCCAACGTATCTTACAAAACAGAAGTGATTTTACTATAGTCTTTGTCAAAATACTATCAGCATACAATTCATTTTATTTACAGTGAAGAGTCTTATACCAAATTTTGAAATGGTACACATATACGTATGAGATACGATTCGTAACAGGAGAAATTTTAAGATTATTCTTTCAGTTTTCTTGTTTAAGGCTCTTGAATAACCATTGTAGAAAAGTTTTACAATACGTGTTATCAAATTATGTGTTGGTGAAATAATATGTTAAAAAAAAACATAAGAAAATGGTACACTTTATGATTAGTGCCAGTGGAATAGAAGTTAGAGAAAAGTAAACAAATAAAACTTTAAAATATAGATATGTATAGTAAAATTAACCATATAAAAAAATTTATTTATTTTCTAGATATATATATATAGAGAGAGAGAGAGAGAATATAGTTTTATAGAAATAAATTTGTAAAGTGGGTGTAAAAAAAGCTGGCAGATTGTTTTCCATTTTATCAGATTATTCAAAGTTTTGAAAAATTGACCTTATTTTAATTTTTTTGGTTTTCACAAAAACAGAAAATGGAAATTACTAGATAAAAAAATTGAAATAAAAAGAAAAAATCTTTTGACAATTGGCTTAACTAGCTGAATAACCATACAAAGTAGTGGAGTTAGCAAACTAGCATTGAGAAATCAAAAGTTCAAGATCTTTGTAGCATAGTTCGTGGTGATTTACAGTATATTCCTTCACTCTCTCTCCTTTCAAAAGACAGTATAGAGTGGATATATGATATATAGCATGTGGATCCATTTCACTCTCTCATCCTCATCTCTCTCTCTAAACATGAACGATGTAGGTGTATACTTGGAATACTAAAATAAGAACATTTCTCAAACAACTGTCGTAGTTAGTTTGAGAAATACCCAATAATTCCTTGTTATCCAATGCAAATACCCTTGAAAAAATGACCTTGTTAATATCCATTTTTGATTGTGGACGATACATTTAATTGTGTATTATATTGGGTGAATTTGATTGCTTAACTATCTGTTTAAAATAGTTTATAACATGATAAATATCATATAACATATTGTATGATATACCATGATATATTTGTTAGAAAGACAATTAGAATGTGAAACCAAATTAACTAACCAACTTTTTTTTATAGTGTTTGTCGAATAATTACCGTGGACAAGTTATTGATTTTGACTTGTAGTTTAATAATATGATGTAGTCTACCCATGATTCTATAACCAGCTACCTCCACCACATATGATGCGAGGAAGAAACAAGGTGGAGAAGAAGACTTCTCTAGTTAAATAAGGGGTAAAGGAGAAACTAATTTTAAAAATGTATATATTCCTTAGAAAATGTCTTTAGTATGATTCATTTTAAAGAAAATGTCTAAAGAAGTGAATAACTCTTCATTTTAAAGAAAATGTCTAAAGAAGTGAATAACTCCAAAAAAACACGTAAGAAACATTGGAAATAGAAAAAAACAATTATAATTATTCAACCTTTAGCAAATAGTTGACCTTGTTTTCCAGTTTTACTTTCGCAAAAATACAAAATGAAAACAAACTGCATTTATTCTTAAGTTTGACAAAAAATGTGTCACAAAACTGAAAAATCTAATTATTCTCGATAACTACAAGAAACTAGAAGGAATCCAACTAGACGTAAACCCTAGCTAGCTACTTATATTTAAACCCAAAATCACCTCCCACATTTCTCACAACCAACAACAAAGCACAAGTTTGAGAAACAAAACCCCGTTAATCATCCAAAAACACAATGGCTTTTGCTTTGAAGTTGTTCACATGTCTTATTTCGACTATGTGCATAGTTGCAGCAGTAGATGCATACATCTCATGTTTCGAAGTTGAACTTATCATGTCCCCATGTACAAGCTACCTAAAAGGCATTTTTGGAGACCTATTGCCGCCCTCGTGTTGTGCATCAGTTAAAGCGCTGCATGACATAGCTACAATCAACGAGGACCACAAACAAACATGCCAATGCCTACAGTCTGCGTCAAAAGCCATTCCTGGTATCAACCCTGCTCTTTCTGCTGGCCTTCCTACTAAGTGCGGTGTTACCATTCCCTATAAGTTCACCTTGACTTTTGATTGTAACAGGTAAGTTTTTTCTTTCTAGATTTTACCACTTATATGTTGTTTAAGATTTTTTCCAACTTTCGATGTGGGTATTATTTTTTATATCCAGATCTAGCATTTTCTCTGATTTTCTTTTTACTTGACGTATATAGACCATGTTTTAGTTTTTTTAGTGGCCTTCCTACTCAGAATTATATATATCGAGCTAAACTTATAGTCTTAATTGTTTGTGTTATTGTAGCATCAAGTGAAGTATCGAGAGCTTGAATCATCATTTGGACGAATTAAGCGTATGGTTGAGAATAATCAAAGACGGCTATAAATCTAAGCTTGTCTTGTTGCTTTTTAATCTCTTTCTTTCTTGTGTTGTATCTTGATATTTTTTAAGATATGATATAAAACTACCTTGTTCTCTTATTTTATATCATTTCCCCTAACTTTACTCTAGCCTTTGACAAAATACTATCAGCATACAATTTCACAATTATATCTATGTGAAGACTGAAGAGTTATAACAAATTTTGTAATGGTATATATCCAAATTTTGCATACTATTCTTTTTTCTTCTACACGTACGAGAGGATATAATTCTTTAGATTGCTGTTGTTTGGCTAGGCGAAACGTAAAGAGAGAAATGTTAAGATTATTCTTTAAAATTTTCTTGTTTTTGGCTCTTAAATAAGCATTGTAGAAACGTTTTACACAATTATTTAGGGCCTGACTGGTTTAGGTGCAGCGGGTGCGGTTTTGGGAGTTTGCGGAAGCGGGCGCTAGCAGTTTCAAGTGTTATTAAGCGATTTAGACGACTGGCGAAGCGGTTAGAAATGGTTGCGTTTGCGGAAAGTTTATAAGTGGTTGACTAGCGATTGCGGTAAGAGTTAAACAATAAACTAATAATATAAATATATTTTCTAGTTCAAATGCTTTTTCTCTAAACATTATCCGAAATTTTAAAACTTAACGTCATGAACCCTAGTAAGATATGAGATGCTGGACAAGGTGAACTGATTTAGGCCCTGACCAAGAAAATCAAATTCGAAAAATCCTTAAAATCTCACATTTTAAAATCTTCGAGAGAGAAAAGAATTGATACCCACATTTTAAAATCTCTTTTTTTTTCTCTAACTTTTATATCACTGTAATTATAATTATTATATATCATTTTTCTATATATATGTATAGAGAAAATATAATTTTATAGAAAAAAATGATTTTTTAAAGTGGCTGTCAAATGCTTTCTAATTTTTTGTTTATATTTAAGTGGCTGTAAAAAGCTGTCAACTTATTCAAGGTTTTAGAAAATTGACTTTATTTTTCCATTTTTTGTTTTCACAAATATAGAAATAAAAATGAACAAAAATGAAAATCAGAAGTACAAATTAGAAAAAAATAAAAATAAAAAGGAAAGGCCTTTTGAGAAATTGACCTTGTTATATCCTTTTTTGCTTTCTCAAAAATACAAATTGAAAGCGGTCAACAAAATGGAAAAGGTAATTTGTAATTTAAAATAATAAAAAAATATGAAAAGACAGAAGAAACGGTTTTTCTTTGAGAGATTCTGACATTTTAAAAAAAAACATATTTAAATTTTTAATAAATTTTAAACTATAATATTATTACTATTAAATTAATATATATGAGATTTTTATTTAATTTTCTAAGCAATGAAGGTGCTCTAATACATGACACAAAAGAACTAATTAATTTTGGGTAAGTACAAAAAACTAGAAGGAATCCAACTAGACATAAACCCTCGCTACTAGTATTTAAACCCATCATCACCTTCCACATTTTCTACAACCAACAAACACATAAGCTTAAGAAACAAAACTCATTTAATCCTCCATCTCTTTGTAATCACCCAAAAACACAATGACCTTTTCTTTGAAGTTGTTCACATGCCTTGTTTTTACGATGTGCATTGCTGCATCAGTAGATGCAGATATCTCATGTTTCAAAGTGGAACTTATTATGTTCCCATGTATAAGCTACCTAACAGGTAGTGGTGGAGAGGTACCATCTTGGTGTTGTGCAGCAGTTAATTCGTTAAACAACATAGCTCAGACCACAGTGGACCGCCAACAAACATGTCGATGCCTACAATCCGCGTCAAGAACCATTCCTGGTATCAGCCCTGCTCTTTCCGCTAGCCTTCCTGCTAAGTGCGGTGTTAAAATTCCCTACCCTATCACCTTGACCTTTGATTGCAACAAGTAAGCTTTTGCTTTCTAGACCCTGTCTCTGATATTTTTTAAGATCTCTTTCACTCATATACTATATTACTACTTAAGATTTTATTCCAACTTTCGCTTTGAGATACTAATCCCTAATATCAAGAGAAAGCATTCTCTTTTATGTTTCTTTTACTTGACGTATATAGACCATGTTTGAGTGTTTTCTTAATGGCCTTCCTACTCAAGAATTATACTTATGTATCGAGCCAACTCATATTAATTGTTTGTATCGTTGCAGGGTCAAGGGAAAGTACTAGAGCTTGAATCATCATTTGGACGAATTAAGTGTATCGTTCAAAATAAGTTTAATAAAAGATGGCTATAGGAACATGGATTATCTGTTCTCACGGATTCCAAACCGGGAAGAGTTACAGGAACATGTTCAATGCTTCCCATGGATAATTTGGTATCTTTGGAAGGCTAGAAACGACAAAGTATTTACCAATGTGGATCGCTCACCACACGCAATCGTTGCATTGGCTAGGAAGGAAGCTAGGGATTGGTTTTTAGCTAACAATTCAGTGGAGACTCCCTTACAAGCACAAGGACTTGTACACACGGAGGATGCAGTACAGCCGGTATTCCGGTGTTTCATAGACGGTTCGTGGAAAGATGGGGAGGATATAAGTGGAGTGGGATGGATTTTGCAGCTACAGGACGGGTCCACGGATCTATTGGGAACTCGGGGTATGCGGCGAGTCTTTTCACCGTTACATGCAGAGCTGTATAGCCTCATATGGGCTCTGTCGAGTCTCAGCAAATATGGACGGTATTGTTCGATGTTCCTCACCGACTCCCAAGAATTAGTAGGTATGGTAGCAGACTCAGATAACTGGCCCAACTTCCAAACCGAACTGGCTGAACTCCAGGAGTTACGTAATACTTTTCCAGACTTTATTCTCGTGTATTGTCCCAGGGGGAAGAATGAAAAAGCAGACTTCCTAGCGAAGAATGCCCGTCTCCGAAACTCGATCTTTTCTTATATCAGCACTTCTATTCCGCATTGGTTCCCTGATACCTCTGTATCCTTGTAATCTTGTTGGATAAGTGCGTTCGTGACAAAAAAAAAAAAAAATGGCTATATATCTAAGCATGTCTTGTGACTTTGTAATCTCTTTCTCTCTTGTGTTGTATCTTGATATTTTTAAGATATGATATAAAACTATCTTGCTCTCTTATTTTATATCATTCCACCAACGTCTACGTACAAAACAAAAGTAATTATACTGTATTATTTGACAAAATACCATCAACATACAATTTCACAATTATATATACAGTCTTATAACAAAATTTGCATACTACTCTTTTTTCCATACACGTATGAGGATACGATTCGTAACCGGAGAAAATGTTAAGATTACTCTTTAAATTTTCTTGTTTATGGCTCTTGGATAACCATTATAGAAAAGTTTTACACAAAGATAAAAGTCCGGACGTTTTTCCGGGTATTTATTAAAAACAATTAATTTAGCCAATAACAAGATTTTATTTATTTATTGTAAATTCAAATCATATCTTAAATATAAGTTATTACCATATTGTTTTTGTTGACTCAATTATTTACCGTACAAAATAATATGCGTTGAACTCCAAAAATAGAGGATATAATTTGCTCCATAATATCCGGTACTAATAGAGATACACCAATACATCTTTCATTCGACTTGAATTGTGTGAAGAAAAACTAACAAGATACACAGTTTAGTCCTTATTTTAAGTAAAACTTGCATATGGTCATTCGGTAAAATATAAAGATACGGCACAATATTAGAGAGTCAAATTCGACATAATTTTTTGTTATGAAGCCCAATTTTTAATCCATGTTCCTTTTTCATCCCCACAATCTATGAATTGAGATTTTTTTACACCCTGTTAATCTTTATTACCATCGGAGCATAACAAAAAAGTATTAGGTAGATAGAATTATTTTTATTCGGTAATGGTTTAATCCGAGCTCAATGTCTAGTTAATCGTAACTCGTAACATTTGTTGTAACCACCAGAGATGTTGATTCCAACTCGTAATCAAAGCAAATCTTAGTATCAGTTTTAAGGAATTGTATGTTGATTGTATGCCGTTTTCGGTTACAACGACACTATCACCATCGTCGAACAACAACATCACATGTAATCAAATTTTAATGTTGTACGACGTCACATTATACTATAGAAATGTGTGTGTGTGTGTGTGTGTTTTGTATCCGTTGGGACATATAGATATGATTTATGTATATGTCCAAAAGATGATGCATGGATTTTGCAATATTTCTCCGTGGGATTTGAATTTACTTTTTGTGGTTTTTGGGTTTTTTGCGATTGTGTACTGATTGTATGCCTTTTTCGGTTTTTCTTATATCAATTTAATTTAGTCAATGGAAATTTATAGAATAACTAAGAATTTTTTTTGTAATTAGTAATCTTCAATAACACGATTTTCTTTATATATTGTAATTGTAAAGTCAAATTATTTACCTTATTTTTTGTTCGCTCAATTATTTTTCATACAATATACGTAATAAGCTTTGAACTCCTAAAATAGAGAATATAATTTGTTCCAAAATATCCAATACGCATACAATATACACATGATTTCGTAAGCAGCCATACGTACCAACACATCTTTCATTCGACTTCGGCTAGAGTTAAGCTTTCGGATTTATGTTTGTAGTGACTGCTAAATAATGGAGTTAGGTACCATGTAACCATGCACGTTCCACGCATTTGGTAGTAAACGAAACTCTGAGTTACATCTCTATGAGTCATTATATACATTAATTATCCAAAAGACTCATTTTTAACTTCATTCACTTAAAACATAATTTTTTGAAAACGAATAGGTGTAATCTCTTTAATTATGAGTAAGCATCCATTTAAGAAATTCACTTCTCATAGACACAATTTAGGATTCTTCCAACCGTATATATGAAGAAAAACTAGAAATCGATCATAATAAGTAGGATGGTTATTAATTTGACATACTTGTATACGGTCTTTTGGTAAAAATATAAAGATCCGGGACAACATTATAGTCAATTTCGGCAAAATTCTTTGTTAAGGAGTCCAAATTTTCAGCCCCACAACCTACGAGTAGAGATTTTTGCACCCTAGTAATGGTTACCATCAAAATATAACAAAAAAAGTATCAAGTAGATAAGTTACAATGCTTAGAAATACAATAGGTTTTTTTGGTAGCTTACTAGACAAATGATTTGAACTTTTTTGACCACTCTAATCAAGAAAGTATGACATTAATCATGTGGGTTGATTATTATTAACTTGACGGAAATAAAGTTAAAACAAAACATATTTTGAATTTCACAATGAATGAAAGGCCCAATGGGTCGAAAAAAGCCCATTAACTTTTCCCAGTCTTCTCTCAGTCGCAACAACGGAGAAATGAAACGACGATAAGAGCTTAAACCCTCAACGACTTGTCTTGTACGAAACCCTAGAAAGAAAACAATCTCTATTGGTCTTCCTCTTCTTCTTCGTTCTCCTTCTCCAGATACCTCAACCGCTACTTACACCAAGGTAATCTTATTTTCGGAAGAAGAAAAATGCTTGTTACAGTATAATGTTGAAGTATCTCGTTTAGTGGATTCTGAAATTTTTCCATGTTATGACTTGTTTGAGGGTATGAACAATCGTTGCTTTCTAATGATTGATAGACATGAAAGCAACGATTGAGAGTATGAGTTTCTGAAAATTGATATTGAAATTGTGAGTATAGATATAACGGTGTTCGGATTTCAGTAGGTCAAGTGTCAATACTGTGAAGAAAGTGGTTTTTTGGGTTTGGTTGTTCATGTTTATGCTTTGATAAAGAAACAAGAAAATGTGATAGGTCCTTGAACTTTGAATTAGATAATTACAAGAAATTATACATTTAGAAGTTATTACGGTTAGTTGTTAAATTTGTTGTTTGGTTCCACGTAACTTTCTATTTTGTTTATTCTGTTGTTCGTTCATGTCTCTTGAAACTACACTACATGATGTGAAAACATGTTGTTCGTTCATGTCTCTTGAAACTACACTACATGATGTGAACAACTTCAATGGAAAAAACTGAAAATTGGACAAATGTTGTACAATTGAGTTTATTAATTGAAAACGTACATAAAACATATTTTATAATATGTTGTTCGTTCATGTCTCTTGAAACTACACTACATGATGTGAAAACATGTTGTTCGTTCATGTCTCTTGAAACTACACTACATGATGTGAACAACTTCAATGGAAAAAACTGAAAATTGGACAAATGTTGTACAATTGAGTTTATTAATTGTAAACGTACATAAAACATATTTTATAATACTTTTAAACTTGTACGCATGATCTACTATGTATTTTACAATAATATAATTATAATGATATTTCCACAACTAAAACTATCCACATTTGGAACTTTCCCTATAAGAATATATTTTTTCTAAGAAAAGACCAATGCATGGTGTATACCGTACTCATGGTAGTATTTTCCACGTATAACACCCCTTAATTTTATATAATTATAGAGTAATCGTTTGGAATACTAGTAGAAATATATGAAAAAGCTTTGTTGTCAATAATACCAAGGGATTTCTATGACATTGAATTACACTATAAAGTCCTTTCGTCTGCAGGTTCGACATCAATGTCACATATTTGTGGAGGTAACATAGGTGACTTGGATTTCAAAGTAGCTGGCACCAAAAACGGATTAACGTGACGGAAATAAAGTAAAAACATATTTTGACTTTAACAATGAATGAAAGACCCAATGGGTCGAAACAAAGCCCATTAACTTTTCTCAGTCTTCTCTCAGTCTGAGAAATGAAACGACGATGAGAGCTTAAACCCTCAACGCCTTGTCTTGTACGGAACCCTAACAATCTCCATTGATCTTCGTCATCTTCTTCGTTCTCCTTCTCCATATACCTCAGCCGCTACTTACACCAAGGTAATCTTCTTTTCGGAAGAAGGAAAATGCTTGTTACTCTATAATGTTCAAGAAGTATCTCTCTCGTTTGGTGGATTATGAAATTGTTCCATGTTATGACTTGTTTGAGGTTATGAACAATCGTTGCTTTCTAATGATACTGTGAAGAAAATGTTTTTTTTTGGGTTTGGTTGTTCATGTTTATGCTCTAATATCATCTTGTCCATGAAGTTGTGAATGTATATAACATAGTTTTGTGAAAATCAGTGGGTCAAGTGTCAATAGTGTGGTTTTTTTTGGGTTTGGTTGTTCATGGTTATGCTCTGATATCATCTTGTTCATGGTTTCGTGGTTCTTGAATTATTATTATATGTTTGCTATAAGGATGAATAGGAAATGGATTGAAAAAGTGAACATGAGCTTCTTTTGCGTTTCTTGGACTCATTTCTTAAGAATTCAGGGAATTACTTGTTGGTTTTTCAACATATGTAGAGTGTTTCTTATCTTTGCTAAAGCTACCCTTTCTATGTTCTGAATAGTTTTAAATGCAAACAAAATTTATTATCTTCTCTTGTTTGTAACAGAGAAAATGTAGTTCGTTAATGTTATGCTTTTGACATTACGGCACCTAACTCTTTGCTTTGCTTGTTGTTTAGTTGTAATCATGGTTTCTGATTCCGACTCCCAAGGAGAGAGTAAGAAACTCAAGATAGATAGTAAGGAACATAATGAGATTGATAAAATGGAAAACTAAGTCAAGGATATGGAAACTCTGGTAACTCTCCGGATCTAGTGTGGCCTAAAGGTGCTGAAATTATCTCCGATTCTGATTACGAAGGATTCTATCGTCCAAATCATGTATCTGTGCACAATCTTACATTGACCACTACACAGCAGGATGTGTAAGTTACATTATTACTTTCCCATTTAGAGATTCTTTCTGTTTTTGGGTTTTTTGATTCAGTTATCTACTTGGCAAGGAGAATTTCTTTAATAACCAAGCCACATTTGAGAGATTTGATGACGAATTAGAGGGAGAAGAAGAAGATAAAACCAAGACTGCCTTAGTGAGATTCGAGACTCTAAGCTACAAAAGACGCTGTGAGGGATCGCAGAGGGGAAACAATCAATGACCAACTTGTTTATCTTCGTCGTTGTTAAATTTGTTGTTTGGTTCCACATAACTTTCTATTTTGTTTATTCTGTTGTTCGTTCATATCTCTTGAAACTACACTACATGATGTGAACAACTTCAATGGAAAAAACTGAAAATTGGAAAAATATTGTACAATTGAGTTTATTAATTGAAAACGTACATAAAACATATTTTATAATGCTTTTAAACTTATACGCTTGATCTACGATGTATTTTACAATAATATAATTTATAATGATATTTACACAACTAAAACTATCAACATTTGGAAATTTTCCAATAAGAATATCTTTTTTCTAAGAAAAGACCAATGCATGGTGTATATCGTACTCATGGTAGTAGTTTCCACGTATAACACCCCTTAATTTTATATAATCATAGAGTAATCGTTCGGAATACTAGTAGAAATATATGAAAATAGTTTTTTTGCTAGTAATACCAAGGGATTTCTATGACAATGAATTACACTTAAAGTCTTTTTAGATTTGTGGAGGTAACATAGGTGACATGGATTTCAAAGTAGCTGGCACCAAAAACGGATTAACTGCTATACAAATGGATTTGAAGATTTCAGGAATAAGTTTGGATATAATTTTATAATCCTTAGAGAAAGCACATTTGCATATTCTGAAGAATATGGAGAACGAACCGGTCTGAAGTGTGATAATTTTGAGGTTGTTTTTTGAGGTTTGATGATAAGCATTTGCATATTCTGAAGATGGTTTTTGAAGTGTAAAAGTTGTCTCAGAGGCTGAGTTTAATATTTAACTTTAGTAGTTTAGTTTTTTCAAAAATGGATTCTTAATTAGAAATCAAGGTTCTTTGGAATCTATGAGGTAAAGCTCTTCGGGAATCTTTTTTCTTTTTTTTTTTTTGGGTCAAAAGCTCTTTGGGAATCTTTCAGCAATACTTGAATGCAAAAAAAGCAACAAGAAAAGATGATTGGTCCTTGAAGTGTACTTGACTATCGTCCAAAAACTTTATCTCTACAATGGCTCCACTTGGAAGAGTTAATAAATACACCACAACAAAATCGATTCACATTTCTTCACGGTACCAAGAAAAATCTATTGGTAAGAATATTAGTCGATAGGGTAGTAACATTTTAACCTTTGCTTTCATAATGGGTTAGTAACTTCAAACTACATAACCACTAAGATCATTTGATATGCGTAAAGATCCAAACACTTTGTAGAGAAATAAATAAGCCGTAGATTACATATGTACATACAATATTAACAACTAAAGACAAAGTAGCCCTTGAGATTTGCTGCCTAAACCAAATCACAAAACACAAAGATCCGGCAATACAACGGTGACCCATAATCGAAACAATTTTTAAACATGATGTAATTTAATGTTTGATTCAAATTTTAGTAATTCAAATCACTACCTTGTGGCGGTATGGTAAGTAGTATGTTTGTATCCCACTTTTCTTCCATTATCAATCCTAAGTCGTTGAAAGAAGCCATTTTAAAACCATCATCGTTGTTAAAAAGAGAAAGTGAAGTTACTAGAAAACATGAATCGATAAAACCTTTCTGTTTTCTCAAAATTGGTGTACAAAATGTTTTATATACAAGTACAACATACCAAATTCAATCTAAATCACACGAAAACAAAGCAATTGACATTCTAATATCAACCAATACTTAACTAGTCCATAAACTTAAATACAAGTGTTATTCATAATATGTCCAAATGTGTATAGAACTATAGATCCACCTAAACAATTTGAATTGATGGATTTTACCTTGTACAGATTAGAGATTACATGAACATGGTTAATCACAGTCGGAAAATTAAAATACAAGCTGCTTGGGGACATATGTAGAGCCATTGGGTAACTATCCGTTGTGGCGTCTCGGGTGTGAGGTATCGTTGGGATTGTTCTTTAGCCTGCTATTCAATTGCTACTGTGATGTTGCTTTGGAGGTGATATAGCTTCCGGTGGTGGCTTGATTTCTCTCTTTTCGTTTGCATTCCTTGTTTATCTTGTTTTGATGTTGGTCTAAAGCTCAGATGTTATTGTGTCTCACTGTTGAAGGTGTTTTGTAGTAGAGGGCTTGATGTTAGTGGTGTGTTCTGCTTTGGTTCTTAAATTTTGCGATCTAGAGGAGCTAGTATGGCTGATGGGTTCGGTGTAGCTTTAGAGAGGGAGTTAGCACCGTTCCTTATTTTGGTTATGAGGTTTCTTTTCAGGGATAGCTCATGGAATCGCTCTCCTAGCTGCTCTCGCATGACACACGGGGTGTATGTGATCGAAGGCTTTGTAGACTTTACCGTTGACGGCTCTGTCTTGGACCTCTAGTGAAAGGCTTCTCGTGTCAAGAGGTTTGTTTACCGAACTTTACGTCCTGCGATCACTTCCTCTCCTCGAGCATCAGATTTGGAGAGAACAATAATATCGTTATCACTTCACTACTCCGTTAGATTTCGTGTCTTTCGTTGAGTTGTGGACTGAAAATTGCAATGTAATATGCTTTCTTGTTTTTATCTTTTTTGCCAAGAAAGCATAGTTATAGGTTTGTAATGTTCCAACTTGTAAACCTAAATCTTTTTCATTTTTAATGAAATATTTACATTTTAGCAACAAAAAAATAAATTAAAATACAATAGTTAGAGCTCATGGCCCAAAAAAATTCGGCCCACAATAGAAGAAACAAAGATTATTCCCTTGAATACACAAAAATTCTAGGGTTCTCTATGTATCCAACCTAACCGCTTTTTCTTTTCTTTTCATCTTCTCCAGGTGCATCATGGTGTGCAAAGCATGCTCCACATCCACCGATGTTGAAGCAGCAGATCATGAGGGCGGCACGAAGCCTTTGTTGGAAGGTAAGAAATTTAGATTTTAAGTCCTAGATCTCGTGTCCTAACTTGAAGAGCAAGCTAACACACCTGCACACTCTAAAAATTACTGTGTTGCTGCTTTTCATTTAGCTGAGAGAGAGGTGAAGTATTCGGAGGAGAAATTTGAGGAAATTCCTATTATAAAAGCAAAGCGGAAGAAGACATCTAAGATCAAGGTCAGATTCTAATGATACCTTTGCTTAGCTGCTATTAGTTAGGGCTTGCGTTTTAGTTATGAAAATGAAAACTTTCATTTAGCTTGTGTGTATGATTTGGTTTTGTTGGCAGAAAATTAAAAATTGAGGAAAGAAAGTGTGAATAAACTAGACGAGCCAGTGAAGGTAACTTTGTTTATAGGTGTTGCATATAGATAGGCCGAGACCCTTTATAGCTGATTTGATATCCTCCTTGTAGGAGAAAAATGTGGAGAAATATGAGTGTTGTTTCGAATGTAAAGAGCCAGATGGAATCAACAGAAGTGAGAATACCTTACGCGTCAGAGGATTTGATCCTTCCCTTGATATCAAGACCGCATTGAAGAAACACTTTGGTTCATGTGGACTAGTCACTAGGGTTTTTGTTCCCATAGAGTGTAAAACCGGTGCTACCATAGGATACGCGTTCGTTGATATGCAAAGTGATGCAGAAAAGGCCTTGACAGTACTCTCTGGAAGCTCAAAGGGAGGATGGAATCTTGAGGTTATTTCGCAATGTTTTTATTGTCAAATTGTTGTTCTAAGCTTGAAACCTCTTTGAAAATGCTATTCCGCAACTACTTGTATTTCGACTCCTATAAAACATTTTAAACCATTTTAACTACGGGCTTGAAAACGAATTTCTTATGCGATCAAAATTGAAATCAGAAACGTGTCGAGCCAAAAAATCGAGTTAAAAACTATATACATAGAGATTTTACTTAGGCAAAGCAGAATACCAATTTAACTGTGGATTCTTTTGTGGGCCCCATTTTGTTAAAAGATCAAAATGTAAATTTGTTTCGGTTATGGACTTATGGGTCACCGTTGGATGCGTGGATTTTTGTGTTTTGTGATTTGGTTTAGGCACCAAAACTCAAGGACTACTCTACTTTTAGTTGCTGTTACTATTGCATCTATATGTAATCTTCAGCTAATTTATTTCTCTAGAAAGTGTTTGGATCTTCACGCATATCAAATGATCTTAGTGGTTAGGTAGTTTGAAGTTAATATAACCCATTATGAAAGGCCAAGGTTAAAATGTTTATATGCAGTATCTAACTACTACTATGACCCTTCTATGTTTGGCTCTATCGACTAATAATATAAAATCTTACCAATATATTTGCTTGGTCCCTACTCTGAAGAAATTAAATGTGAATAGTTTTGTTGTGGTGTAATTATCAGCTCTTCCAAATGGAGCCACTGTAGTCAGAGATAAAGTTTTTGTACGATAGTGAGGTACCAATCATCTTTTCTCGTTGCTTTTTTTGCATTCAACTTTTCAATTATTAACTATTTTAAAGATGGATATTCTCCTTAATTTAGTTTACTTTCTGATTTTGAAATACAGTTTCCTTAATCTTGGTATATATGTAATTTAACTAAATCTGTACTTTTTTAAATCTCACCAAGACAATAGTTAGTTTTAACCCCCATGAAATAATAACATGTTGCATTTGGTTTGATATCATTAGCAGTTTTTTCTTTCTTCCAAGTTATAGAATATATAGGATAGATTCCATATAAATCTTCTGGTTTGCACTTCTTTATGCACCACCATTCAATAATAGAGGCTCATAGCAACAGAACAAAATGTGTCAGAACAATGACACAAACTCACTTATGTTGTCAGGTTCCATTGGGTTCTTTGTAATTAATTACGTTTGCTCCGGATCTTTGTGTTTTGTGATTTGGTTTAGGCAGCAAATCTCAAGGGTTATACTCTACTTTTAGTTGTTACTATTGTATATATATATATGTAATCTTCAACTAATTTCCTTTTCTAGTAAGTGTTTGGATCTACATGCATATAAAATGATCTTCGTGGTAGGTAGTTTTCCCTTTTTTTATGTAGCATGGGGACTTCAATATAATTAGGCTTTCAAGTTTTCATTCATTCATCTTTAATCTCACTATCCTAGCTTTTTCACTTCGTCATAGTTTTTCAAATATATAATTAGTAGAACTCGATTTTGAAAATGTGCTCAATGACTATCTTATTTTTTTACTGTCATTTACGAAGTTATATTGAAGTTTTCTTTAATATTGGGTTCTATGTATGGTTTATTTTATATCTTAAATTTTATGTGTATTTTTTCTTATATTTTTCTAATGTATTTATGTCCATAAATTTTAAATTTACCGTTTTCTATCCCTGCAACATAAACTATAATAACACATTATGAAAGCCAAGGTTAAAATGTGTCTATGTAACTAAATGTATTATTCAACTATACTATGACACTTATATTTTTGTCTCTGTTGACTAATAATCTTTTCTTTTTTTTTGAAACTTTGTTGACTAATAATCTTACGAATAGATTTTGTTGTTTTAGAGATTCACACGCTTTGAAAGTATAGTCGTTTTGAAAACTATGGGTAGGGATAAAGTTTTTGGACAATAGTCGAGTGCACTTGAAGGACCAATCATCTTTTATTGTAGATTTTTTACATTCAACTTTTCAATTATATATACCTTTGTTAGTGTTGTAAACCTAGTGTTAATCTAGTATACTTTTCTGATGTTGAAATACAGTTTCCTTAAATCCTGGTAATAATTTAACTAGAACTGTAGCCTTACCAAGATAACTTTTAGTTTTAATCACGAAATAACATCATGAGCATTTAGGTTTGTTTCTCCCTCAACATTCAACTCTAAATCTCTTCCCTTCAAATTTGTGTATTTAGATTGTTTGCAACTCTATAATGTGCGTCTCTAAGATTTTAATTTGCTAATTGTTGGGATTTATTTTCTGTGTACCATATTTTGGATGTGAAGTTCATATAATTGAGGCACTAAAAAACAGAGGAGCATACTTTAAAGGAACCCTGATTTAAACAAAAGTTACACTAGGTAGAGTGTAGTGCATTAGTGCACCCGTGACCGTGAGGAATCTAATGGCTGGTTCAAAACTATCTTTTCATTTTTCTATATAAACGTTCCACCACTCAGCCGATTTTTTCACACTTATCTCACTATTCTCTCTCATTACACACAAACACAATAGCCAAAAGTGTCTAAATTTCTCAATCCATGTCATCTCGTGAGCAAGGACAGGGATCCGGCTATGGAGGAGCCACATGTCGTCACAGGGAGGTCTTTTTCTCTTTAATCTCTACTCTATTAAAATATTTCTTTTTCACGTTTTAGCGCTTAATTATAGAAAAATGCTTTCATTGGCTACTTCTTGACTATTAAGGAAATTATCAACTCATTACTATGTTGCATCATAATTTACCTTAATTTTACAACACTCTAGATGTGGTAAATTATTGCTTGAAATTATTAAATCAATGTTCGACTTTCACGCTTTTTAATATACATCTAATCTTTGGCAGGAAATTAGGGAAATGAGGAATTACCTCACAGAGATTGCTAAACTAATTACTGATCGTAACAGGAATTTGCTTACAAAAGCAGATTTACTGGCATCTTTTGAGAAGTGGCAGGTATATGGTTTTTTCTTAAATTTAATTGGTTTTTGACTATCTTTTAGTTTCTTGAGAAATGGTTTTTTCTTACAAGTGCATATTTTGATTGTTTTTCAAGTCCAACTTTGAAAAGAAAGAAATTGTTTTAAGTTGGAACGACAAGAGACCTGACTTGATGTGCGCACCTGTTATGCAAGGGGCAGGTACATTGAAAACAAGCATTTCTCTATCTCTGTCTTATGAAATTGTTGTTTTTAACTACTAAGCCTTATATCTATTTTATTATTTGGCAGATGATTGTTGGGCGATAGCTCTTTCAAGAGCTATATCCATGTTTCTTCAGATTATAGGATCTGACATTACTCCCCCAACTAAAGATGAGCTTTTAAACGCGATTGATGCTCGATATCTATCACGAAGAGGTGCAATAGACCGTCTCGAAATTGCGATCCCTTACGTCAAAAACTATGTTGGGAATATGATCATCCATCGTAGACCCGCGTTAGATTCAGATAACGAAGAACATGAAAACTATGAGAAGTGTATTGTGAGACTTCTAGCCAAAGCACCATTGGCAATTCGTTTTGAATCTCTGCCAAGTTTCGGTAGCCACGACTGGAAAGTAAGATTTTGTTTTTATGTTTCTAATCTTTTGATACAAAATTGAATACTGATATTAAATATATATATATATATTCAGACAATGTTCAGTCCAACATACGAAGATTGTCAAGCCCGAGTATACGAGAGATTATATAAACATGATGGAGTTCTAACGGGGGTTGGAGTGGAACTACGTAATGGAGTTGCCACCGATTATTGGGAGGTGCAAGAGAGTGGTGGGGAGGATCTTGGACGTGGAGGGTTCGTCCGGTTTGCTCGTCACCAGTTCATAATAGAAGAAGTTTGTGAGCTCCAGGTAAAAAGTAAAAACAATATTATATACTCGTTAAATAGTTTTTGTAAGATGAATATATTAATATAGTTTTGTGTGTGTGTGTGTTTTAGGCCTGATTGATTCTTGAGAGTGATGCTTGAAGAGAAGACAGTTTCGTTGAATAATTAATTCCTTTTCGTTTTCGCTTTGTAATAATAATCTGAATCTGTTTGAATAATGTAATTCTGTTTCTGTAAGCTTGAAACCTCTGCTTTGAATAATGTCTCCATTTCATCTCTACTAGTGTGTGTTACTCCCTCTTCTCTCGTTTGCTAAGTAACTTGTCGTGATTGCTAGGTTTCTTAATACCAGACTTTGCCTTCCCGTTTCTAATTTGTATGCCATTTTATTTAAACTGAGAGCAAACCAAACGATGCTTAGTAAATTGATTTATTGAAAAGAATTAGAAAATGAAAAAGGACGAGAATTTAGAAAATTCTAACAAAATATAAGAACCTCCCTTTGTGGTTTAAGTGAATGTACGATGGAAAATAATACAGAGCTACAAAGGAACCTGACAAACATAAGTGAGTTTGTGTCATTGTTCTGTTGCTATGAGCCTCTATTATTGAATGGTGCATAAACCAGAAGATTTATATGGAAATACATCCTATTCCATAACTTGAAAGAAAAAATGCTAATGATATCAAACCAAATGCAACATGTTATTTGATGGGGGTATTATCTTGGTGAGATTTTAGCAAGTACAGATTTAGTTAAATCACATATATACCGAGATTAAGGAAACTGTATTTATATGGAAATCACATATATGAACCGATGGACTTTAATTAGAGAATACAAGAACATAATTAGTCAAAGCCAACAAAAGTTGGGCCCAAATCAAAATAGAGAAGATTATCATTCTAGGTGTCGAAACCTAGCCGCATTTTCTCTTTTCCTCTTATCTTCTCTCAATCGCCATGGTCATGGAAGACATGAGACTCAAACCATGCTCCACATCCACCACCGTTGTTGAAGCACCAGATCATGAGAGCACGAAACTTTTGCAAGAAGGTAAGAAATTTGTGTTCCTTTATTGCTTCGTTTTATGCTAATTCTAACTGTTTTGTTACTTGAGATAGAGCTACAGAAGAAAAAGTCGGAGGAGAAAGTTCCTGTTAGAAAAACAAAGCGTAAGAAGACATCTGAGACCAAGGCATGATACCTTGTCTTAACTGCTATTAGTTATTATTCATCTTTACTTAGCTTTGGTTTTTCTAGCAGCAAGTGAAAAAATCCAAGAGAGAAGTAGAAAATGTGGAGAAATATGAGTGCTGTTTCGAATGTAAAGAGTCAGATGGAATCAACAGAAGTGAGAATACTTTACGCGTCAGTGGATTTGATCCTTCCCTTACTAGGGATGATATAAAGACCGCATTGAAGAAACACTTTGGTTCATGTGGAGTAGTCACTAGGGTTTTTGTTCCCATAGAGTGTAAAACCGGTGCTACTATAGGATACGCGTTCGTTGATATGCAAAGTAATGCAGACAAGGTCTTAACACTACTCTCTGGAAGCTCATTGGGAGGCTGGAATCTTGAGGTTATGATGGGTAAATACAATTCTGATATCACTAACTTAAAAGGCTGTGAACGTTGTTCTTTTATTAAACGCGTTGTGGAGAGATTCATTGCTACTAATGGTGGTCGTTGCCTCAAGACCAATTTCAAATTTCCATAGCTCACTGCTGGCTAGTATTTGATCATTTTTATTGTATTTGCAGCTAGCTGCATAAATTATCAACTCTTCTTTTTTTGAGGAATTCGTAATATGTTTACAAGGTCTACTTTCACTACCGTCTTCTGTTTCTTTGTGTGCTTCCTTTGCTCCTTTAGTCATCAAATCTTGATTTCTCTATTAAGTTTTATATCCCCTACTGAGTGATGAAGATTAAACAATTCGTACGTATAGATATAATAGTAACAACTAAAACTAGACTAGTCCTTGAGATTTGCTCCCTAAACCAAATCACAAAACATGGTTGTTATTTATGTAGTCCAAATGTCCCTTACAAGAACATGGCTAATTAATTAGTAATCACGGTCGGAAAATTAAGACACAAAACTGTAGTTATGGCCCACAATAGAAAAAACGAAGAAGATTAATACTGAATACACACACATCGTAGGAATCTCTACCTTAGCCGCTTTTTCTCTTCTCCATCGCCATGGTCATGGAGGACAAGAGGCTCAAACCATGCGATCAGAAGCCTTTGCAAGAAGGTAAGAAAACAGGGTTCCTTTATTGCTTGAGACTGAATCGTTTTATGCTAATTCTAACTGTGTGTTGCTGCTTTACTTCTCGTTTAGCTGAGGAAACCCCTGTTAGAAAAGCAAAGCGGAAGATGTCATCTGAGATCAAGGTCAGACTCTGATGATACCATGTTTGCTTAGCTACTATTAGGGTTCCGGGATGCTTCATCTTTGTGAGTATGACTTGGTTTTGCTGCAATGATGGCAGGAGATGAAAAGGTTGAGGAAATCTTTCAAAGAGATGACTGAAAGTGTGAATAAACTACAAGAGACTTTACTGATGCAGTCAGTGAAGGTATATATGTTTCTTGCATAGTATTTGTATTCAAGGTTTAGAAACGTGATACTTTACTCTTTATTTTGATATCTTGTAGGAGAAAGAAACCACCCCAGAGGTGAAGGAATACAAGTGCATTTACGAAAGTAAAGAGCCTTTTGTAAAGCACCATAAGGATCGTACCTTATTCATTAGGGGATTCGATCCTTGCCGTTCTATGGATGATGTCAAGACCGCATTGAGGAAACATCTTGGTTCGTGTGGAGTAATCACTAGGGTTTTTGTTCCCACAGAGTGTAAAACCGGTGCTACCGTAGGATATGCTTTCGTCGATATGCAAAGTGATGAAGGTGTAAAGAAGGCCTTAACATACTCTGGAACCTCATTTGGAGGATGGAATCTTGATGTTGCCATGGCTAAAGGCAGATTGGAATTCACTGGACTCACTAACAGAAGAGGCTGTGAACGTTGTTTTGTTATTGTTCGACAACGCATTGTGGGGGAATTCATTGCAACTAATGGTGGTCGTTGCCTCAAATTTCCATAGCTCAAGACCAACTAGTGCTGGCTAATATTGCTCGTTTTTATTCTATCACTCGTGCTATCTCATAACTTGCATAATTTATGCTTTAATGAAATTATCAAACTCTTTTTGTAATATTTTTCAAGTAATTCAAAATACATTTAGAAGTTATTCGGTTGGAGTATTAAAGCAAGTTTGAAATGAATTAATAACTAATGCATGTTCACTATCATAACTTCAAATCCTGATTCATATTAACTTTATCTACTAATGAGTGATGTTGCAGTTATGCCAAAGTGATGAAAGAAAGATTGCCACGGGAGATGGTGAGAGTTTGTCTAAGTAAAGATCAGACTCATTTAGCTACCATATATAGCTTGAGAAGTTTAAAATTTCGCAGTCAAATATACGTGTCTAGTTTCTTTGCTGCACCCATTTGTTCCTCCAATATCCGAATTGAATTCGATGCTACTAATGTAGTAATGTGGATCCTTTTACTCGCTCTTTTCTCCTTTGATCATTTGATATATATATGCGTAGAGATCCACTTTATAAAAAAGTAAAGTAGATGAAGTTTTTTTTTTTTTTGGGCAACAAGTAACTTCATTAAACAAATCTAAGGAGTGGTCATTACAAAGGTTTTGCAATGCATTTTTTGCTAAAGCATCCGAAATAGAATTTTGAGCTCTTGGAAAAAACTTAAAGGAAATAAAGTCAAAATCCAAAGAGAGTCTTGAGATGTCTTGAATGATTCCATGGATCATGGAAACTTTGGAGCCGTCATTGATAGCTCGCACCAATTGTAAGGAGTCGGTTTCAACCATGATAGTCCTTATTTGATCTTCTCGTGCTTGGTAGAGTGCAACTCTAATGGCTAGTCCCTCAGCAACTAGGGGAGAGCAAACATTCTGTTCTATTAGAGAGAAGTGGTTGAAAGGGGTTGAGCTTCGCTGAATGAAGGTCCATCCTAGTCCTGCCACAGATTAATCCTCTCAAGTAGATGAAGATTAATTTATACTATAATGCCAAATTATAATGGATATGGATTAACATTTTTAACTAGAATAGTACCCGCGTTTTAGGTGGGATAAAATATTTATCAAATAAATCTTAGTTAAATAATCAATTGTAATTACTGATAGATATATTATACGGAATTTAAGATCAATTTTTCATATTTAAATTTGCGATTGTTTTTTTATAAAATGTGTTCTCTTCTGAAATAAATGAAACCAATAGAACAAATTTTTCAAATATACGGTATATGACTCAAAGATACAAAAATGAAAGATTGCGAATATAACTACAAATTTGTCACTAATTTCCGATCTTATATTATTTTAGTGTTTGTCAAATATTATTTTAGTATTTATTTAGTAGATAATTCATGCATCGAAACTGTTTGGTAATATGCATTATAATAGCGAAGTTAGTATTGTGTATTGAAATAGTATTTAGGTAATGAGATTTTATATGTATAAACTTAATAATATTAATTACGTTAATTAGATGAGTAAACTTATTTAATTTTTGTTTGAATATAAGAATTAAGGTATTTGAAGTGTTTGGATAAGAATATATTAGTAATAGTTATAGTTTGTTTGGATATGAGTAATAGTAGGAGATAGTAATTAAATCAAAAAGGTTAGGAAAGAGGAGAGCTTGACACCTAACCAAAAAATGTTTCTCTTTTAATATATAGAAGATTAGAGATGATTTGGTTGGAGTAATTAAGCAAATTTCAAAATAATTAATAATAATTTAAAAATTTGAATTAATTCTGGGATAAATAAATAAGAGTAGAGAGTAAGTCATCCGGATCCGTGGCGCAATGGTAGCGCGTCTGACTCCAGATCAGAAGGTTGCGTGTTCGATTCACGTCGGGTTCAATACCCCGAAACTAACCGGATAATTTTTAAATCACTTTATCCATTTTAACCGGCACGATGTCATTGTAAGGTACAACGAAACGGCATGCATATCTCCACAGTTCATTTCTTTTGCTTAATAACATCACACGAACGACAAGACATCTGAGCAAATAAAGAAAATTAAAACAAGTATAGGGACAAATTTGCAAATTCTGTTTCTTTCTTTCTCCTACCTTACGATTAGGGTTTCTCTGTATTTGAAAGTAAGAGCCAAAACAAAAAAAACTTCAAATTCGAGCTTGAAATTGAAATGGATTCTTCTTTGATTACTTCATTATCGTCTAGCTTCAAACAAGTTCCTGCATCAGCTATTCCTGCTTTTCTCAACTGTGTTTTAAGCTCCACAAACGTATCTCCTTCGACACTTTTCGATTCACTCATCGACGAGTTTCATAATCGATTCCAGGTATTGAATTTGATTGATTGATTGATTTAGGTTCATGGGTTTTTGATTTTGGATGTTTTTGAACAGAATGTGGAGAAGAAGAAGTTTGATTCTGATGAATGTAATCACATTGCTTCATTAGTATCTGGGATTTGTCATTTACTAAAGAACTTTGGTGAGTGTTTGAATTTTGAATGTTTTAGATAAGTAATTAGTGTGTTTGAGAATTTGATTTAAGTATTGAAGCAGGTTTAGGTAATGATGAGTTCAAGTTATTTGTGTGGAAGGTGTTTATTCCACTAATGAAGATGGTTCGTGCATATGAGTTAGATATGCTTAATAAGGTATTGATCTTATTGCTCAGTTCAGAGTTGTGTCGTTTTCTCGAGCTTATTGTTTCGTTGTTTTGTTTTGGTTGTACTAGATTGTAGAATCTTTCTTTGATGTAGTGATTGAGACTAGTGTGTTGGATACATTGGGAGTGAGTTTGGTGCCGTTTTTACTGAGATCAGTTGGTGTTTCGATGGGAATGGTTCAACACGAAGAATCGGATTTCATTGAATGGGGAGAGTTGTTGCTTTGTGATTCGATGAGTACAGTAAATATGGATGAAAGCTATGTTGCGTCGTTGTCTGGATCGTTTCCGATTCCGTTGTCGTGTCATCTACTCAATTTGATACTCAATGCTGCGTTTCAAAGTCAACAAGGAGCTCTGAAGGTGGAAGATTTTGCGGTTGGTTTACTTTGGGATTTGTGTAATACGACTGAGCGGCTTTTGTCACAAAGTGTAGAGCATCGTTCGTGTGCTGTTAGCTTCCTCCTCCCTGCTATTTTCAAGGCATTCTCTTATCAGTCCTCTGTGAATATCTCACATAAAGGAAATATATACATGCTTTCAGAGTGAGGCTAAGAACCGAAAACGTTATGTGCTTTTAGTAGTTTTCCTTTGATCCTTTTATGATTTTTAACGCTGTGAACTCCAGGAATGGCTTCAAGAAAAGAATCTGGGAATGCTGCAAGAAGCTGTTCTCTGTTGGACCGATAGAGAGAAGAGATGCTTACAGTGTCCTCTCTTTGTGTCTTTCTTCTGGTTCTTGGACTGACGGAACCACTGGAAGTTTTGTTACAGGCAAAGATCCGGTCGAATTTGACTTGAGATCCGAACAAGAGTTTTGGGATGAAATCAAGAAAGGCTTGGTATGACAAAAATACTCTCTATTCTTACAGATTCTCCAATTTCCACAATAGGATCACTTATTGAGTAGAAAACATTTCCTTTCAGATTGTTGATGAGAGCTTAGTAAGGAAGCAGTCATTGCATATACTCAAATCAATGTTATCCATAAGTGAAGTGAGTAAGAAGAAACCCGAAGGGAATACAGTTCATCGTGCTACGACAAAAAAGGAGACCTGGGCGGAAAAGGAAGCCAAGTCACTCGGTGTTGGAGAATTTTATGGCTCTGTTGACTCTGGGTTGACTAGTCAGCAGCAGTGGCAAGCTTTTGTGCTATTGTATGAGATGCTTGAAGAGTACGGTACTCATCTTGTAGAAGCAGCATGGAGTAACCAGGTCAGGTTTTTTATTTCTCTGGTGATTTACTGTTTCTGCTCTTGATGCTTTGTCTCCTCTGCTCATTGCTTTTTTAATTTACCTCGCAGATTGATTTGTTAATCAAATCGTCTCATCAAGGTTATATGGAAACTCCAGATGAAGAAACTGAAATATTTGATTGGCTAGAGGTTCTTTGGAATCGGGGCTTTCGTCATGATAACCCTCTAGGTACTCATATTGTGTAATTAGATCTCAACTATTCTTTACACTTGTTACATAAAATCAGTATCTGTCCCATTCCCGCCAAACTTTTCTTCCACTCATGCATAAAGCATCGAGGTGCAGTTAAATTAAAGCATTCCTCTTGGCAACACATTTTGATTGACATAGACCTCAGTTCATATCAGTAGTTTTGCTAAGTCATCTATTTTTTTTTTTAAATTGTAGTCAGGTGCACGGTCATGGAATCGTTTTTGGGGATTGAGTGGAGAAAACACAAAAGATGTACACAATCAATGTCCCAAACTTTCGTTCTTGTGCCTTTCATAGAGGGTTTGAATGATTCTGTACACCACAAGGATTTTGGTAGGTGCTTCGTGGAGAAATGTATTACAATGTCTTTCATAAATTGTATTGGAACTCTTCTGGTGCATTGTTTGATTGTCATCTTGCTGAAGCGTTAACTGCGATTATTCCTTGTTTATTCTGCTTTTTCAGGGCTGAAAGGAATCTACACCTCAAGAACAATAGAAGGTGCAGCTCAATTTGTGTGTGCGTACACAAGTTGCCTCAACCCAAGGTAGGCTGTCTCAAGTTATTATTTAATCTTTCTAATGGTTTTGCTAGAGTTTTGTTGCTCTTATTTATGTATGTTATTGGTCATGTGCGGTTGGATATGTTCTCGAGGGTCTGTGAACTATTAAACCATATTTTATCGTTGTACTTGTCTAACTGTTTACTCATTTCATAGGAATCAGGTTGAATTTTTGATCAACCTGGCATCTCTTGCAAAGAAACAGTCTTTTGGTAGGGCTGGTTTCATGGCTCTCGTACAATGCATTGTTTCTACATCATATGTAGTTGGAGGATACGGGAACAAGGAAATGGAGCATATCCAAGATAGATTCTCCAGGACTCCGTATGAACCTTCGAGTGAACATTTAAGTCAAGATGATATGTCACATATACTGGACGTCTTGAAGTTTGTTGCAGATAGCAGCAGACAACATTTTAATCATAAATACCGAATTCGAGGTCGCTAATCAGATTTAATCATATGTATGTGGAATTTTCATTTTGGGAGTTTCCTCATGATATTAATCATACTAAAATTCATTCTTTGAATTGTTTTTTTCCTTCTGTTTTCTAGTTTATCAGAAAGTGTTAGAAACTGCTGCTTCAGTGGTGACCCCTTGTGATGTTCCTCTTGGAACACTATTGCAGTTTGTTTCAGCAATTCCTCGGGAGTTTACTGACCCTAATGGTGAGTTTGAGACTTCTTACATATGGAAAGTAAATGGATGGTCATCGTCTAACATCATGTGTTTTCTTCTATTTCAGGTTCATTGCGCAAAATGATGCTAGACTGGCTCCAAGGGTGCAACAGAAAGACTTCCAACAGTTTTTGTAACGATAGCACTCGTCTTCTGGCAAGCCTTTATGAGTATCTGAAAGGATTTATTAGTGATCATGTTGAGGGTTTTGATGATGAAGACTTGGAAGCATGGGAATCCCAAACAAAAAGATGGGCAAGAGTATTTTTCCTCATAATTAATGATGAAGAACATCTCACCGACATGATAACGGTTCGTGTTCCTTGACTTTCATTTAGACCTTTCAGCTAAAACTCCTGGTAGTTATATTCCACATTGGATACTTTTAGGTCTAATGTGTTGCAAATTTGACAATCCCTTGTAATTCTGCAGTTTGTGCAAGATAGTGGTGCTAAATTTTTCCAAGAGAAGAACCATTTAGAACGAGCACCTGTGAAGTTCTTAATCTTTATTCTGAGTATGCTTTTAGAGCTCCAGAACACGCAAGATGGAATTTCTGAGCTTAGTTCTTTGGTGAATAGCAACTCGTGCAATGGCTCTGTTGAGAAAACTGGCAAGCAGATCGTTGGCGGTGCTTCATGTATTAATGAAAAGTTTGCTGTTGTTCTCCTATCGATACTGGTAAACAGAAAACATTGTACCAATAGACAATGATATAATTGTCTTCTCATTAACTTGGCTTACTATGGTGTTTCTTCCTTGGCCTGACAATACAGAAGGAGCTGATTTCATTTGCTGATTCCTCTTGTTCGGTATTCTGGTCTCACAAAATTGTGGAGAATGGTGCTCTGTCTGGTTCTATCATAGGAAAACTAGGGGGTCCAAGTCAACGCCGGCTATCTGTTCCTACTACAACAGCTGTACTAGAAGCTGTATGATTTCTTTTCTTCTTGTTCTTTTCGTAGGATAGTTACATACAAATTTCCGAAAGCTCAGTTCCTTGTAGTAACACATCTACACCGTTGAAAAAGTTTCATCCCAGTGTTTTATGATGCGCAGGTAACATCGGTAAAACTTATTGGGTTGATCTCGTCATACTGTGCTCAAGTCACTAGTGGTGGTGGTGAACTCAAATTTGCATTGGCTTTCTTTTGGAAGTTCATCAACCATACCATATCATCTCAAATTTGTAATTCTGAGGTAATGCCATTTTGACGAATTTTCAAGTTTGGCAAGATGCGTGAACTTGTGTTGGGCTCTGAACTTTCTTGTATCACCTATGGAATATCAGCACATTGTACTAATTCACTATGAATGTTTCTGACCAGGCTGCTGCTGAGATTTATCTTGCAGCATTTGAAGCGCTAGCTGCAATACTAAATGCATTT
Organism: Arabis alpina; assembly: GCA_900128785.1. Taxonomy (NCBI): domain Eukaryota; kingdom Viridiplantae; phylum Streptophyta; class Magnoliopsida; order Brassicales; family Brassicaceae; genus Arabis; species Arabis alpina. The sequence continues at coordinate 50,296,968 of LT669794.1, forward strand.
GTGTCCTTGTGCTCAGCTAGAGCTTTCAACCTTTTAGAAAACGATAATACGTTATTAACCATGGTAGATGGTGAATTTTGGTTACAAGTTTCGGTTCCAGCTTTCCTCCATAACATTAACCACCTTCTCACAGCAGGACTTCTGGTAAGAAGTAGAAGGGCAGTTCTGCTTAGCTGGAAGGTAATGCATATTATTATTTAACAGAGCTATAGCCGTTTACCAGTGGAATTATCCATATTACAAGATTTTCTTATTAGTGGTCTTTTGCTTTCGGATGGCTAAAAGAAATTTCTGTCCCTTTTGTGCTTGATTCAGTGGCTTTGTGTGGAGTCTCTATTATCAGTCATGCATATTCTTGATGCCAGACGCATTCCAGGGGATAGAACGTCTTTCTTCTCAGATGATACGGTCCAAAGCATCTTTCATGACATTGTAGAAAGGTTCTTTTCTTTTCCAGTTGCTATGGCATTTTTTTCATTCTTGTGAGCAGATACAAATAATGAAAACATATATAAGTACCAGAAATTTTTTACTTTATTATGAGTGTTAGTAGATATCAGTTACAGCCTAATAGTATGTAAACATGTTTTTAGTGTCTTCGTAACCTCTAATATTCTCTTTATGATTTGGCAGCCTTGAAAATGCTGGGGAGGGTTCTGCTTTGCCTATGCTGAAATCTGTGCGACTCGCTTTGGGGATACTTGCGTCTGGGAAATCATCTTTGGATGGTTTCCCTGGTGTGGATACTCAGGTTTGTTATGATATATGCTATAGATTTGATGAAAATTTTGTCTTCATCCTTATAAACAACTAATATATCTGTCATACCTTGCAAGCAGACGATGTGGCAGTTGGTAAAATCATGTTGGATATTGCATATCAGCTGCAAGAAAAGGAGGGTTGCACCCATTGCTGCCCTTTTATCTTCTGTGTTGCATTCTTCGTTGTTTAGTAATAAAGACATGCACATAGCTGAAGATGGACATGGTCCGTTGAAGTGGGTATGCATCTATCTGTCTTAATATAATTAACTGAAGGAACAAAAGAGAAAATGTGTGTTTATTGGATATGTCTTGTTTCACAGTTTGTTGAAAAAGTACTCGAGGAAGGTCAAAAAAGTCCACGTACAATTCGTCTTGCGGCCTTGCACCTAACAGGACTATGGCTCATGTACCCTAGGACAATAAAATACTACATTAAGGAATTGAGGCTTCTGACTCTCTATGGTTCTGGTCCGTAACAACTTTTAGTACAATTAAACCGTTATTGCAATTACTCTGTGATATTGAATTGCTTATCGATTAATTTATGATTTGTAGTTGCATTTGATGAGGATTTTGAAGCTGAATTATCTGACAATAATGATGCAAGAACTGAAGTATCGTTATTGGCAAAAAATCCAGACCCTGAACTGACAGAAGTAAGATTCTATTTTAGCAGATGAGATGGATTGATAGCTTTGCTGAATTATTTGACTCAGTAAAGTGACATGTTCTGCATTTTCCTTCAGGTTTTTATCAACACAGAGTTGTATGCACGGGTCTCAGTCGCTGGTCTGTTTGAGAAGCTGGCTAATCTGGCCTATTTAGTTGAACCAGCATCTCAAAATCAAGATTATGAGGATGCTGTTGTGGCTGGAAAATTGTTTTTGTTGGAGCTTCTTGATGCGGGGGTACTTATT